>OZ022265.1:47385574-47830574 GCA_963978885.1 Nemotelus pantherinus | reverse complement strand
ATTCGTGTTATATATATTTTTTGTTTCAATTTCCTTCAAAAAAAGCTTTAATCGCGATTTTCTCAAAACCACGATTTTGAGGGTGGTGCGCACGATTTAAGAAAAACGACTTTACCGGTCGCTCTGATTTTTGAATATGTAATTGTACACATACATCGCTATCGCAGGAACTAGAATAGTTTTGATTGAGAAAATTTTCCGATATTCAAGCGATTTTCCACCCTCCAAAATAAAAAAAAACATTCGGAATTTGGCCGCCATTTGCTATTTTTTGGGAAAAAATAAATCAATCTAGTTCATGCGATAGCCACTTTAATAGAGAATAATTTGCTTTTTTCAGATCATCCAGACGCTCAAAACCGTCATTTTTGGACACCGTCATGTTTTGATATTTTTTTTTATAAAATTCAGTATGACGTTGTAATATTTAATGTTCCATAAATATACCTACAGAATTTCAAAACAATATCTCTATTCAATAAATACACCTATTAAAAAAAATGTTTGCATAAAAATATACATAAAAATTTTTATGTAGGAAGACCCCTTAAGTAGTTATTGAAACACCTTTTCACAGAAATGACCTGACATGTTCAATGTTCAAGAACTTTTTCTCTTGTATATCTTGGGAATATTGAAATTATTTGTATTCAATTTTGTACTCAAAGGAGCAGCCAGGGGGAAAGGCAGAGTGGTGTCAGTTGCTCTCTCCCCCCAAATCCGAAAGCTCTCGATTGCGGTCTGTTTTTTAAGAAATATTCTTGATTTTTGAAAAAGTCGAGAACATTTACAACAAAACAGCGAAATTTTAATTCCAAACTACCGAAAAACCGAGAATGTTTTGTAGGATTTCCGTAGAAAATGGGAGAAAAATTATGAATTTTTCAAATAAATTTATATATAAAATAACGCATTGAACAAACTAAAAAATGCATATCTCGTTCGTATATATGTTAATGTATATGAATTTTAAATTTGACCAATGCGGTCAACTCACTATGAGTACGATACACGAACAATCATGGTTTTTATATGTAATTATATTAATACATAAAAGAATTCAAATACATTCGTGATATGAAACGAAAAATGTGGGAAACTATTTTTGATTTCATTTTTTATTTCCAAACAAGTATGGAGAAAAAGTTGGTCTTCGATTTGGGATTTTGGCTCAGAAATAATTTCTGATAACCTTTATTTTTGCTCAACAGCTACTTTAATTTGTCACAAAATGTCCTCGATTTTTGTTCAAAATTTTCTCTTTTTTTGCGCCACAAATACGATTTAATCGAAAAGTGTCCTCGATGTTTATACAAATTTTCACTTTAATGACATTTCATTTATGACAATAAACAGCTATAAGTCTTTGACTGAAGCTGCTCAAGAATCCTTTTTAATCTTTTCAATACTTTTCTTATTTAATTTCAATAAATTTAAATAATAAATAATATTCGTGCAGTTGAAATTTCTATAGATGCGGCAACGTTCGTACAATTTTAGTGACAACTGTGTTCATTCTTACAGCTTCAAACCTTATGTTGTTTCTAAAACATTAACAGCTTAAGCTCTAGCACTAAGTGGAAAGCGAAAATTAGACTCCAAAAAAAAAAAACAAAGTAAAAGAAAATGGACAAATTTTGCTAACCCCTAAAATCAACTTTAAGGGGCAAATTGCGTTGGCAACAAAACCTTGTCTACCTAGGTGTGACGCTGGATTGAGGTGACTTTTAAAATCAGATTTATAACACCTGCCTTAAGATATCGAAATGAAAACAGCAACCTCTAATAAACCAAAATTTATAAAGTACTGTATTTGATCCATCAAACAGAAATATGCCCAAATATAAACGTCAAAACTATTTTTTCTTAACCATTTGATGTATCTAAAAACTAATTTTTTACCCTTACCATCGATGATCTAGAGTATTTACCTTTATTTTTGAAGCATGAATTATGTTTCAATAATCATAAGAAATTTCAACCAAGATTTTTGAATTTTTAATTTTTGAAATTGCTGAAAGTGAATCAAGCTCTTTATTGCACGCGTATGTGTTAAAAAAAATATTTAGTTATACAATATAATATGAAAATAAAGATGAATTTGGAATTGAACACTACTAAGGGGAGACTACTAAGATAGTATTGCCACTTTTATGACTCCTTTTGCACTTGATGTTAAACACTTATTCTTAAGTCTTCACAGATAGCTATCTAAAGCCCACATAGAAACGATTTTTTTTTTTAAAGTGCGTTTATTTTCATAATTTAGATATGATACAAAATCCATTGCACTTCTCCCCCTGTTAAGGCTTAAACCTTGTGTTAGGGGTGAGGAGTCAGCTAACAATTTTTTATTCATAAACACAAAATATGACGATATAAAAATAAAGTAATCCAAAAATAAGTAAATATTCTTACTGACTTATTAACATAAAAATAATCAATAATAGCTAATAATTCCAAAAGAAATAGGAAAAAATATAATATTACACGCATAGATTTAACAGAAATAAAGATAAATAAATAGGAAAAGAAATAGGCATAGATTTAACAGGTATATTAGTTCAATAAATTTTTTTAATTTCGCTCTTAAATTTTTTCAGATCTCGTATTGTTTTTATTTCCCTTGGCAATGTATTGAATAATTTAATTCCCACATACGTGAAGTGGTTTTGGCCCATATGGGTTACACGATTTGGAAGTATGAGTGTATCATCGGTACCGCTTCTAGTTGCATTGGTATTAATTCGAATTTTGTTAGCTACTAGATCCTTGAAGGTCTGTATCAAGAGGTTTAATTTGAAAATTTTGTCTATTGAACCAATATTAAAGCAGAGAAACAATTGTTCCGAGCTATAGTGGCGAGGTTTTTTTAATAATATTTTCATCAACGTCTTTTGATAAATTTTTAGAGGGTTAAGCGCACTTTGCGATGCTCCGCCCCAAGCGATGATTGAATATTGCAGTACTGAGTGGATTAAAGCAAAATAAAATGGTCGTAAGGCTTCTATGTTTAGAAAAGATCGAACTTCGAATACACCAAAAGAATCGACAAAAAATTCCGAGGAGCCACCTTCAGATTACGACACATTTGCTGTTTTTGCAAACGCGTTTTTAGATATATTTCTATCATAAATTTGCATGAAAAGGCGTGTTTTTTTTGCTCCTCCTATCTAAAACAGAACAATGCAGACGCATTGGGAACAACAACAGCTACCACTTTCCATAACATGAGTTGTTGTTGTTTTCAATGCGTCTGCATTGTTCTGTTACGGATAAGGGGAGCAAAAAGACGCACCTATAGTTGCGCATGCGATTCAATTGCGTTGATAGAAAAAATATAGCTCCAATTTTGTTTTGCGTTACTTATCTAAGTTAAACGCTAAAGTAATGCTGATCTGGTTATAAAAAAAGTCAAAAACATTTTAATTCGCCAATAAAGTAGCAAACAAAAACACGTACACGTAGTGATAATTATAATATTAAATTAATGTTTCCTCAAGATACTTTCATCATAGCTTTAAGAAACGAAAATTCTCAGACTGAAATAGTGAATACAAATTTGTTTGGACACGGCATTCCATTATTCTTGCCAAAAAAGAAAAGAAAATGTAAAGCTTTTACATCCAATGTAAGAACATTTTACACATTTTCCACCTTTGAAGTTCCGTGGCTATGAAATTATGGTAATAATTATTTGCGCCCAGCGTGGGCATATATTCCTGCAGTCCTTATTATTATCACATTGAGTAAAATCTAAATGAGTATAAATTATTTTCAAAAGATTCGGCAATAAAATACTTAAAGCTGCAAATAAAAGTAATTTTATCGAATCGTACAAAAAAATGAAACTGACACTATTTCAGATATTACCGAAACTTACTCAAATATCACTTATATGTTTCCAAATCATGTAAATCATTAAGTTGACTTTGTATATCATGTCTCTCATATTCAACCAGAGTACAAACTGAACCAGTCCGTTCACTAATCAAAATGGTTAAATATAATCAGTCAATGCAAACAGCCAACAGTCAGAAATCTTCGACTTCGTCTCTCTTCCAGGAGCCAAATCAGTCAGCCATGCTAGTCAAGTGCGGTCATCTACTGCTATCTAACCCACCATCTCATTAAATATATGTACTAGCTTAAGTATCTGGCGTAAAGTTCTTTAATCTTTATTTCAGCCTGACGTCCCGTTCAATTCCCATCCGATTGCATATCGTTACCATTGGTATCAATTCGTCCGTAAAATATGTCGAAATGTCGTTTACATTTCATCTGGTTTAATCGAAATCCAACGTTCTTGTAGTCGTCATTCTGGCTAGCTAGGAAGCAAGCAAAAGCACTGCAGACACTCTGCACTCGCCAGCACTCTCACTTGGAACGTAATTCTAACTCGAAATCTTATTCAAATACGAGAAAGGATACTCGTATTGATGGTGTACTTCCTACCTTCGTACTATACTTTGTATGTGTTCTAGGTCTGTGCCATTTCAGTAGTAGCTGAAACGTAATGTTCGAGTCGAGACTATTTGCCTTGAGAATTCACGTCAGGTCCCTTAAGTACAGTGCATGTTACTATGGGTATAACTATACATATATGTGTGTGGGTATGACTATACATGGCGAGAGATTCGATGCAAATCTACAGTGTACTGAATGCTGGAGATAAAGTGAAGCAATAACAGCAACTGTGGAAGCATAATCTGGACATTAAAGGTCTTTCGTGAAAATTTTATATGTTTGGTATAACATACTGTGTGGAGTATCTACGAGTGCATCTAAATTTAAATTATCCTGATGTTATATGATCTGTTGTCGTAAAAACACGATGTGAGGTTTTAAAAAGATATCATATTCCAATTCAGGTTTTCGGTATGGTATACAGTTGGAAACAGATAGGAATAATGTCTGAAATCTCCAAAGAACATGTGACGGATTACACATAAATGGTCGAATGACAAAGTCCGCAATAGATATTATTCATTTGTATGGGGTTTTTGTAGCCCAGAGTCTTTCTTATGGACACGAATTAAGGTTGGTTCAATGAGTATTCAAAGAATTTTTATAGTAATTTACGGCATATTATATCAATGAAATACCATAACACACTCTATTATGAATTAAACAATTTCATTTAAACTCTGCAGTTCCCCAAAAATAAACTTATTCTATATTTTATTCATACACGTCCAAGGAGAAGAAAGACTATTAATCACCATGAAAAAGCATTCAATGCTGAAAAATTTGACAGAACTTTTCGATAGACGGAAACAGATTTGGATGGTGTTTTTGGCATGCCTTCCAATTTAATTGCTGAATCTTAAAAAAAAGTATAGAAAAGAAGATTCGAACATTAAAACACTAGCAGTTTAACAAACTTCATCAATGACAGAAGAGTCAGAAAAATATAGTTGCAGTGACTATCATCTGGAAATTGACAGTGCAAGATTCTCTTTCCTGGAACAGCGATTTCTGGCACTTCCATCATCAAAACCCACAGGCTCGATGAAACTACTGCTGAAACTGAAAAGTTAAACAATTTGACAAACAATATGAGAACCATAGTAACTGTGGACACAGAAAATAATGATTGCAAGAAATATGAAGGTCTTATGGCCGGTCCAGACGCTAGGTTTTGCACAACGTTTTATCTGAAAACGTTGCAAAAATAAAGAGCGTCCAGATGATGCAAATCTGTATTTATTTTTTCGCAGTTTTAGTGGCTTCGCCATGGAGGAAGTACAACTCTGGTCAATTTTTGCATGTTGTCTCGTATAGAAAAAGAAACAAATGGAACATCTCAAAAGAACCCGGCGTTCACAGTGGTCGAGAAAATGGCTTCTAAAAAGATGTCACTTTTCCCACATTAAACTACAGCGTGAATTAAGCTATGAACCTAATGATTGGCGGAACGACTTGAGAATGGACATAGAAACATACATTCATTTATTGGAATTAGTGAAACCACATATCACAAAAGAAAATACTTGTATGAGAACAGCAATTTCACCACATGAAAGGCTGACAGCAGATTTAAGATTCTTAGCAACTGGCAGAAGCAATAAAGACTTAGAATAGAAAACAATTATATCCAAATAAACAAACATTCCCGAAACATGTGAGGCTATCTACAGAGTCATGAAAAATAAAAACTTGAAGGTAAGCTATAATACTTTATTTTTATAAAAGAAATATACAAATATTTACATTTTTAAACAAATCAAAAATATAGTTATATAAAAAAGACTATACTCCAAAACTATAACAAAACTATACTTCAATGTTTGACAAAACTCTTTTTTAACTTACTTAAAAAAGAAGATAATAAATGTACGTCAATATTCAGTTTGCTTGAAATGCTGTCAAGTAATCTGCAACGGAAGTGTGACTACGCTGAGATGTAAATTCTTCGGAAAGGTTTGCATTTTGGTTTATAGTTGAATGTTGTGATATTTGGTGTATCTCTCTTTCTGGAACGTAGTTTTGTGACATAGGCCGCGAGAAGGACTGGTATTGTCCAACTTCTGAAGAAACAGTATGTGGCATCCCCCATCGTCTAGGCATATTCTGTTGACAGTTATTCTGTCCACTAACTAAACCGAAATTATCTTGTCGCCGGCCTGTTATATCAACAATTTAAAAATATCTAGTTAGGGACCCCATTTCTGCTCCAAATAAAACATCAGAAATTAATTTCTGAGCAATCGTCTTTTGTTCACTAAGGATGTTTCTGAGTTTATTAGCGACATGCTTTCTAAACACATAAAAAGTATCCTCTGTGTGTAACGAGTCCAGTTTCCTTCTAATTAATGCCATAAATTCAGTTGTACCATCATCATGTGCAACTCCTTTTCTCTTTCGAGTTCAAGACTGTGACCTTGAAGTATTGCAGGACAATGATATACTGGAAAACCCGGGGGTTGATGTTTCAGAAATAGGAGTCGCAGGCGCTTCACTGCGTCCAACAGTTAGAGCGTCATCAGCATCACTTGCACATTCCTGAAGCTGAAAAAAATTAAAGAACTATTGATGTCTACAATAATAATTATTTTGTAATTGCAATTTTATGTAAGTAACTACTTTAATTTTTTTCCCTCATTGCTCAGGGGGGGTTGATGGGAAACATATTAGGACTGTGCTACCTGACGGAAATGGGTCCTATTATTTCAACTACAAACAAACGCACAGTGTTGTACTTATGGCCAATAGCTAGTGCCAGTTGCGAATTTTTGTATTATGATGTAGGCACAAACGGCAGGATGTCAGATGGTGGAGTCATATATAATACCAAATTTTATGAAAATTTCGTTAACAATGAGTTGAGAATTCCAAAACCCCGGTGCGTTGCAAATTCAAACAGAGTTCTAGGACATGTTTTTGCTGATAATGAAGCCTTTGCTATGCTTCGAGAATTTCTTAAGCCATATCGGCGAGAAACATTAACGAAGGAACGAAAATACGAAAATATCTCACAAAAATGCACGAGATGACAACACATTAAGGATAAACAAACACACAAACACAAAAACACAAACATATCAGCCAAACATCTATCGGTAAAATTGTCTAACGGCTATGGGAAACACGTAGTCGAGCTTAACCCCAATTCATATAATAAATGAACCTTCTTGAAGGCCAAATTCGGTAACAGTTTGGTTGAAAAATTATGGTATGTATATTGGTAAATTTTTGTCACCTCATGACTATGCGAGGTCATCTAAATTTCACCATGTAAACATGCTTTTTTGGGACCAACGAGCCTCTCAAATTTTGTTTTGATCCAATGACTGCGTTGGAAATTAGAGTGGTAGTAACGATTGCGAAAATTTCTCAATTTTCAAAATTAAAACATTAGCTATTAGGAGCTCGTGTAGTGAGTAGAGCGCCGGGTCTATTTTCTGGCGTTCCTGGTTCAGACGAAATACTGCGCACCGAACTTTGAGTTCACCTAGCTCTGAATAACTTAGGGGTAAAGTGTGTCGTAGAATTAATCACTCCACCCTCTACATTGATTGGAAATTTGTGAATGAACGTTTCTACCAGTTTCAACCCTGAGACCTAGCAAAAGGTTGCCGATATATTTCTTTATTTCTTTTATCATTAGTTAGTCATTATATTTGATGATCTCTTGAACAGAAGTTTCGAGTACTCAGAAAATAGGTAATTTGATGAAAAGTTACCGTTTATGTGCAAGCCGGATATTTGAAAATTTGAATTTTAAAGGGCGGACAAAAGATTAAATTTTCAATCGTTTTCATGTTTTTTTTTCAAAATATGAAAAGGTTTCAGAAAGGTTAATGATTTGAAGCATATTTTTCATGTACAAGAATTGAAATAATTCGATGATTTAAAGTAATTTTGTTTAAGTCTGTTTGTCCTTATTTTCGTCACAACTTATACAAATATATTCGTAATGAAGAAAAGTTTGTGCTGTTCAGAACATCAAAAAATTTGATGATCTGATGTTTCTGAGATGTTATCTCCAATCGAAATTTAGAAAGGGGCTCTCAGCGTCCACATAAGTTTTGAAATTTCCAAATCTGTCTTAGGCAAGAATGAAACAATTTCATATGCTTGTTTTTTACGAAATTTTCCTTTCCATAGAAATATAGGAGTGCCTCAGTTAAGTTGGGTTTTCCTGGTTGAGACAAGGTCACGCAATGGTCTGCTGTCTGTAGCGATACCTGATAAAAAAAACCTGGAGCTTAATGGTTTAGTTCAAGCACCGATCAAACGCCTCAGACCTTTTTGTGAATTGAAGTTTCTGCTCTGACACACGCGTCAGGTCCACCAGTCGATATCTGAGACTCCTGACACTTGCTACAGGTGTGACTGTCCAGAAGATATAGTTTTATGGCGTGAGCAGCTACAAAACATTGGCCATTAATTATGCCAGCCAGCCGTTTGCAGTCAGTTCACGTTGTATGACCCCCACATTATCTTGGATATTTTGTGAGTCTGAATTTCTACTTGCTTTCAAGCACTTTCTTCCAAGCAGCTAACCATTTGGGTAGAAATTGGGATGTCTGTCGTTCTAACTAGGAAAAGACTGACTCCCAGATTAGCTAGCACATTCGCTTGCTCATTCCCATCAACGTCTTTATGACCAGAAAACCAGAAAATTCTGACTCCTCTGTTGTTGCCTAGCTAGTTCAGGTCTTGCATGCATTCGAATACGCTCTTCGATTTATATGTGTGGGACAACAGTGCTTTTATCACACCTTGACTGTTTCTGAAAATGTTGATCCTGGCGTCTTTAGCGTCTTTGACGGATATTATTCCCGCAGCTTTTCGTATTTCGTAAGACTTCTGCCTGGAAAATATTAAAGTGATTAGAAAGTCTGAAAGCTGCTTGTACAATTCGGTCTGCAGAACATTCAGTATCACCTACTTCTGCAGCTGTTTTGTATCCGGTTGTATAAATGCTAAGGGCTAATGTGCCCATTTGCTGATTCTATTTCTGTTCATATCCCTCAGTTGATTGATATCTGCATTTGAAGCAAAGAGTGGGGACCAAGTAGTAAGTGCTGATGAGTAGTAAGTGATCGAGCTGCGCACTCCAGAGATCATCGCCCTGAACCTGTTCGATGAACTTATGATGTGAAAAGAAATTTGAATTTTTCGGCAAAATGATTCTAATACTAACTTTCTTCGAAAACTAGTTAAAAAGTCTTTCACCCATTCAGTCCTGCAGCAGTCGGCCAGGGTCTGGGTAGGGTGAGTTTGGTTGGGTTTTTAGCTATTTATAATTATGTTTACATTTGTTTGAATCTTTTTATTATTGTATACTTTCTATATTATATTTATTTGAAACGTGTTAGTCTTAATGTTTCAGTTTGTTTTGGGAGTTGGTTTCACTTTTTGTTTTGAAAAATTGGTTCAAATTAAATTAATTTATATCCTCACTTTATTTTATAAATATTTGTTTTACTTTAATTATTTAACCTATTAATTTTATTTCCCGTTTTTTTGTTGATTTTGGTCATTCATGATAAGTTAATAAACATACAAATTAGAATGGAATTGTTTTTGTGGGATGATTAAAATTGAAAAATATTAACTAAGTGGTTTCGAAAGTATGCACTGCATACGTTGACTAATGTGACCACTTGCAGTGGGATTAGGTTAAGAGACGCAATCAGTCGGGGAATTTTGCGTTTCTTTCTTTTGAACCATCCATGACCCGTCCTTCAAACCACACATGACACTGGTTACTAGTCAGACACCTTAGTTTCGGTCGAGGCTAATGGTGATGGTGGTTGTTCACAGCTGTTTAGAAACACTTTTTGGAGAGCTATCACAATATAAAATATTCCACATTTTCCGAACTTGAGTATTTATTTTGTTACAGCGTTAGGGCCAAAATAAACGAGCGGGATAAATTCTGCGTGTTTTCGCCGAGCTTTTTCACGCTGAAGTTGCAAACTACACGAGGTCGGAAAAACGCGACATTTTTACACTGCTGCGAAAAATTGCACATTTCACAGTTTTACAATGAATTCCATTGTGTTAGCATGAATGTCCGTCGTGTGTGGAGAATTAGTTATATTTGAGCACAAATGTGTCAAATCCATTGGCCAGAAAAAGCCTTGGGCTCAAGGAAAAAGTTTTAATCACCGACTCTGCTTAGCACGACGATACATTGAATGCGGATTTGGTATTCTGGCGAATAAGTGGAGAATATTTCATATAAATATTCTTGTTTCAACAGATTTTGCGTGCGACATTACGAAAACAGCATGTGTTTTACACAATTTTGTAAGAAGAAGAGATGGCCACTGCACTGACTCTGATGAACAAATTTGTCCCTTCGGGGGAGTGGAACAGATAGGAACAGGAGGTCCATCAAACGCTTTGCAAATGCGTGAAAAATATTCACAATATTTCGATAGCCCAGCGGGTGCTGTTCATTATCAATATGATAAAACTTTTACTTATACATACTTACATTTATTGTTTTTTTCTTCAACTGGAAATTGCTCCCAACCACCAAAAATTTCATTTGCTACCTATTCTCAAAATTTGTCTTTAAAATTTCTATTGGCAAATTCCTTAAGTTTAAAATTGTACAAAATGGGACGTTTTCCTGTTTCGAAAATTAATTTAATAAAACAATATGTACATATACGCACATGCATCGCTTTGAATTTCTCTGCATTCTGAACTCTACGTTGTACTGTAGAAACTATACGATTCATACAGAAAAGCTCAAATCCGCACCGCGGGAAAGCTCTCAACGCAACTGTGCGCGTTGCTCAGCGGGCACGCAGTAGCACAGCGAAACACGCAGGTAAAAACGAGCTCGTGTAGTTTGCTTCATACAAACCCATATGTTCCATTTGCAAGCTCAAACGCTCGGCGGAAAAACGCGGCGATAGCTCCGCTCGTCTATTTTGGCCCTTAGTGGTTTACATCTGTGGACGGTAGAATGCAAAGTAAGTCCAATCTACATAATGAAATTCTATTTCTTTCAAATCTAAGAGCATTGATTTTTTAATGCATGATGTAGCATGGGCATCATTACCATAGACTATGATAGAATTAACGTTATATGGTTGCATCACATAAATTAATAAACACCACTGAATTTGCCATTTTGTTTATCACAACCATAACTATGTTTTTTTCTAATAATTGGCTCAAAAAGCGAAATTGTCTCCGTTTAAACAAATTCGTGTCTGGACAATTAGACGTGCTTGAAATAGATACATATGTATATTCACGACCAAAATTTGAATTCTTATTTTTATCTTTTATTACTAATAGTTACCTCTGAATCCAGATTCAAACCCGCGATCACAGGCTCCACGAGCCGGTGCTCTACTTTAATTGAATTCAGATAGCTGTTGTTTCGTATTTTTTGGTATGTGTTGCCGTGAAATGAAAAAATTTCAACATTTTAGCTCAAATTTCTAAATGAATTTTTTTGAATCCTTTCCCCTCAGTGATCAGATTCAACTTGATGAAAATCCATGAAACTTCTAGGTTCTACTGAAACGATTGGTTACATAAGTTCTTCGACTTTTTACTGACGAAAATCTTTTAAATCAAGCGCTTTTTACCAAGAAATTGATTTAGACTGTTACCTCTAAATAAATGAACTTAATGGCAATTACTATATCCCCATTCCTTGCAGTTATTTCCACGTAGGAAAAAATTTACAATAAAAATATCTCGCAAACTCCGGTTCACTTCAAACACTCAAACTGTAACATAACTCAGTCACTGTTTTCATTTCCTTTCTATGTATAGTTAATGCAAGATGCAGTTAAAGTATAAATTGTGCTTCACAATTGCTCACCGAATACATTTTATCTTCTCCTGTCGTTTGTAGAGGTACTCTTACCTCGTGCAATACGAAATGAAAGGAGGATTAACGAAAAGTGCAGTATCTGCACTTACATAATGTGCATGCAGAAAGCAATTACTTGCACAAGTACCAGCCCAGCATGGATGGGAGAAACAACTTTTCTACAATCCCGGATTCTAGTAATATCTGTATCTGAGCGAATCATCTTTCGATAAACCTACATGTCGAATATGATAAATGTCTGTAAAGTTATCCTTCCTCTCGTATTTCGTGTACACTGACTTCCTTCGTAGTCGAGTTTCCCCAGCAGCATCCCCACTGTTGCTATGATATATCCAGCATAGTATTAATGCTATGTGACTTTAAGTCGGTTTCTCTATGGCATGGTCGAGTGTATAGTTACAGCGCTAGTTGCGGGTAAGAGGCCTGGCGTGCCATTTCTATACCCTGTCGAAAACACGACGAGAAGTATGCCGAAGAATTCTCTTATCGGAAAGTTCGGGCCATAAATAAAGTTAATCAACACATAAACAGAGCTGACATTGCAGCTAATAGTTCTCGAGGGAGCAGTTAAATAATACGGCTATTTGCATACTGATGGGCATTTTTAATGGCCGAAATGAAACGTCTCTAGATACTGTTTACTGAGCACAACAGGACTACTGCTAGTGCTGTAAACTGATTTATAGCAAGGCGTTAATAGCGATTTCATTTATTGATTTAAGTGATTGCTTGAGTGCTGTAAATAGTAGCGGAATTGATAAATTAAATTCGAAACTACAACGAATTCATTGAATGGAATCGAAATTGATTTTTTGAACTCTGGCATGGCGTTGCGGGAAATTTCATTTTGTTTTTTCGCCCAACTGGCAATTTATTTGCGTTCAATTTACAACGAATCTATAGCACTTTAAATAATTTAATTTGTATCGATTCATTTGTAGGTTAATCACAGTTTGATCGGTTTGAAAGAAAGCAGTGGAGATTGTACTCAAAATTATTTTTAAAACTGTTTACAAACTGTACTGCTTTGGAGTTTGGTGTATTTTGAACCGCAATTGAATCCTTTACTTTATATAGAACAAAAACTTAATTTCGTGGCTCTTTCATTTCCATTGTTTTTTAACGTCGATTCGTTCTGCTAACCGTCGTTTTTCCAGCCACTCTTCTGTTGCGTGTAGGCACTTTCGTCTCTTCATTTGGAATTTCCTCGTCCAAATGATTTTTCGCTCGATTCATATTTGTCTGCCATCACTAAAGGACAAGTTTGATTTAGCTGTGTCAATCAACACAATTCTGAAATTATCGAATTTACTACTTATGTTTGGACTTAAACGGCTTTTCCTAACTAATTTTCAGGAAAATATCATTATATAGCTTCCGCAAAACATTGAGGACTAAAAAAACGACCGCTTTTGGCCAAAAACTACACAGTTCATCTTTCGGATTCCTGAATTTTGTCATACATATCCTGGATCCTGTCTATGTGCTCACTTTTAGGGACCCTTTTTTCTTTAGGCCACTAATGAAAGTTATCGGTCATAATTTTTCCACCCGTTCACAAGATCCTAAAAATCCCAACCTCATCATGCGCATATCTGTCCGACCTGCACACACTATACCCTGCATAAAATTGTACATACTTATGTATATACATCCCAATTTTCATATGCATTCAATATTACCTATATGTGCACATGTAAGATATATATATATATATATATATATATATATATATATATATATATATATATATATATATATATATATATATATATATATATATATATATATATATATATATATATACATATGCATTCAATAAAGCATATAAACACATCTCTAAATGATTATATACTCTAAATTTTACCATATGCATTTCGGATTTATTTATTTAAAATCGCCAATTTCCATGTGAATCTAAATTGCATGTTGGTAAATATCAATTCGTTTGAAAGCCGCAACAAACAAAGAACAATCGAAATTCGTCCGAACTTGCTCATGAAATTCGAAGAAAAATCGACCTTAAACGCGAAGAGAATTACGAAGGAGGGGTGAAAGGTTTCGGGCCTGACAAAGAAAAACAATTTTTTGTGAGTTTATTTTGATTCTTCTACATAATCTCTAGCAAGACTAATACATTTTTCATGTCAGTGCTCTAAAGCAGATATATCGTTGTTAAAGTACGATTCTTCGAGGCCCTGGGAATTCGCATTAACAGCATTGATGACCTTCTCATTGGTCGCAAACAAAAAAAAAAGATGATCGTAACTTGGGGCTAAATCTGGTGAATATGCAGGATGGGGTAACAATGCGAACTTCAGTTGGTTTGTTGTAACCATTGCAACGACCGAAGTATGTATGTGTATGTATACAGTTGAATACGATGGAATAGAGTCTCCCACATTCAGAAAAATACTTTTATTTTATGAAGAAAAATGAACACATTATCAAAGAAAATCGGTTATGATTCTGCGCCACATAAATATTTACGCAATCAAAAGAAAGGAGTTTATTCATTTCAAAGAACTGATATTGAACTTGCCCTGAGTAAAATTTTATATAGTTTGAACATAACTTTCTGTTTGTCCGTTTGTAGCAAGATGGTATGGAGCTCCCTGTTTATGAATTATCCCATTTGACTTTAAAAATTGTTTGAATTCATATGAAGTAAGTTGAGTTCCAGGATCACTAACGACCAAATGTTGCTAATATTTTCCTACATTTCTTTTTTGTTGTTTCAGTTGTGATATTTGGTAACATGTGAACCTCTGGCCACTTACTATAAGCATCAACTAAGATAAAGAAATTATTTCCCAAGAATGGGCCGAAGAAATCATTGTGCACCCGATCGAAAACACCTTTTGGTGTGTCACGGTCGCTCGTGTTTCACAAGTATTAATAAGCGGAAAAAAACCTCCACCGACCTATGGATGCTAGGTCGATGGAGGTTGAGCTGCAACCGCCGAGGAATTAGCTCTCTCAGGTCTGTCGTATCTCTTACATTAAGTAAATCAGGTTGTGTATACGCATTAAGCACAAACGATAGGGCAGTAGCTTAGGACGCGAAATTTGCATGCATCTAAGCGACGGAACAACCTATACACTCAACGCGACCTATGACTAGACATTTAGCATGACTCAGGACGATCTCGACGGTGTCATCTAGATGTTTCGTAGCATCAAGAATCGAGACACAACAACTAAAACTCAAAGACACTTGAGATTACTGAAGACGAATCACGAAAGATGCTTTAAACGAATCTAACCACGAGCGAACTAATATTGGAATAGGCGGCTCAGAGACAGTAATATCTATGTCGACACGTTAATTTCGACGCACGAACACGCGGGGCATCGCACAATGTTGGTCATTCGGGTCGGGTGCTCCTGACCTGGGCCAACATCTGACCCAGATATGATGAGAAGTGAATGCACTATTCAAACTAGGGCAAGATACAAGCGACCGGGTAAATGACTTAGAAATCACTTCGAGAGACACTCAGATCGAATGGGATGATTGATAGGCAGCGAACCAATCGAAAAAATACTGCGAACAGTCGAGAAAAGCGCACTCACTACCGTCGGCAAAGTTGCCGAATGGACGTCGTACGCGCAGCACTTCTGACCGATTCACACAAAATAATAAGCGTTTTACTTACCCAATGGATAAATTTTCCAGAACGACTCGGATAATCTGATAGCATCACAATTTTATTTCACAACAATTTTAAAGATCGGATAACATTTTCACCTGTCACCATGCAGTTGAAGTGTGACAATTGAAATGTCACTGATTGGAATGTCACAGATGACGGATGATCGAGCAGGGGAAATCGAGTTGGGCGGAAATGGGCGGAACGCGAGGTGAAAATGAGAACTCGACGCGTGGGGGACAGTGACGGGGTGAATAAACTAAGCGGTTTAGGGAAGTCCCGATAATTTTAAAAATTGCACTACGTCGAGGGAAAAGTGAAAGCCTTTCTTTTTTTTTGAATAGAGCCAGGTACGGTAGCAGACGTGTGCGGTATGCTTTGGAAAAAATTAATTGGAGATTTTTAATTGCATGTCGATTGGAGTCAGACTGTGAGGACGTTTATTCTTTCTGTAAGGAGGCGAAAAGTTTGAAGGGAAATAAATTGAAGGTGTGATAGTGACGTCGTGATATAATTTCGTCGTGAAATGCGTAATTATACCGCGGCCGCATAGTATTAGAATCAGGTGTAGAGTGTAAAATCCTCTTGGAATTGATAGTTAAAAATATATAAAATCGTGTAAAAGTTGACAATCATTCGAAAATAGCATTGTGGACTTAAAGATTTGATTCGACGGTGAGAAATTTAAGGTGTATGCACGTCGCTCATTTCTCGCTTTAGAGCGGTAGTGCTTTTAGTGGTTTCGGATTGAACAAAGTGAGTGGCGCTCAAACCCAAACCTTTCTCCGCGAGCAGAGGTATCCAAAACTACTGCCCTAACGTCCCAGTCGGGCATACAGGGTTAGAAGACGGTTGTTGAAAAATAATGGTAACAGGTGTTTCTCAGCAATGTGTGAATTCAAGTTTGGCTGCCTCCGGGTGAACTAATTGACAATTTTTGCAATTTCTTACTATACCTTAATATCTTTATCCATATTGCTCCACCAGCGATAACCTCGTGCTAATGGTTTGATCCGGGTCATGACGAAATGTCCAGTGTGTAGTTCCCTGAGCACTCTTTCGCGCAAAACCTTAGGAATATAGACTCTGATTCCCCGTAAAAGACAATTGCACTGCAAAGCGAATTCATTCTGGTCACTGCCAAATAATGAATGAAGTAATATCCTTACATATCTGTCATTTTGTGTAGCAATGCCTAGTTCCTTAGCTGTAACCGGTAAATTCTCAATAATATTACATTCAATTAAATCAATTTCTTTTATGCTTTTTGATACGTTTTTAATGGGTAGCCTTGACATAGCGTCGGCATTAGTATTCTCAGAAGACTTTTTGTATCTTATCCATAGTTAAATGATTCTAAAAAGATTGCATAATGTTGCATTTGAGTTGCAGATAATGTTGGTAGCCCCATATGAGGCGAAAATATTTGTGAAAGAGGCTTATTGCCTGTAAATAGGATGAATCTCCTAGCATATACATACTGGTAAAAACGTTTGATGGTAAAAATGATTGCGTAAGCTTCTCTATCAATTTGGCTATACCTCTGCTGAGTTGCTGAAAGAGTTTGTGAATCGTATTGAATTGGACGTTCAGTCCCATTTGCTGAGAACACATCCCACTCCAACTGGAGAAGCATCTACTGCTAATAACAATGGTAATTTGGGGTCGTACAAGAGCGGTGCCGGAGAATATTTGTCTTTTAGTTTCCTGAAATGTGTGCTCAAAATCAACCGTCCACTTGGCCGCGACTCTTTCTTTGAAAAGATTGTTTAGGGGATATATAAGTGTACTTGCATTCCTAATGAGACGGCTGTAATAATTTATTAAGCACAGAAATGCTCGCATCTCATCTTTAATCTTTAGTCTAGGCATGTCTTGAATTGCCTCAATCCAATTTTTTAATTTGTGGATTCCATGTTTATCAATTAAATACCCGCAATAGGTAAAACGATCAGCCATAAATTCGGATTTTTCACGATTTATCCTCAAATTCATAGCAGATAGCCTACCCAATAGCTCTTCTAATCATCGTTAGTGCGTTTTATCGTTTGGAGCTGTAATTATAATGTTGTCCTGAAATACTTTTACACCATCAATACTTTTTAGCATATTCTGCATTTGAAGCTGAAACTTAGCAGCAAACATTAGTTTGCTGCTAGTTTTCAAACATAAGTTTCTTTGGCTTGTAAAGCCCTTTGTGCGTGTTAATTGTTAAACACTCACGACTATTTAGATGTAACTAAATATGCAAATATGCTTTATGGATGTCAATCTTTGTATACTTTTCACCACCTACGAATCGATCAAACAGCTCATCGATATTGGGTAAGGAGTACTCATAAACTTCGATGAATTTATTTACAGTTATTTTATAGTCCCCAAAAATTCGAACTTCACCATTGCTCTTGGGCACAAATACAATGGCTGTTGCCCACTCGCTAGTGTCTACCTTTTCAAGAACGTCATTGGCAACTAAGTCGTCGAGTTCTCGCTCCAGTGTGCTCATAAATGGAAATGGCAAACGCCTTGCCCTAAAGAAAACTGGTGAGGCGTCTGATTTTACATGTATCCCAGCTTGCATGCCATTTATCTTCCCTATCGACTTCGTGAATGCAACTTCATATCTATTTAAAAGTTTTCGTAGCAATCTACGTGGCTAACCGCAAAAATAACACTCGCATTTTGCCCAACAATTTTTCCCCAATCAAAATCAATCTGCCTTAACCATTCGCGTCCCAGCAATGGGCTTCTATGTGAATTTACAATATACAAGTTAAACTGCCGCTTACCTTCATTGGTTGTAATGAATACATGGATGTACCCGTAGCACTTTATTTCGGTTCCGCAGTAGCTCTCCAGTTCCGTATCGTTCACGAGCACCTTTGCCTTCAAAAAATACATCTGAGCGTTAGTTTTATTCATTACAGTCATTACCTTCATTACCTGTATCTATTTTAAAATTTATATAGTTTCCACTTATATTTAATTTGCCAAAAAATGTTGATATTAATTTAGTAGAACTTGATACAACCGTTTTACTGGCAGTTTGAAGAAGTTGCCCCACTGTAGTTTTCTCCAGGTTATTGTCTACTTCTTCCAACAAATTAGTTTGATCACGGCTTTTTTGCTTCAAACAAACTGTTTTTAAATGTCCAACTCGTTTGCAAAATAAACATTTCGTTTGTTTATGCCGACACTCGTTTGCGCTGTGATGCGGACTACTGCAACGAAAAAAACCATTTTTTTAACGGGAATTTACATTTTTTCATTTGCGAAACCCGATTCTTATTATTTGTAGGCTGATACTGTTTGTTGGGTTTTTTTGTTTCTTTGCATTTAATTTGATTTAAATTTATGTTAGACTTCCAGTAATCTGCTCTTTATTTGTTGGATACTTAGTCCAAAAACAAATTGATTCCTAATCGCGGTATCCTGGAAAGCACCAAAATTGCACGATGTCGCTAATTTCTTTAACGCAATCAGAAAATCTTCATAAAATTCGCCATCTCTTTGTTTCCTTACATAAAATCGGAAACACTCCACACTTTGTAGTGGCTTTTCTTTCAGTATACTGACGATTGAAATGTCTCCTTGCCTTTAGGTTTTTCAGGGGCGATCTCATCACATCATGTGCTGTACGTATCGGAGCCCATGTAATGTAATATTAGACATTTGTGTTTGTCCGATGCAATATCAAATACCTCAAATGCTGCTTCCAGTCTTTCGACCCAACGTGACCAAGAGCCTGTTTTGTCATACGGCTCCAAAACGAATCTCATTGTACCTGCACTTTCACGACACTTGGCGTAACCTAATCGAATTTCGAATTACACTTTTTTGGTGTATTATTATAACGATGCTTTTCTATGCAATTTCGGCACCATGCAAATCAGACTATGATAGGGTATCAGAAACTTGTCCGCACGCGTTTCCGAAAGAAAATGTAATCACAAAATGTAATCAATGTAACCACAAAAATTATTGTACAAATATCCAATACATCCTCGTCGTCAGTTATTATGTCAAAATCATCTGAATAAAACGCCGATTACATTATTTCTATAAAATAACTTTAATACAAGACAAAGACAATGTAAGCCGGAGCACGGACAATACGATACTGTACGGGGATCTGGTTTTCTACTACTATTTTCAAAGGAAGTTAATTTCAATTCAATGATACATTTGATTCTTCATACTTAAGGTAGCTACAATTTACACGATTATTATCGCTAAGACATGACAACTTGATACAGTTTTTCTGTCACAACACACCTCTATTTCAGAAGTTTGCTATAACCATGCTCCATTTCCATGAGAAGCATATGCATTTTTCTATTTGTTGACTCAAATATTTTGTGGATTCTAGACACTTTTTTTACAGGTTAGACAAAAAAATGAGAATAATCGTGTCCGAGACACTTGCAGATTTGCCATGATAAACACAGCATAACATATTTTGGCCCTTATTATTTACAATTTTCACCATGAAGTAGTGAGAAAAGCCGTCAGAAAGTTCTTTCATACGGGTGACAGCTTGCTGCAAAGCTAGCCAATGTGTAAAGCTGGGTTTAAGAACTTTGTGGGATTTAATGCTGAATTGGTTTTGAAATTCCCAAAATTCTATTTGCCTTTTGAACCTTAATGAAAATTAAATCCTTCGATACTTTTCAAACACTTGTGAAAGCTGTTTTTTAGCAGCTGAGATACATAAATGTAAAATCTGACAAGAACAGCCTATGTAAAACATGTTCCGATTTCAAACAATGCTTAGATATATTTTTAACAAATAGTGCTACCAAGAATGAAAATTGGAACAAATATAACACTAGGTAATTGTTTGCGCAATGCCTGTTGTAGCCTAAATAGTAGTAAATATTGAATAGTACCTACTGCAGACATCAGGACAAAAAATAGTTCTAAATTTAGTACTATTGTGCTAAAGTAAGATCACTGCCTCCACTATAGCGGACTAGAAGCCTTCAAGGCCATTTCTAGGACATCCTGCTCCAGAGGCAATCGATAGTTTTTTTTTGCCGTGTTAATGGTTCGGTATCAAAATCACTTATCAGACTCTTCACTGGACTTCGGTCTGGTTGAGAGGTAGTGCAAAGTCTTGATTTTAAATAAATTATATTTTCCACAAACCAAATAACATTTTCATTTCGTTTTAGCTTGACTGCGAGCTATTCTCACTGCTCGTCCCTACTGTATGTAATATACGTTAAGAGAAATCAAATCTAAACGACTCATAATTAGCGTTGCTTATATAATCATTTAGGATCCCAAGTATTATTTCAGGAAGCATATTATATTTACAGAGATTTTACTTACGGAGCCAACACAAAAATTTAAGGGGTTACGCCACCCTGAAAGCGTATAAAATGCATCAAATTTCAATAATTTTTTTTGCGCTAATACTGTACATTATTTTTTTTTCTTTTTTATTGCTTAAATCTACACATATTCAGAAGTTTTGACATAAAAATTAATTTAAAAATATTTAAAAATGACGGAGATATGGTGATTTGAGTGCGGATCGAATTTTGACGAGTGAGCTGACGGCCCCCAGTGCAGACACGACATTTTTCACCTGAAACGATAAAACAAAATTTTTTCTTAAACTTCAGTACAATACGCATGGTGTAGCATAGCCGTTTTAGAAAAATTTTTTTTTTCGATAAATGGGAGCATTTTGAAAATTTGTTGGGTGTTCTAACACTTAAATTTGTTACTTAACAAATCATAAAAATTGTAAAACTTAATAAATCAAAAAACCCCTATGCTACACCATAGATAATATAATAAAGAAGATATGTTATAAATTTCAAATAAATCGGTTGTATAGTTTTCGAAATATCCGGGGGGCCAGTTCGAAAAACATAGTTTCGAGAAAAACGCAAAAGAAGATAAAATTGTGTTTAAAACCTTATACATTTTTTTTTTCTTTACCTTTCAATCTGCAATTCCAGGCCCATATAAGACTCCTTCAGTGGCAGCAGCGATGTCTTCGTGTTCTTTTTGGGCAGCTCTCTTTAATTTCCTTGATTCCTTTGTCACTTCTTGAGCTCGCAACTCGGCTACAGTTATTCGGTGCTTATTTTGGTCTTCGCACATTCGTTGCGCGTTCGGTCCAATTTTTAAATTCAGCAATTGCATTATTAATAATATATTTTCATATCCGTCGTTGAATATGCTGCATGCAATATACGTTGCAATTTCGACAATTTTTGCACCACTCGAGGTCGCTTTTGGTGCCATTGACCAAATTACGGAATTTACACTCTCATTGTTGTTTTGAGTGAATCCTCCTAAACAACGCTCCAATAAATCATCGTTACTTAATGTTACGTATATGGGTTTGATAGCATTTTGAACTTCAATTGGAAGAGGAGATGCATGGTCGTAATTCTTCAAAGTTCCAGAAACCTTTGCCTTCTGCCAGGTACACCAGGAGTTTTCTCCGGAAGGACACAGATGATGCTGAGGTTTCTTATTGCTTGAAATTTTGTGATAAAATGTTGCCCATATAGCATCTGTCATGTTTTTTATCGAATCACAATGTCTTCTAATAGCAAGTCCATAATAAACTGTCAGTTCGTCAATCAGTTTGGCAGTAAGCTTGCCCTTACCTCCAAGACCCTTATTATCCCTTTTTACCTTACGCAGATGTGTGCCCATTCGTTTTTGTACAAGTCCAATACATTCCTTTTTTTTTATGTTGATATTTTCGTAAGGTTTTGAGTTTAACACGCTTTTAAAAGTTTTACTATCTCCATCTCCTATGTAATTTGTGTACTTCTCACCATACAATTCTTCGGATCTTTTGAACATTTCGCATATAGCATCAGGTTCCATTTTTCCGGCCGATCCTTCGTGATTAGCAGAACACTTTCCTTCGTGGTTTTTTACCCATTCTTCGTATTCTGCAGTACCTTCAAATTTACTCCAAAATTCACACACTTTACAGTAACTGCTTTTAATTACTACATCTAAAACTTTTCCTGTATAATATCCGATGATTGTAGAAATACCAAAAAGTGATGAAAACCCTCGTTTTCGCCAAGATCCATCCCCTGAAACGGTAAGTCCATCGACATTTTCTTCATTTCCTTTCTTCACCTGTTCTTCTCTTTCTCTTTTAACTGCGTTTCTCATGGATAATTCACAAATATTCTTCGCAGCGACATGGATATTGTTCACGATTTTGTCATAAAATGAGTGAAATATGGGTTTTGGCATATCCATTATTCCACAAAATTTTTCAATTCCTTCTAAGCCAATTCCAAGTATTCGAAATGCTAATACGAGCCGTCTATTGATGTCATATGCTTTATTATTGATAAGAGGAGACGAATATGCAAAAATCGGTTCACAAGAGGTACACGATAATTTTAATTTAAATCCAAGTCCACGTTGTGACACTTCGGTGAATTCAATTTTACCGTCACATTTCTTACATTTCACAGCTTCACTTATAATTGAAAAAACTGACAGAAAATTTATAATTCGATAACCGAAGGAAGCGTCAGTTTCGATTTCTGCAGCAACGGCACCTTTTATTTTTTTCGCAGATGTGCTTGTGCTGGCTTCCTCTTGTTCCATTGAATAACGGTTTAATGGAAAATGTTTCTTCTTTGTACTTGAATAAGAACGTTTTGTTCTTTTTGCACCTTTTCTATCAAGGTAACTAGGCTTCGGCATTTTAACGAATTTTACAGAACTATCACTTCACGAACGAAAGACTGACTACCTGCATGAATTTACCGGCCCAAACACGCATAGAAGATGTTATAATACATAGACATGTATTTCAAAACACATAGATATATATTTTAGACGGGTATTTCACGACAATAGATCATAAAACTTGTTCAAACTCGCACGGGCGCCACGAGGCCGGGCGTCAGCTACCTGCGTCCGAAAACGCTTAGATCGCGCTCCCACTGCAACGCGCATAACATTCACAATATTTGAAATATTTCTATCGGACTAATCGTAAAATGTTCCTGACACTTCAGACTTCAAAAAAATCTAACAAAAAAAAACGATTTTTTTTTTATTTCAGGGTGGCGTAACCCCTTAAGCATATCTCGTGAAAAGCAATTGTTTTACATAAAATTCTCATCTGAAGTTGTTCTCCTTCGTCTACTATTCGCAACATTCTCAATTTATTGCAATGTCACTTTACTGAACGCAGTGGGCATTTTATCACTACAAACTCGAAACACTTAAGCAAACGGATTTTTAACAGAAATTTTTCACTGCAAAGGATTTAGAACTGAGTACCTTATCGTACAATGTTCAGAGAAACTTCATTGCTGTGAGTTCTTGCTATTGCTGGCTATCGAGCAAAGTACATGTGTGTGAACCGGATGGGCTGCAACCAACAAAAAATACGATCCTTGCTACGAAAATGGAAGAACTAGTGGAAGCAGCACAAGCACTAAAAGTGGAAGGACTAGTGGTTGGGTCGAATTTGCAGGCTTCATGAGTGAGTTTTTATACAATGTGCATATCATTCACTATGCTGAGCAAACTAGTAGCTCGAAAACAGAGCGATGGCTGGGAAGCAAACAGCTTTACCAAGAAGTGGAGTTTTTCGAAGCACGGGAAGAAAAAATGAGACAGTACGTAACATGGGTTGGTGGTTGCGTTGTGTCGATGGTAGATGCGGTAACTAGAGTCAAGGTAAAAGAATAAGCATGTCGACCTTAACCCTTTGTTTTGAGAATAAAAAATCAATTTTGATATTATTGTTGCGTGATTTATAAAAATTTTCTTATGAAATTTCGGCAAGAGCTTAGTTAAAATTCAAACGGACAAATGACTTATTTGCTTTTGTAGTTGTAAGAAAGAGATGTCCTCAGGTTTTGGATTGACTTCAGCGACAAGCCTATAGTAACACAATTTGTAACACTCAACCTGGAAAATTTACGGATGTATGTATGCACAGTTTACGTGCAACAAATTACCCTTTTCATCGCTAAAATTAGAATATATTTCAGATGTGCTTGAAATGGTGACCAAAAGGTGAACTGCTCGATACAAAATGGTCATTTTATATACATATGTATGCCATAACCAAAATGGTCATTTTATATACATATGTTTGCATAACTCTCGAACGTTCCACAATGTTTAATGTAGTTATATAACAGTGAGGGTAAAAAAGTCAATTATCTTGAACATTTTCGTAGCTTATGAATATGAACTTCGCCACAGAATTACACACAGAGCACTACTCCTAACCACTCAACGAAAAGGGTTAGCGAAAAATTCCTTTCATTTAACTTTGAATTTAGCTACACAGAAGCCGAGTCAGTCAAAAGTTGTTGTTGTTTTCAATTTATGTGCTGGTATCAGTATTTTTTTCCATATTTTGTTTTTTTTTCGTAATAAATCTCTGAGCGTTGAGCATGCATGCATGGGATCAACATTTGCATACAAATGGAGTCGTCTATGATAAAATGTGTTGGGTTTTTATGGGTTTTACGGCTGTTGGCTATGCAAATTCAAGATGCTTAGAAATAAGAGTAGTTGAATGGACAAAGAGATCAACATATAGAGAAAGAGAAATAGTAAAAAATACGACAGGTCATCAATGGCGTGCATGATGTCAGAGTAATAATGGGCTCATAAAGCTGCAGCGAGTGTTCAAATGTCCAAGCTATGATGAAAAAGTTGGAGAAACCAACAAAGTGTCGACACTGAAAATAATCTATCAAAATTCGAAACTCTATTTCAGAGTGGAATTGTTTTTGTGGCATGATTAAAATTGATTTTTTTTTACTAAGTGGTTTCGAAAGGATGCACTGGTTCTTATCAAACACCAGCTCACAGTATATACTTGACTGATGTGACCACTTGCAGTTGGAATTTTTCTGGTCAGGAACCACACTTAATAAGGTCATTCATTGCCTCAAAAAGTCATCGAAAGCAAAATGTATGGTTGCAATAGTTTCTCATCAACATGTGCCTGAAAAAATACTGGATCCAAGATACTGCAATAATCAGCCTAACAGTCATCATAGTTTATTCGAGATATATGTAGGTATAGTGTGTTGGAGACCACTCGAATTTTCTGAATCTGAGATCTAGTTTTTTTTTCAAAATCTACGACGTCAGTTCCTTCTCTTTTCGAAACCGGAAATCTAAGGTCTGATGTCCTCCAAATCTTGAACTAGACTCCTCGTTTATTTTTTCCTTTTCTTTCCTGAAATGTTCGGGTTTACTTCTAATCTGTCGATATATTCACTTCAATTGAAAATGGAAGACACCGTATAAGATACTGAGGTATTCGCAAGCTGGCAGATGGTATAATTTGTATATTGGCTTAGTAAAGTCTGTTCAAGTTCACTTTGATCCCGTTTTTTCTGTGATCAACTGCACCCGTATACATATTATGTCACACAAAAAATACATGTAAATACACATATGAAATAAATAGAAATACAATTGTGCCTATTATTCTGTGCGATACCAGGAATATGGAAAATCAAAATGGGGCTACCTAACAGTAGATTATTATCAGTAATAATCGAGACCAAAATCACCTCAAATTTACCAATGTTGAAAAATCAAATATTATTTATATTAAAAAGTAAAACAATATGACTTAACTGATGACCCACTTTAATTTTGGTCAAAAACTAACAATGACTATTCTGCCCTACTAAGCGCAAAAGCGGTATCTCAAAAAAAATCGAAAAAGTGATTTTTATAGCATTAGAAAGCTTAAAACAATACGCATCTAATGAACTAATCCTTTTAATAGTATCTTATTTAAAACATATGGAAAAAAACTTAAGAAAATTTTTTAAATCTAAGTACCCGATGTATTCAAAATCGGAAGACCGCTCACCGAGAAAAGTGGAATAAGGAGAATCCTCCACCAGCTCCAAACGAGCCCAGTTCCTCGTCGCCTTTCTCAATTTTACCTTAAATCACTAAGGGAATTAGAGGTATATCAATATTACTACTTTTACAAAACTTCAATTATCTCGAAAATCGCTTTCATTGAGATACCGCTTTTACGCTTAGTAGGGCAGTATTTTTTTCTAATAAATTTCCGAACGGACCACAAACGTTCAAAATTCAATTCTTTCCCAACATTTATCAAAACGACTCAAAATGTACTAACGACAAATTTCACATAAGCAAGTAACAAATTTTTTGAAAACAGCATTACATGAAAAACTACTCTAAACTGATTTCCAATATCCAATTTACATTAAAATACACTACTAATATTCTATATATCAGCTAACTGAAATTTTCGTTGTCTACGACCGCTGATAGATGAAAAATAAGAGAAATTTGGTATAAATTGAGAATATAGATAGAGAAATTTGCTCTCACCGATGTTGAGTTCAGATATGTACTTTGGATAACCAGGTCGAGCGCGTACAAACAGATTTAGAATGTTATTTTTTACTGTTGACTTTCCAATTAAACCTGATTTTGGTAAATTTAGTCGAATCCGGATACTATTTTCAATTTTGTACTGACTAAATTTATTTCAGCATTCCTGAATTCCATTCATGAGAGGGAAAGTTGGTTAAATCCATAATCCAAATTTCGTTACCATAAATAGAATCGAGTACAAAATCGTCAGAAGAGGAGAATGTAGAGTGCACAAGAAAAAGCGTACTAAATAGGCGTATTTTTTCAAAAACGAGCACTTAGACAGTCTTACTCAATATAAAATGGTTGACTCCTTTTACTGCAGAGAGCACATTTTTTCGAACAATATTAATGACGGCTAATTCTCTCTTAAAATCGCAGAGATATATATGTCTGACCATTATAGTACAGCGGCAAATATTCAATTTACTAAACATAAGTACGAAATGAGTCAAATTAAAGAAACTTGCTTTCAACAAACCAGCAAAAAGAAACTGAAAAGAAATTTGCCCTGAAAAATTTTAATGGCATGTTTGTATCAATAAATGCTAAAAATTTTAAATGACACATTCATCAGACAAAGAAATAAACCTATGAGAAAAATTAAAAATTCCAAAAAAGGCCGAAACAGATAATAATATGTTGGCAATGCTTTACCAGCACTGCATCCAGAAACTACCGCAACTGCTCCACTCCAAGATCAACCTACACTGTGAATTTGATTTGTATCTGATGACTACACCGAAAGTTACAGGGATGCTAATATTTTTAGAGCTGTGTGTGCACTGGTTAGGAGGGAGATATCTGGCAATCATACGCTCAGTCTACCGTACTGCCCTACTTAACATAAACGTTATATCTACATTTTTGTCATTTTTGAGTTAACAACGGATTCAAAAACTGTACACTCTACTACATCATTCTGCAAAATTTGAAAAACCTATCTTTTGTGGAAGTATGATTATGTGGTTGACATTCCCAACCCAAAATTACCCAGAAACCCAGCATTTTAGGGTCATTTTCAAAGTAACCAGCGGTCTACATAGTGCCACCAGCGCATTGTCACTGCAAACAGCAGTACCTTATTTCCTTCACTTTTTTACAATCGTCCAGCAGACAGCATTCAAAATAACGAATCTTTTTGCTCAAAGAACCGAAACGTACTCTCTGAGAGAAGAAACCCTCATTCACTAAATGCAGATAGACATCCCCTCTAGACCTAATAGCTATCATTCGTGAAAAAGATCTTCGACCTCTAGTCATTTATTCTCAAGAAGATTACTTCATATCTGCTCCCAATGTCGAGTAAAAGCAATCGAACGTCCGAAAGTATCGCGAGAATCGGATAGATCTGACGCAGCGAACCTGCAATATAGTACAGTTAAAAAATCTCAAAAAATGAACCAACCTCCAGAAAAATCCAAAAGTTTTGAAACTTTACACATTGATTTATACCTACCTAGGGATGAATATACCAAAAGTTCTCATTTATATGAGGCGAGCTCTAGCGGCAATTAGCGAAAACAGGGCACTTTTTTGGTATTTCGTCAATATCTCGAGAACCGATGGTCGGAGGCACAAGTTAACTCTATACATAATTAAAGCTTATTAAATTTCCAGCAAAAATGGCTCGAACATTTTTCTTGTATTTACAATGGTTCCCGAGTTATAATGCGCTAAAGATAGCATTTTTTCTAAAACTGTCGTTAAGCGCGTCTTTCCTGTTATGTCTTCTCCAACTACCTTTTCTTGCTTCCACGACTAAGCCGGTGCTTAGTTCCAATCAGGTGTCGCAGATATCTGCGTCGTTGCGTTAGTGTGATGTAAGGTAATTCGTTTCTTTATTATTTTTTGTGCGTTTGCATAGTAGACGTATGATAAATTTACATAATTGAAGTATGAAATGGAAGAAATCGGTTTGTTGTGCGACAAATTTCTAGGTTCACCTTCTGGTGTAACAACTGTTGGTTTGAAGGGAATCAGATCATTACTACTAGCTTTAAAACTATATAGTACACACTGAGTGCCGAAAATTGTACACGCGGGATGAGTCTAGGAAGGCTTTCCTGAAACAGCAATCTGCTGCAGACCCCTTTTCATCAACACAAGGTAGCTCTTTACTTTAAACAAGGTCGTCTGTGAAAGCATTATTTGAAATCAAAACAAGATGTTTCTTCTGTAGAGATGTCATTGATGAAGTGTCTTTAAACAAAAAAATAAAAAAAAACCTATTAAAGCCCGCAGAGAATCATTCTATTGTCGAAGTAAGGAGATGATTACGACTGTATTGAATGCTGCAGATAGGAAACATGATGAAAAGATACAAGAAGTTAGGCTGCGTCTGTCTGGCATGAGCGACCTCGTCGCTGCTGACGGAGTGTATCATCTGGACTGCTACCAGCAAATTGTGTTCCACAAGCCTCCAGAAGAGGGTACAAAACGGGGACGCCCTGAAGCAGGTTACGTTATAAAAGCTGTGCAAGAAATATACTCCTTCATTGAGAATTGTGGGGAATTCCAACTTTCATTTCAAAATTACGTTCTACAGTATCTGGAGATGTTCTTTCAAATAATACAATTAAAGGCAAACTTAAAGAAAAATATGGAGAGCGAATTGTAATTGCTGTGGGAGTTGCATGGAGGGATGCAACCATCTTTTTCAGTGATGTTGGATCCAAAATTTTGAAGTCATGGTGTGATGACAGAAAAGTAGATGAAAGTGATGAGCGACTTAGAATCGTACAAGCAGCAGTAAAAATAATAAGGCAGGATGTTCAGAAAAATGTATATGATACAACCGTATGCCCTCCGGGCAACAGCTTTTTAAATGAAACAACTTCTTGTGTGCCCCCAACTCTACAAGTTTTTCTGGAGACATTGATCATGAAAAAAGCAGATAAATAAAAAAGAAAATGCATGAAAACTGCATGCAGAAAATCCATCAGCACCTGAAACTGTCCTCAACCTCATTGGCTGCAAATGTACAGTTGGATATGGGAACAGATGAGGCTCTCGAAAGGCAGGAATAATGTGCCCAAGCATTTGTCACAACTGCCATGGCGAGTGCTTGAATGGTGTTATTTCCAACCTCGAAGAAGACTTGGACTACCCTGATGATTCCGATGTCATAAACCTTGAAGAAATAGACCATTCAGTGCAAATAACATACACTAAACTTTTGGTACATGAAATTCAAAACACTGTGCTTGCTGGACGCTTAACCAGAAGTCAGGTCAGATTACACATTTGTATTTTTATTAATGTTCGAAGAACAAGGATTAACAAAGTTGAATCCTCGAATTCATAATTACGATAAATAGTTGATCTACAGGTAAATAAGCATCAAATTATTTCACACTACAAAAAATTGAACTATCAACCATTTTCATAGTAAGCGAACCACTCTACAATTGTTAAATTCAACAAACATAATTCCACACCACAGACTATTTCGTACTATGTATATTGTTGGAATATCATTGTTAGTGGTTGCTTACTTTTTTTGCACCACAGATGTTGTTTATCAACCACGCGTCATGGTACATAAAAGTAATCAACAATTTTCTTACAGTTGTTTTAACTATAGCCCGTCGTAGACGCAAAAACAACTAAGGAAAATTGCTGATTTTGCCAAGATTTTTCTTTCAGTGTATACTATTTTACGCCTAGTTTAAAAATATTAAGAAAGCCTTCAATGAAAACTACCAGAATTTATCCTCCCGGTTTTAAGAAGTATTTTGAATTCTCATCACTCATCACTCGAAATAAAATGCCCCAAAATAGCCTCAGCATAAATGGTGTCTAATTATTCATATTTCCATCCATCTTTACACTGGTTAGTCCAAGCACTTTCAGAGCCAGTGGCAAAATGAGTTTCTTTTTTCGTATCCATTTCAAATCTATACATATCTCATTTCACCTCCCACAACTTTGCACGAAAATTTTCTTCATTATTTTAATTAGGATCCAAAACGCTATAAAGTGCTCTCGAAATTGGTAAAAATTATATGAACGATAAAGTAGGTCATTTACCTTCATTTCGCCCAGGATAATTACATCAACCCGAGATTTCTAACGATTCTTCGCCTCGCAAAGAAAATGGGAACGGCGTCAGGTAGAAGACAAAGAACAAATTTCTTTTTTGCTAACCCGAAGGCATCACACAGAGAAGAATACAAAGTTGTCTACGATTCATCTACGCAAAGTGGCTAATGGCGAAAATAAATCAGGCTGTAGGAAGATTTACTTTATCCTCATTTAATTTTCTTGTACTGACCCGTGGACATAGCGAGGATCGCGGACGGAGGTATTATCGCTGGGTGTTTAGTAAACTAGTTAAATTATTTGGAGCTGGAATAAATGTTTTAATTATTGCTTTATTTCGTTTTGCAGATAACTTCGCAGTTTGTGGATAGGAAAGGTAAGATGTGACCTTGAGTATTATGGCGACTCTCCCAATCTACTTTTTCGATAAGTTCATTATTTCCTGAGCCGAGTGGATACAATGAAGACCTCAAATTGGGGTTTAAACAGAGTTCGTACGAATTAATGCTTGCAAAATCTAACTATGAGGCTCAGACATTCTGCTAAATGAATATTTTCTTCCATTGTAAACTAAAGAAAAATTGTTTGAAACTATTTCATAAAAATCCAACGAAGAGACGACCGGTGGCTGGTGCATAAATCATCGAAAAGTTTTTTCGATCCTCCCACAAGTTTTCTTTTCCAATGATTAAAGCAATTTCTCAATTTCAGATACGACTTATAATAAAGTCGGAAATCAGCATTCTGTTGTTGAGAAGTATTTTCTCCATTGATTTGACCAGCGTGAGAAATTTTGCATGTCAACTCATCTGAAATGGACAAAGAAGCTAAGCTGTCACTTCTGTCAGCATTGCCCAAGTCGTAAAGTTTACGAATTTCCATTAAAGGTAATTGCTTCTGTTGCCTTTTGTCGAGGACTTTTCTTTTTCTCAGACTTTCGTCTTTTTTAAGACGTTGTTTTTGCGCGGCACGTACTTTTCCCCGTGAAGAATAGAAAACTTTAACAACACCCTGGAAAGCACTTCACAAAACTTTTCATTCACATCATGATAGGTTAGGCAAGACAGAAATAATGTGACGGGGTCGGGTGGCGTCCGAACTGTTTTGAACAATACAAGCGCTGGAATGGCGGCACGATAAAAATATTACACTAACTTGAATGTGTGCGGATGTTAGACAATAATTTCGTGCGAGTTCCGCTGGCAACGGACCAGTACGACGCCTCCACTTCGAAATTCAAATAGGCTTTAATGATAAAGTGCCTTTAAAAAGTTTTGTATGTGCCTGCTGCTCGTCCCCAACTTTTTTAATTCGCTTCGTTTTTACGACGCCAAATTTTAAGTTAGAGTAGGTTCCCACTGAGAAGATAAGAAGTCGGATTTCGTATATAGCTGCCAGGGGTGTTGAATCCGATTTCAAATCGCTGTGAAATCAATAAAGCATGCAAAGTGAGTGCGTGAAAACCAGCTGGAATCTTTTCGAAGTTAGTGGATAATGCATATTGATGTAACGTTAAATGTAAGTAAATTTGCAATTATTACAGAAACCATACCACTGATTGGTCTGAGTGTGGAGGAACATTAAATTTCAATTTATGGCTTGCTCCTGCATCCTCTTACATCGAATTTATTCTTTAACAGTCTATCTAGACAAAAATCTTACTTGGATATAAATAGCAATCGTCTTGAGACAAGATAAGGCAAGAGCCTAAAGCACACACCACACATATGTATGTACAATGGCGCTGACAGAACTCAACTGACAACTTTGTATCGCACGACTTCATTAAATAAAGGGCCAGACCCCAGAGGATAGTGGCAGCTCGGGAATGATTCGAATCGAGGTACTTCGAACCTGCCGTCAAGCATAAAGTCGAACTAGGTACATGAATATATCCTTAGCACAGGACATTTCGATCCTGGTGTTGATGGCGTTCTGACGTCAATCTTGCATTCACTTTCGTTCGTAAGCAGCTGAGAACACGGCATTGGATCGACGAGTCCCGTTGCCATCCGCCAATACCATCAAACCATCATTGTGTACTTGTGCTTATGTTGTTCTCAGTCTTTTTGTTTGGAATAACTTTAATCCACCTGGGGATTAAGTGAGAGAAGGTGTAAAGTTGGATAAATTGACGGTTCAAGATGTATCTGTTAGATAGTCCAACACAGCATTGTACTAAATTCATTCAGGATAGAAAGGATGTCGAGCCCATTCTACTAGCGTTTTTTCGCTTTTGTTTGCTTGCTCTTAGCTGTTGGTCGGATAGACGTTTTTCATTTCTATTGTGATTATATCGTTATGACATGGCTGCTTGTAATTCATGCTGTATTTCTTCTTCTGTCAAGAAATTGAGGCCAAGCGACATAGCGTTTCTACACCCGATGCTTTACATAGAGTAAGGACAGTTGAATATTACAAGATTTTTTTTTAACAGAGGTGTTTGTATTAGAATGAACTCTTTTGAGTTTCATTTTAGATTCGATGGAGTAGAAAAGGCTTTTCATTCTGAGATGAAAGCATTTGGAGGTAATCTAAAAATTCAGGAAACTATCAACCACATATGCTTTAAATCAGAATGAAATTGGGGACAAGGTTCATAAATAACACCAACCAATGTGGTTTATTTGATCGGTCAGAAACTAATAGCAGACTATTTAGTGACCGGTATGTTGACTGACTTGGATAGAACAAGGGCTACCCGAAACATCTAGCGCCCTGAATTCTGCTGTGGCCGATAGTGAGACAGCCACAAGTAAATTAGGTGAGGAAACTCCGCGTGCGGAATGGTGTTTGGTCCGCAAAAACAAACGCAGACATGGTGGTTACCTCTCCAGCGACGACAGCACGCTCTTCTCCAAAGGGAAGCTATATTACTGGAGAAAGGGGGCAAGAAGAAAAGATGATTCGAAAGGGCCAGGATATAATTAAAAAAATGTCAGCCGCATCTCAAGTGCAGAAAAACATATCCCTGTAGGTTCAAGATGACCTTCTAGAACTCGAACAGGCTCCGGAAGTTGTAGAAGCTTGTAGAGAAAATTCGAAGAAGGCTAAGCTAGAGCTCAGGAAATTTGAAGGCAACACGAAGCATAGCATAATTCCGAAACTCGATGCACTGTGCAAGCCAAAGCACAAAAACGGACAATATAGCCCTAACAAAGAAAATATTGTTAGAGCGCGAATTAAAGCTGAACCGAACAATCTAATCATCTAAGGGGAAATAGTAATAAGGGGAAAAGGAATAGTAATAAAACCTACACATGGGAAGAGTTATGCGGAAGTCCTTCAGCATATCCACGCAGGAGTAGGCCCAAGCAAAGTGGGGGCACAAATTCGCCAGATCAGGATGAGGGAAGGCGACGTATTTGTGATTCTGGCAAAGTGTGAAGACATCGCGAAAATCAGCAATGCAATTCAGGCAGCTTTGGGGAATATCAAAGAGGCTAAGCAGCTCGTTTTCAAAGCCAAAATTGAGATACTTGGCCTCAAAAGTCTTACGACAAGGACAGAAGAATAATTAAAAGCAACGATTTGTGACCAGGGGGCTCAGAATGTACAAATTACATTATTTCCCCCACATACAAGGGAACGGGGGAATGCCGTCGTAGAACTGGATGCAGCAAAAGCTTTGAAGCTAGTTGATACTGGACGAATAGCAATTGGCTGGCTTAACGCTGGGGTAAGGAGGCGGTCTGAAGCTGTGCGCTGTTTCAAGTGCATGGGGTACAACCATACAAAAAAAACTGCAAAGGACCAGACCGTAGCATTCATTGCTGGAAGTGTAGACTGGTTGGACACCTTGCAAAGGTATGCTTGGCTGAGCCACTCTACTTGCTGTGCACCGAAAAAGGCAAAAAGCATGTTCTGGGATCACGAACATGCAAAGCTTTTCGAGCAACAACCGATGCGTAGAAGAAGTTGCTGCGTAGATGAAAACTCTCCGGGATAAACTGTAAAGATGCGTGTATCCAGAGCTCAAATCGCAATGATCAGCGAATCATATAGAAGGAGAAATCCAAACACTTCGCGCTATGCAGCCTTATGAGCTGCAGACACACGGAAAGTTCGGGTTGATATGCGAGGTTTTGGCAATGGATATCTGTGGATTATTGGCTGCTATTTTTTCGCCAAATGGCCCAATAAAGGAATTTTTCAAAAGATAGAAGCACCAAAAGACGCTCTTCGAAATCTTCCTGGCAAACTGGTAGCAGCTGGTGACTTCAATGCTAAAGCTTTGATGTGGGATATGGCGAAACAAAACACAAGGAGATGCTAATTGTGGAAATTGCATCCAAACTGGGGTTCGACACCAACCTACCACAGACCATGCTTCGGTGAGTGCACTCCCAATGTAACTCGAGTTTTGGAGGAGTTGTGCATGATGGCAAGTGACTAAAGAGCGATGAAATAGTATACAGGAAGTGACCACCCACAACTATATCACCTCCTGGTTGTCGGGGAAATGTCCGACCCTTTTTGCGCCTTCGCTTGGCCCTGCAAAGCTCAAGATGATGACGTTGCTATAAGTTCCAACCCGTGGATTCTGTATTAGGTCTTGAAGAGGGTGTTTATATCCCAGCCTTCTGCAAGCAACTAATCAAAGGGACCTCTTTAAAAACTTCAATCGAGTTAACTGGGAGTCTTCAGATGCTCCATGAAATAAAACACCAGGGGAATCCATAATTGGGGCGACCAGCTTCGGACTTTCTGGTTTCAATGACCGGTTAGTGCAAATGGCTGATTCAATTTCTCAACTGATGATTCAACACCAGCAATACAAGGTCATTGTTTCCTCATAGTAGTCCAGTTTACAGCAACAGAACTCACCCGATAAACTACTGCCCTAATGCAGCTCTTAGAGTCACATCTACGGATTTGGCTGCATTTCAAATTTCAATAACGTGAATTAAGGTGAATCCGCTTACTCAATCAGTTAAGTGAAAGTTTGTATAATTGTATCTATGATAGCTACAGAGATTGACAATTTGTGTTTCAAAGCTTGCACGGTTTTATCATTTATAGCCTGATCATATTTGCAGGTCCAATTCGGCGGTACGTATGGTGTTGTGGGCTACTATCGCTTGAACTGCGCAGAAAACCTGTATTTAGGATTTTCAAAATAAAGTAGTAGATTATTTCGCTCAGAATTCTAACAAACATGTAATTATAATTTATCTTCATCTCCGCTACAGACTTGCTGCTCCAGATTCGATTGCCATAGAAGGTGGATAATTTGTCGATAGATTTATGAGCCAGTATTCCATTGCCTCCAATAGTTTTCCCATTTGCCATTTCTTATCACTCCCATCCTTATTCAAAGCCCATAGCCTGGTGCCCATTCGCTTTTGCACATAACCAGTGCATTCAGCCTGAAAGAATACAAAAGTCAGTATTGCAATGGGAAAATTAATTTGATATCTTTGATGTGCCTACCTTCACAGGAATACATCTCTCTCCATATGGTTTGTCATCAACTACAGTCTTGAATGTTTTGCTATACTAATCACCGATCAACATCATATATAGCACCTCTCCCCTCTCTTCAGAATGCCTGAAAACTCTCTTCATTCTTTCGACCTCCATCAAACCAATTAAGCCATCGTAATTGACGGAACACTCCTTATCATAACAGGCTTTCTATGCTTCATACTCATCTCCTGTTTTAACTCACTCGAAGGAGGTGCAGCATCGGCATACTGTAATTAATTCACGGTCCATCAGCTTCCCAATCCTACAGTTTTTTCCGGGACAAAAGCGGTTCAGTTCTATGCGTAGCAGAAATGCAGGATGCAAAAAAAAAACAAAAGCAATTATGTATGCGACCCCTTAAATACTTATGTTGGACACGATTTGGGGCCAACGACCTTGCCAGCTTTTATTGGTAAAGCGCATGCTACCAGGGGTGTGTTCAATGTGCATGCTATAGCAGCTATTAGCTGCTATTTTAGCAGCTCTGGCTGTCCAATGTCACGAAATAGCTACTTTCTGATGCTTGCTATTTGACAGTCGGGCTGTCCAAGATTCCTGCTAAGGTAGCAGCTATTTGCTGCTCGCAGTCTGGAGGATAGCAAGAAAGTAGCTAATGCGAAATGGCCGTGCGTACACAGCTGACATGCAGTTCAAATGTCATTTTCAATTGGAAATTGAAATGAAAAGAAGTTTTTGCGCTTTTGTGACACAGGAAATGAGGAATAAATTTGAAAATAGTGACAGCATAAATTAAATATGGGCTTTTAAACACTTCAACTCAACTCGAGTTAAGTCGTCTTTCACACAGTGCAGCTCATCTTGAGTTTTTAGCAGGCGAGCATGAAGCGCAAAAGGCCGGGTGCACTGATTCATGTGCCATCAAATTTTCAACTATTATATTTTGCTCTTTTTCACATATATGGCGTCAAAAGCCGGAAATAAGTGATACGTTTTAAATATGTTAGGAAAATTTTAATGGTTTCTGCAGCTGTATGTTGAAAACTCCTAAATTTTATACAATTCCCAAAGTACAATGGAAGTATTGAACTAATCCACGAAAACACAAATATGAAAATTTAAAAATTTTTTTTGAAAAAGTATTGTTGAATTTGCTGACCTTCGCAGCAGCTCTTGGCTGTCCAATACCCATAGCTGCTTCACCTAGCTACTTCAAATTTTTACACTTGCTAAAGTGATGCTATGCTATGCTTTTGAAGCAGCTATAGCATGCACATTGAATACACCCCAGTTCGATTTCTCGCTGTTTGTTCGAGTTCTTGAGGCTCTAATTCGCAAAAATTGCCTTCCGCTATCTGAATATTACACAATTTCCAGCATGCACCAAAGATCCGATATCCAATCGATAATCTCAGTTGTCAATTTACTGTTACTACTTGTTCCACGAGCGTCAAACTCACTTTTTGGATATGAGGGTACTCAACATGAAAGTGGTATGCAGGCCGCATTGCAGAGTTTTAGGTGTCATTGAGTTGAGGTGTTATTGAATTTGCTTCTCTTCAAAAATGGCACATAAGTCACTGAACTAGAAGTAAGCCTCGTCACTAGTCATGTTTTCTATGTAATAAATTTTATTCAGTTTAATTTATTTTAGCCTCTAAGTACCGACGTGCATTTTTTGTAATGTTAGCACTGACGTGAGTCCTGAGAAGCCACGTATATTATGTAGTGTTTTTTGAAGAAGGTGGTGATTTAAATGTATGTCTTTGCATTATAATGAAAAATAAAAGGTTTTAAGAAAAATTAAGTGTAGTGTTATTAAATTTACAAATATATGACTAAACTAATGTTTGGCTTCAATTTGGGGAAAAAATACGACTAATAGACTTAAAAAATCATAACATAAAGATTACGCCTCTCCAAATAATAAAAAAACCAGCATTTCTTACATAAGACTAATATAACTTAAAAAAAAAATTTTGTAGGTACGCAAACGTTTTGTAAAAATCTGTCCACAGTCGAACTACAGCTAAAACTCTAGGTGCAGTCAGGGCAAACTTGTTTTGCGCACTGTAAACAAACATGTTTTTTGCACGAATAGCATCGATAAGTTGATTTTCTTTTTAGTTTACGTTGACATGAAAGACAAGTTTTTCGGGTCCTGACTTCGTCAACTGTATCTTCAGATGTCTCTGGCTTATCGGAACCAAGCACTCTTGCCAAACTCATCCTTAGATCACGGGGCAACCTAAGGTTACAAAATCTTCGCTTCTATGTGCTCTAATACCAACTGCCAAGCTAACTTTTTTACAAACGCTCCTCTATCAGTTTGTCTTCCCACATGTTCATCAAATAAAATATGAGAATTGACGAAACTTACATCCATAATCCGGTAAAAAATTGTCAATGACCAGCGTCTTGATCGGCGGCTGCAAGTGTAAATAGAACACTTCTTATTTATTTCATCTACGCCACTCTTTGTAGAATTATAAAACTTTATAATTTCTGGTTTCCCTGAGTCTGTATCTGTTCCTTCAGTATGATGCGTTGACGAGGCCAAAATGACTGCTTTGCCCTTCTTGGGCACATGAAACAATAACGTTGAGTCTTTTGTGAAACCATATAAAGTTAATTTTTCTGGTCTCACTTTGGCAGGCAAGAGCTCTGGAGGGATTTCCCTTTTATTTTTTTTTACCGTGCCCACACAGACTAACCTTCTCTGTTACAATGCATCATTTAGTTCTATTGACGTGGATCAATTATCGCACGCTATATTTTTATTACTACCATGTCATGGTTGAGTCAAACGGATCCCAGCCTGTGTACGAACTAAAAGTTTTTTTCTTCATCTGTTAATGTTTCTCCATCTGAACCTTTTCCACAATTCACATAACAATTATAAAAATACCCGTTTTCAGCATCACATGGACACTTAATTTTAGCCAATATTTCGCAGGCTTCTTTGGCATATATATCATCAAAAACGATCGCCCTCTGAATGGAACCAGCAATTCATCAACTGTAGCATATTGACGTATATTATATATCCTCTGACAATTTGATACAAATTTGTTGAAACCATTCGATTTTGCAGCCAATTTATCAGTCTCCTTCCTCTGGGCTCTGTCAAGTGCATTGCCAAACCGTAGATAGTGAAGCAACCACAGGAATCTGTTTTTTAACATGGCACATCTAAAAATGTATCTTCCAGTACCAGCAGTAGCAAATATTAAATCTGCGTCTTCGTGGTTAGACTTGAATACAGCTGTGTACATCAATAGTCCAATAAAAGCTTGCAACTCAATTATATCAGTATTTTTTAGTTCTGGTCGATCTTATACTTATATCTAGATTTTATATTTAGATCTATGTTCAGTTAGCTTCTCGTTGGTCTTTAGCGAAATCTCCGATAACATCTCGTCATTCATATACTGTTTCCATAAAGAATAAGGATCCTTACCATCATTTTCGGTCAAATCGGATATAGAGGTACTCGGGAAATAATATTGTGGCGTGGTCTTCTAACTGATGATCTGTTTGGAGGTGACTTAGACCACTTATATTTATTCTTTCCTCTAAAAAAAACCTATCCTTGATGGCGGAACATCTTCATCTGATGACGATGACGGTACGTCTAAGTGTTCAGGTTGAATTTCTTCTGCATCAGATATATCAGTGCTGGTGTCCGTGTCATGCTCACTGTGCTTCGGACAAAAGTCTTCGCCGACGTCTTCAACCTCGGATCCGCTAGAATCTTCATCCGCGATCCAGCTATAAATCACTTGCTCAAAATTTGGATTTGATTCATTTGTACTAAACCAAGATCTCTTTAAATGCGGTAAAACGGTCACAGAACTATTTCTTTTAGTAGCTGAATGCTCTAGTACATCCATAGCTCACAATATCTGTAAAAATAACAGTTTATTGTAACAAATAAATAAAACAAAAGGCTAATATTTAAGGCTAAAATCAATCGAGTCTATTTATCATGATTCATCAAACAAAACTGAAAATTACTGAGACAAAATAGTCATAGGAAAAAAAATTGTCCCAATAGCCAAAAAATTTAAGTCCGACTTAAACGCTATACCTTTTGGAAGATACATACATATGAACATATATCGTTGCGAAAATCCTTTTTCGTGAGAAATGAGTATTTTAAAAAGATACCTCGACGGCCACCTTATCATACCGCTTGGCAGCTTTAATTGTAACTACTACCAATAATCATTTAAGTTTATTTGCCATCATTGCGCCACTAATTGTTTTCTTTTTTATTTCGAAATCGCGTACAAAGCCACTTTAACTGTCCAACTGCCAATTAAGTTGGCAAAGAAAATACGAGAGCTGATTATTTTTTCTCGTTCTTTTGTTTCATTCAATTCTCAGTTTCACTACCTCGTGAGCAGTCAAACGGCATAGCGCGTTTTGAGTAAATGAGCGAATGTAAACCGTAATATCAGCGAAATGAGCAACAATTCTGAGAGCCGTAACATTAGCAATAATAAAACTCACCCATAACGAAGGAAATTCCTTGATTGTACTGTTGTAGTTCTACCACGCTTCCGTTGCGAGCGTTATATCTCGGTTCCTTCTAACTCTTTCCGGCGTCTGTGTACCTACATCCCGCCGGAGATCGTTAATTGGTAGCAGCTACAAACGTCAGCCATTAAACATTTTCCATAAATTACATCTGCCTCGTTAGGCACACCGCACACCGATTCGAAGCCATTTGCTCGTTTCACTGCCTCTAATTGCTTATAATTTTGTTGCAATCTATCGATTGGTTCCGTTCTCAACCCATTAACGTCGCACATCCTTGCCCCAATCGTTTGCATCGAAGATTTGAAGGACTTCTGTCCCGGCAGCTAAACCAACTTTCGTGGAGTTGAATGGAACGAGAGCATGGAGAAAAACTCTCCGCCTTTTTGATGTTGGGTATCCCCCGCTTATTAAAGTCACGTATCCATTAGTTACCTTACCAGTTCTTCGAGAGAGTGTTGTCAATCCTTGTTGAAATAGTTTGTTGGAAAATTTCGAATTAACGTCACACATGTGCTCAGTGACAAAAAATGAAATTTAAAGTAGAAGATACCACTATGTCTACCCAGCAAGTTCATATGGAATTGTTGTAAATAGGTAATTCATTTCCGAAAAGACGTGCCACAGTTTCAAATTTTCGACCATACTCATTTGACAATTTTGGCAGCACTTTTATTTCGCATCTTCCCTGCAGGCGTTTGCGTCGAGGAGTGAGTTTATGAATGAAATAAAAGGGATGATTACACACAGGAAAATCCGCCAGTTGACGTTACTAGATCAAGTCCAAACTAGATGAACGCAGGAATCAAAAGCTCAGGTCGGATACTGGCAAACGACGACTATCAATACTTGCTCGTATTAGAATGGGGTAATTGTAGTGGTTGCAGTTTGATTGACCCCGAACCCGATTCGAAATTAAATGCGACCGTTCGTAGTTTATGATGCGAACGGAATAATTACCACACGAGAATCCGAAAGCAGGGCAATTATCTACAATCCTGAAATCTCGCACCCACACGAACACAAATACGGCCTGACCGAACTCACTGCCAGGATTAATTGTAGCCTCCGGATATCAAGCGAACTGTCTCCCTGTAAATATTTTGGTTTGTGGTGAATATCCATAAATATAAAACAACAGGGTGAACGGAAACAACGGTGACCGAAGAGCGAAGAGAGCAGGATAATAGGAACAGCAAAGGACTGAAATAAATTAATGAATTGATTTATGCGCCCATAAATACAAAATTTAATTAAAAATAGGCAGAAATCACTGCTGGTGCAAAAACGCTTAATATTCGTATTTCAAGTAAAGTGAATCAATAAATGGAAATAAATACATATAGAATGATATAGTTACCTGAAAAGGATACGAAATAGATTCACGATCAATATTTGTGCGGCCGTTTCATTAACGAAATGCATTTGCGTCAATAACGTTCATAGATCTAAATAAAAAGTAATACAAGCGCATGGTTTAAGTACTTTCATTTGAGTTATTTGTATTTATTAGAAATTTTGATTGTGTTTACAATAGTTTTCATTTCATTTCGACCAAAAGAGGTTTGCGCAATATCAACTAAACGATATTTTGGAATATACATGCACGAATAAATTTAAATCGTTTTGTATTTTCTGCGAAAGGCTATGAGAACACATGATTAAAGTAATACCCCGATTGAAGTTGCTTCTTATAGTAGCCCGAAAGATAAAAGTCTCAAAACTGGAAATTTTTGATTCAAAAATAGTTTGAACGCAGAATGGTCCTCGTTTCCTAGGTCGAAATGTATTCAAAGCAAACAAAAATTCTGAAATAATTGTGGCGTTCCAGTAGAATTGAGGTCACATACATTACATATATATTTAATGAGGATAATTACGCCAAACCTTGTTTTACCAAAGGCTGCTTGTCCTTTATAAGCAGAGTTTTTTAACATACTCAAAACTACAGCCCTATCCCAATACTCTTTTCCAGTTCTCGTCATAATGGACATAGCAATTAGCATACGACATACTTCTCCTATGCTGGCTCTTTCTCTTCCTACCCAAGAAAATTTGTTATATACTAATATAAACACAGAAAATCCTTTATGAGCTTTTGCTATATGTTTAATTAATTCCATTATCAGGACTGTTTTACCAACACCGGCTCCACCAAATATATAATTGAAAATATCTTTTTATTAAACAACCCCGTTTTAAGTTCTCACATTTTACTGTGGTTTTCTAAACTTTAGCGAAGATTTTATATTTTTGAACCATATATTGAAACTATTAGGTTTACTTTTATATAAGCTTTTATATAATGTGCTTTTATATAAGCTATCAGCCAAATATTTCTGAGGTATGCTTTTGTGATGGAGCCTCCGAAACTAGGGAGTTTATTTCGTTCTTCCCAGTAAGGTTCTACATTTAACATATGAGCTTCCGTTTTAAGTTCTCAAATTTTACTGTGGTTTTCTAAACTTTAGCGAAGATTTTATATTTTTTAACCCTATATTGAAACTATTAGGTTTACTTTTTTATAAGAATCTAGCCAGAAAAACAACGAATCGAATTACGGCTCATCATGTACTGAAAGCTTGAAGCATTTGACGAATCCCGCGCAGATGACACATGAATACCACCAGGTTTCAGTTACGCCAATTAAGGGCTGTTTCAGTAAATTTGGCCCCCTTATCTTTGTGAAAATTTCCTCCACATCTTAAAGCTATATGGTAATCGTCTGCGTAAAAGACGGAACCTTTATATTAGTATTCATTTATTCAAGAGCTCTTTAACTGGCAATATGGAGTTGAAATAAGAAAAATTGTGCCAGCAAATTATTTTCAAATACATGGAAAATTCGAAAATGAAGTTTTCACAGATTGTTATGGTCCTTAAAACGTCACTTTCAACGGTCAAACGACTAAAACCAAATTATAAGAAAGAGCAAGCTGTTGAAAAAAAAGGATCAGGTAGAAGAAAACAAAAAAAAAAAAGAAAATTGTCAGCAGGTTCGAGACCAAACCGAACATTTCCGTTCGAAATATGGCAGTGGTTGTTGGAATGAAGAGACGTTACAGCCTGAGAACATAAAATGTACAAAAAGTTCCACATCAAAACAAGGAAAGGAGAAAGTAGCAAAAACCAAGGTTCGAAAATTATACGATCCATATGTGATGAAATTCGATTGCATTATTTTAGATAGGAAAACCTATATCGAAGCGGACTTCAGGCAGAAATCTGGACATGAATTTCGGTGCAGTGAAAGAAGTATTTCAGTCGGAAAACCTGTGAATTTCATAAACAGTACATGGGGTGTCAGGCAATTTGTAGATGTGGTCTAAAGAGCGATATATTTATACCAGAAGGCACAATCAAAGCCCAGGTTTACATCGAAGAATGTCTGCAGAAGTGGTTGTTGCCTTTCATTGCCTTTCATATAAAGGGTCCATGTTGTTTTGGCTAGAGAAACCATCAAATCATACTGCTAAGAAAATACTGGAGTGTATGAACGTAACCACGTCGCTTTGGCTCTAGCGATGCCAACCCACCAAATTATCCTGAACTTAGACCTGGGCGATGAAACGAATAAAAACGAGTACAATCGTTCGTGAGGCCTCTGTGAAATATTTAATGTCGAAGAATTCAAAATTTAACTTTTACAAATATATTTTCTGTATATTTTTATGAGGTAAGCTATATTTCAATAACAGCCCCATTTTTCTAAGTTAATTGATCTCCGATTCAGATCTAAAACCTTCTACCAACCACTTAGATAGAACGTGATGAAATACGTAAAGCTATTTCAGACCTCGACTACGACGAAGGTCCCAAATCTTCTTACTTCCACTTTCTCGCATAAGGGCCAAGACCAGCTTATAACCATCCTATTGGAAACTTTCCCATCCTACTGGAAACTTTCGTACATCATACCCAAATTAAAAAATACGGCATTGCCATTTTATTTTCAATTCTGAATGTTTTTAAAAATTTTGTCTACGATAAACTTTCTTCACTCGTTTTAATGTCATCGAATTTTTTCGTACTTGCAGAAAATTTTTTAAATTAAATCCGTTTGTTCAAGTGGCTTTTAAGGAAATCGTTTTATAATGAGACCATATAACCAATCAGCGATACGTTCGAACCAGGCTCATGTAGAACCAAACTTATGAAATGAAGGACTAAATATAAAGTTAGTGGGAGATGTTTTCTGCGTGAATGTCTTTGGTGATAACTGTTTTTAAAACCTTTATAGCATAAAAAGTTGTCCATTTTGAAAATATTTGTTTTTCTACTCCAGTATCTGCGATTCCAATTGAATCGCAGGATCAGAAGCTACAATCATTATGTCACAAACTTTACAGATTAGTATTAATTTTACGTTGCACTGTCTCAACCCTCCAACTGGCCAATTTTTATATAACAAGAAATTTTTTTTGAAGGGTGTATTTTGAGCATATAAGCATATTTTACCTTGAAAAATACCTGTTTTTTTAATATGCTAGGTTCTAGGTACCAGAATAGGCACCCCGCCTTAAGGCGGACCCGCCCGGTTATGAAAAAAACACATAAAAAATATAAAAAGGTGAAAGAAATGTATTTATGACATTGACAAAAGTATTATTTTTCAATTATATTTTGTATGGAATTCTCGGAAACATTTTTTTGTCGACGATAGACACAGGTTCAAGTTGGATTTACAGCAAAAAATCGGGGTTTCGGATTTGCAACCCTTATTTTTGCACATTCGCTTATCGCTCCTATCAAGAAAATCTGACATGTGTTATGTTGCTCGGTTTTGCCTCTGGCGTTTCATCTTGCTGTGAAGCAAGTGATGGTCTGCCAGGTCCTTATTCGGAGCTTCATTTGCGCAGAGCACAGAAGCTACTTTTGAATGCGTTTATGTAATAAATACGCGTTTGTCATTGCAATATCGATGAAATGGTAAAGTAATCGTAAAGTTCATTTACGGGTCTTCAAACGGATGTATTTAGTACCTTTCGAGCAGACCATCCATCAGATCGACTCCACCCATGTAGTGGTTATATTCACGTATAATGGTCGGGCAATCAATCTCTACATATTTTTTGTAGTTCGATCAAATTGAGTTGCTTTAGATGTCTGCATATCCTTTATGCTCTTGAACGAGAGTACTCCGACACATGAAGAAGCCAAGTGGACGTTTTTATTGTCCTTGCATAAAACAGTCGCCAAACCTACGCCATTTACATTTTCAACAGAGAAACCTTTCTCTATTTTTGCAAGCACTTTATTGCTAAGTAGCTTACAATGAGGAATACGACTAGAGCGAATTGTCCCTAATGAGTAAATTCCTCTGCTTCGGAAATAAATTAGCAGCGGCAATGTGGTATAAAAATTGTCAAAATAAAGTACATGGTTGACAAAGTTAGGGATGGTTTGCGACAAACGTACGACAAAATTAGCCGCTGAACCTTAATCTGGCATATTATGCAAAATAGTGTTGCTTCCAGCACCGGTATGGATTTCAAAACCATAAGAGAATCCGCTGGTATCACAGAGCACGAGAAGTTTGAACCCCCACCTATCGGTTTTGCTGGCATGAACTGTCGCAAAGTAGAAACCATTTTGGTTGCCCACATTTGCTCATCTACACACAATCGAGGTAAATTAGGGACTGTTTCAAATCGTGCGTTGAAATGTTTCACCAAAAAACTTTGTATAATGGGTCAAATCCAGGTTGGCCCCGTTTTTTTTCTTTAAACTTGTCGTTAAAGTGGAGATATTTTCGAGTCGCATAAAATTGCTTGGATGTCATTGCTGTCCGAATTGAGTCAAAAGAATAACAACCCCAATACTCTGCAGCACTTGGGTATCGATATATTCACATGAATATCAATATGCCAATATATTTACGAATATCTGAAGCTGCTACTAAAAATGTTGTTTGAATGTCATATTGCCGAGCGTATGAGCTTGTCTGTTCTGCACTTTCGTCAAAAAGTTCCTGGGTAAAAAAGTACATGAAACATTGGTAAGGTTTTTCCAAATCGTTAAAACTTGATGAAAGATTTGCAGTTCCACGGAACACCACTTCATTTGTATGTAGCTATAAATGCTTTTTGCACCATAATGTTGATTTACAGTATTTTGATTGTCCTGTAAGCTCATGCGCAGTTCCAGTAAAGCTAACAGCATTGGTTCCAGGAATATCAGCATCCTCTTCAAATTCTGGGAGAGGACTACGAGGTCGTTTGTTAGGTTTCTTACGTCGTAGGAAGATTGTGGATGGTGCAAGTAAGGTTGATAATTCTACTTTGGATGGTTCTGTTGAACATGAAGATGGCGCATACGCTACTGTTGATGTTAGTGAAGCTGACGTTGATGGTTCCCCATAGATGCATTCCCTTGAAATCGGTACTTGAAGATTGTCGGAGATTTCAGTGCTATTGGATGTTTCAGCTACTTCATCATCAAGATATAAATCCAACAACTCAATACATTCATCAATTTGGTGTGCTAAGCCAGGCAATTGCAGGTGATCATCATCAAAATCACATCTCAATTCATCATCTTCATCATCGGTGATGTCTTCATTGACAGATATGGATTCTAAAAGCGCAAATACTTCATCAGCCGTAATTTTGGATAAGTCAATTTTTTCGCAGAGCAATAACCACTTCCTGGATTTATATTTGATGCCATGTCTGTGAACAAAGTGGCAATAAACAAGAATCGCTGATTTATAGGCAAGAAGGGAACCGTGATCACAATCAATACCTTTACAAGTCAAATTATATCGATGGATATAAGTCGGAGATGTTAAAATTTGTCACAACTAGCATAAATAAAAATGTAATGATTTCCACCTGCAAGTGGTCACGCCAGTCAAGTATGCACTGTGTGCTGGTGTCTGATGAGAAGTGTATACTTTCAAAACCACTTTGTCAAAATAGAATCTTCAATGTAGATTAAAATTTTTAATGTAAATAAAAAGTTGTTCAATTTTAATCATCCCGCAAAAACAATTCCAAGAAATAAAAATTTTGCCTTCAACCGTCAGTAGTGGTTATAAGTAGTTAGCAGCAAAAATGAAGGCGAAGCAAGTTTTATTTATAAGATATTTAATTAAAAACACATTTATTTACACACCTATAAATTTTCTGATTTGATAAAATTTCCAACACCGAAAATTATCTTCTTGTGGGCTGTGCACTTCAGTTGGCATCTCACATCAAACTGACTAGAACATTTGAAAGCAAAACACAGCTATCTTTCCATCTTTATCAGTAGATGGGTACGTTCAATACAAAAGTCAGGACTGCGTGTTTACTACAAGTTTTCACTTGCGTGCATAAACGAGATTTTACTGAAGCCGCCTTAAGACGGGCGTGCCCGTTAGAGGGTTGATTACATTATTGATTTTATCACCGCTGCTATGGGATAGTGTGGCTGCCAATCTATCGAGAGAACTAGCCATTTCGGGTAAGGATTCGTCGTTGGCCCTGAACTACGCTTGCTGAATCGAGAGTAGATGATCTTTTTCGGATGTTAAGGGGTTACCCCCACTTGTAACTTTGAAATTTTTCTTATATTTTTTGCAGCATTTTTTTTAAGTATAACTATCTGAGAATACGTTTTTCAAATTTCAAGTCGATCCGAAAAACATTGAGCGAGATATGAGCGTTGAAAGAGAAGAAACCGTTACTTATACAACCAGCTAATCTGCCGTCTGCCGCGCTCGACCCTCTCTCCGGTTTCTATCTATTCTTGTGGCCGAGAGAACTCGGGAAGGCAGAATGCTGAGAAGGTAACAGCAAATCGCATTTTTGGAAGCGGCATCATCGGCGGAAGAGCTAAAAAAAATTGTTTCCTCCGTGTAAACTAAAATTGAAACTTTAAACGCGTTTTTCTCGAAATTACATTTTTGAAGTCGGTGGCCAAAATTACTCGAAAACTACTGTACCGATCTTTTTGAAACTTAACACGCTTATTGAATACATAAAAATGTAGTGTTTGTCTTTTTGATAAAAAATGGCCGTTTTATAGCCAAAAGAGGACCGTTTTTTTAAGTGAAAATCGAACCATTAATTTTGACTGTCCGCCATTTTGTGAAAAATGGATTTTGTTTTAAATCCTTCGATCAAACACTAGTTTATACTGTTATTTAACTAAATGCATTGCTATTTTTTGTTTCGGATGATCCAGTTCGACACAATGTTGATCACCGCAAAAAAAGGGAAATTAAAATACAATTGTTTTGACGCCCATTTGTAATTTAACAATGTAATATTTTTCAATAAAAAAATTACTGAAAGGTGTTCAATGTATGTCGTCGTCGTCGTCGTCGTCGTAGCACTACAGCCCCTCTCGGGCCTTGGCTTCTCGCAGGTGACGCCTCCAGTTGTCTCGGTCCAATGACCGCGTCCTCCAATTTCGAAAGCCGAGCAGCTTTGCGCAGTCTTCGTCGACAGAGTCAGACCAGCGTTTTCTGGGTTTTCCCACTGGTCTTCGACCCTCGGTCCTCCCCTGAGGGCCTGTCTTTCGAAGGCGTTCAACATATTTGCGGACGCTTGGGTAAGGGTCCAAGTTTCACATCCGTAGCACAACACAGGTCTGATGATTGATTTATAGACTTTGAGCTTCGTCTTCCTGTGTATGCAGCTGGTCTTCAGTAGGGCCAGAACGGAGTAGAAACTTTTATTAGCGAGCTGTATTCTCCGTTTAATTTCGTCAGTTTCACTGCCTTTCTCACATTCTCTAAATTATATTCGTCCAAAATTATATTTTGTCTAATGGAGGTCTTCTTTCTTGTTTGCGTCATGGTTTTTGTTTTCGTCTGATTGGTCTTCAGGCCTACTTCTTTGGCTTCCTGATCAAGTTTCAACAGGAGTTCTCTGGCGGATGTAAAGGAAAGTGACAAGATGTTAATGTCATTCATGTAGGCCACTAATTGGTTCGGCTTATACAGAAGCGTACCCCTTGTGTCGACAGGAATCTTCCTTATCACGTACTCAAGTGCTAGGTTGAACAGCAGAGGGGCCAACCCATCTCCTTGCTTTAGTCCGACATTTGTGTCAAAGGCGCCAGTCAGACCGTTGTTGGTTCTGACTTGTGATGCTGTCGACGTCATCGTCATTTTGATCAGCCGGACTAGTTTTGCCGGGATGCCGAAGTATAGCATTATTTTGTACAGTATGTTTCGGTCAATACTGTCATATGCTTGTTTAAAATCCACGAAAATCTAGTGGACGTCGATGATAAATTTCCAGCATTTTTCAAGCACTTGTTTGACAGTGAAGAGCTGATCCGTAGTTGATCTACCAGACCTAAAGCCTCCTTGGTACTCCCCAAAGACCTTTTCTGCGTATACATTTATTTTATCTTTTAATATTTTCGTCAGTATCTAATAGGATGTACAAAGTAGCGATATGACTCTGTAGTTTTCGCACCGAAGTTTGTCTTCTTTTTTGTGGATAGGGGATATGATGGATTTGCACCACTCCTGCGGTATTTTTTCTTGACCCCAGATGTTCTGGATTAATTTCTGGATGGCTTTTGTAGGGCAGCTTCCACCGTATTTGATTAACTCGACCGGAATCTCGTCAATGCCCGGTGTTCCTTTCAAGGAACTGTTTATATGCCTGATTTTTCTTGTTCAGCGCATCCTGGCATTCAATGTCGAACCAGTTGTTTCTTTTACGCCGAGCTTCATACCCAACCACTTATTCTGCAGCGACTTTGATTGCTGTCTTCATCTCCATCCAGACCTGGTCAACCGGCCTCACTGTGTTATTTTGTAGGATGGGGGCTCAATGTATGTATTTTAAGATAATAAAATAATCGTTTAAAAAAATTTCGCAGTTTTCTTAAAAGAAATTCATAAAAATGGCCTATTTTTTGCGCTACAAGTGAGGGTAACCCCTTAAGCTTTTTAGAAATAGAGCAATTTATAGAAGTATCATCTTATTTCTTTTCCAGAGATAAACTCACTTTTGTTTAGGTTCCCAATTAATCATACCCCAATATTTTAAAACACAGAAGCTTCCAAGTAGACATTCACAATTCCAAAGTTCTATTTCGAAATCGTACCAACTCGCATTTTATAATTTGCCCACTGAATTTGCCCACTGCTAAATTCAAAATAATACTAAAATAAGTTTTTTGATTTATTTCTCCTCAAGGAAAACAAAACTTCATGTTCGAACTGCTGTTTTTCTTTGAAATGAAGTTGTTCGAGTCAGATATCTCGTAGCAGATACCCAAATGTATCGACCAGGAAACATTATCCGGGTACCTACCAACCGACGAAACAACATCAAAATCTCGCCTACATAGGAAGGCTAAGTGCAGCTAGCTGTGTTTTCCATTCGAAAACATTTTACATTCGTCCGCGAGTCGCGCAATGATCCTTTAACAGCATGTTCTTCTCAAACTCTTCTTTCCAGTTGGTTTCTGCAGAGGATTAACGGAAAAGGATCAGATGAAAAGTAAAATCTCAAATTTATAACGAAGATTGCTATCGCTTAAATCCAGTCAGTGCGAAGAGGATTACAAAGCTTAGAGTATATAGCTTACAGGGGGTGATCGGTTAGTAGAGCAAAATAAGGAAAACTGTTATGGTAAACCTAACACCCTAGGTCTCTTGAAGCTATGCTGTTCTCTAAGATGTTAAAAACAGATTTCAAGAAGAAAAGTCGAGAACAGGATTCCACTGAAATCCGAAGGCAAATGTTTTTGTTTCGAGAGAGCTGTAACTTTTACTGCAGATCGATGCATTTCCATATGGTATTTACCTTACTTGCTTCAATCTATCTGGTAGCCTCTATCTGCTGGAGCACAGTCCAGTCACCAGTGAGTCCATTCACACGGCATATATCTAAAAATCATACTAAAATTTCTGTGCTTAGACTTTTATTCGCGGAATGTGCGAACAAATCCCTATCGTCCCGCCATCAACGGCTTACAATGTTATTATTCACGAAACATTCAGAGCTCTGGCTCCAATTTACAAGTGTACTACATCCATTGCAAGCGAATATAAAGTGAAGAATAGAGCAGATAAACGAAAACAGGGTTGGCCTGGTTGCGGGGAGTTTCTGATTTGCTGGTTCATTAAATTTCCTTGTAATCCCCGACCAGTGGCACTTATGCCCTTTATTCCTTATAGAATTCCGGATTTACAATTTCATGCAGCCGGTTTCTGCTATGATGAACGGAGCTATGATTTCGACAAGGAAACTCAACTCGAGAAATATTGCCTAACAAGAAAGCAGAAAAAGCTAAATCGACGAGATAGGAATCTCAGAACGAGTCAGAACTGCTCAGCCACTGAAAGAAAATAGGGATGGTTCACTTTGAAAAATGGAATTCGCAGGATATACAGAGTTTTGATCCCGGGACTCAACACAATTTAATTAAAAAATACTCGTCTGTGGAACAACCATGCTGTTTGCTTTGAATCGCTGCGATTTTTTCCATAATGAAAATGCTTCGAGTCGATGTCGGAGAAACCAAATCGAGTCGGGTTCAGGGTTCAAAGTGCGGTAACAGGATTTTATCATCGGCCTGGGCGTTTGTGATTTACTCCGCTCTGACTGGGGCGAATCCAGTCACGACGAATCGGTTCTCATTTTCGTTGGATGGAGGCTTACTTGCCTTCGGTTGACGGGCACATAAATTGGAAAATTTTTAGTATGTGGCTAATCGAAGAATTTCGGTTACGAAGAAAATTAAGTCTTTGAAACAACTTCAATCAGAACGAATTTGATTAAAAGCGTTTGATTTGGCTTTTTCGTTCGAAATTGGTGAAATTGCGTTTGAGGAAGGTGACGTTCAGCGCTCAGTAAACAAGTAAACGTGAGACTGATCGAAGCAATAAACAAGACGAAATGAGCGTTGCTAAAATTAGAATTTCAAGAATTCCAAAAAAATGAGTAAGGAACAATAAGCTATTGGAGAAACTGAAGTTTTTGAAGCATGAAATGAGTATGGCCACCATGTGTGCAGTATTGCTCTTCAGTAATATATATAATAAAGATTTTCTAAGTTTCAACTACGATGATTGGTAAGTAGTATGTCACTTTAATGAAACCGGAGTAATAACTTTTTCACCACACTCTGTAACGCATACAAAACTAACAAATCTCATCATTTTTATTCTAGATTAGTGTAAAGACATTTTGCTCCTCGACACATGCTTGCCCATATTTAAAGTTGATAGACCTTCAGCAGCTGCTGCCTTCTCACAGTTTATCCTTGTCATTTCGTAATAAACAGCAAAAAAAATAATATAGTCCCATACCGTGTATGCCGTCGTAAGTATTTTTTCACCTCTTTGCTGTGTTTCTGATTGCTGCGTATGGGTGCAATATCCATAAGAGAAGGCTTGAAGAAGCAGAAGACTTGGCGCAGGAGAAAGTCTGCTGTAGAAATGTAGCTAGGAACAGGAAATTAATTAATTGTTTGATTCAAAGCAGTTCGATCAATCGTCCATTATTCTTACTGGAACAAGACTGTTCCAACTTTCCAATCTCTGTCCTGGATTCAATATCGGAATGAATCTTCAACTGTTTATAGTCGTTCACTGAAAGAAAAACACGTGGTTAGTTTAACAATTTTTGTCATTATTGCAGCGATTCATTCAAAATTGTTGAAAGAACTACGGAAAATTATTCTTATTACTATACAAATATAATTAATTTAACCATATAAAAGTAGTCGGCCCTGCTGATACAAAAAAATATCGAAACGTTCGAGAAATCAACTGTTTTAATTAATTTATAATCACGGAAAATAGCTAATATACAGCAAAATATGCATTAATTTACTCAACACTGCAAAATTTCGATTTATCAACAACTTTTAATGGTACGTAGGCCACTCTGTCATTCTTAAATTCCACAAACATAATTCAGCGAGCAGCATCTTTGGAATTAATCTATGAAAACTGAACAGGTTTCAACATTTGGACGTTTATTCATGTAGTTTATTTATAAAATTTCCGTGTAGTAGCCGATAGGCCACAACGTCCATCCACGTCCATACATTTGATTGTTGTATTGTATAGTTGCAGTGAAAATAAGCTGAATATACAAGGTGTGTGAGGTATTTTTTTTTATACAACCATAGTAGTGCATGAGTTGTTAATTGTTTTGTTTTCAATTTGACAATTTAATAAAAATGACTTAAAATATTGTGAGCGGGAATTGAAAAGAAATAAAAAAAATTATAGTGCATCAGAACCGCTAGAAAACTAATTTTCGAAGAAATTGTCTTTGAGTGACAAAAAAATGTGGAAAGACGTTCACCACTTTTTTGTAGAATCATATCAACCATTCCCTATCCAAAGCAACAAAACTCAAAACTCAAAACTGTTCAGTGCTGGCAGCACTTTCCCAACGCAGCAGTAATAAAATTACCATAAAAAGCTCATACTTAAATCAACTTATCCTTTGAATTTCGTTCTCATCGGAGGATTTCATGGAATGTTTCAACGATTAAACGTTGTTTGAGGCTGCCATCCGAAAAATGTTCAAAGCTCGGAAAAATTAAAATTTGGTTTCTTATTTTTATTGCAAATGCTTTATATGAATATGTAATTTCAAGCATCTGTTGGTGCGATATTTACGAAAATGGCTAATGCTGGTGACCCTGTGTTAGCAGCAAAGCAAAATACTTACCAAATCTGCTTCACGTTGAGTTAAACCCAACCAGTAAATTTCGTTTCGATTGAATCACTGCGCTGGAAGTTATACGGATGAAAAGAATTTTAGGGTTACCACCCTCAAAACTTTTCAAATTTTGAAAGCGTTAATATTTATTGCTAATTTTCATTGCAGGATGATACCCATTTGCAAATCTAATGATATAATCACTTAGTAAAGAAATTCCAAAAAAATGCAAAAATGGTCATAGCTGGCAACCCTTTCATGATTTTTCACATTAAGTTCACATCCAGGTCTATTTAATGCATGAACTTCGTTTTGATTTCAGGACTGGAACAGAAGTTATAGGGGAAAAAGCTAAACTTTTCTGAGCAAGTTTGCAAGATTTAGGAGACAAAAATCACCATAGCTGGCAGCTCTATTCTAATTTTTGAGTCAAATTTTCACCAAATGTTACCTATTTTGTTTAAATGTGATGGCTGAATCGGAAGCTAAGCCAAAAAGCTGTTTTTTTTTCTCAGTGATTTTCCAAGATGGTACCACTGCCACAGAGTTGCCCGCATTTCAAAATCACTTCAATCAGATCTGGTCCTAGCTAAAACCAACATGTCCTGCAAATTTCATTATGCTCGAATTATCCGGTCGTCAGTTCTCGTGAACAGAAGTTTCGAGTGCTGAAATTAGAGGTAATTTGGTAATGGGTTGTCGTTCTTGTGCAAATCGAAATTTTAAAAATTTCAACTTGACATGAAGAGCAAAGGATAAAATTTATCAAAGATTTGAAATTTATATCAAAAATCAAAACAAATTTTTTGTCAATGATTTGAAGAATTTTTTTTCAGCAGCCTGCCTCAGCTACAGAGCTACCCGCTTTATGTGCTAAATTTTGGTCTGCGAAGAAAATTAGTAGAATGAGTAAATTCTAGAATGTTGTTTTTATGATCCAATAAAGTATTTCCTGCATTATACTTTTATTAAAGCAGAGAGTAAGATACAATAAAGTTCAGTGGCGTTAGATACAAATTTTGCAATTGTATAGTTTTCTTGAAACAAGAAAAGGGCAACAAATATTATAGTTTTCTTGAAACAAGAAAAGGGCAACATATTAAAATTGTACTGAAAAGCATTCTAGTAGTAAAAATTTAAATCATAATGATAATTGTACATTTAAATAAACTTATCCCACGTTAATTCTCGTACGAGTCTAGGGGTTGCAGTTAGTAGAGAGCTTCATTACAAATTTAGAATCAATGTGAAAAGAGTGTGAAGTGATTAGTTCCACGATTCACTTAACTGATTAAATCAGGTACCTATTTAGAGCTAGGTGAACTCAAAAGCTTATTGCGTGGACCCTCATTCGAGCCTGGATTTGAACCAGGGACCCCACACACTAAAAAGCTAGTGCTCTTCCCACTACGTTGCTCAAGCTTCGAAATCAAGCAGTAAAGTAGAAGTAAAAATCTTTCAAACGGTTAATATGCCAATATGGTTTATCATGTTTTCAATGCACTTGTCGATAAAATTATATTGGATAGAAAATATAAATCTCATTTGTAAAGAGTTTAAATGTTTCACCATATATAAGCTCATGCTCAATTCAAAAAATGTATTATTCAAGGAATATTTTATTGTGATTCGCATTTTGGCTTTATGCAAGTGGCGCGGCATCTCATCCTGTCCAAGAGAATGTGTAATTTTTTAAACTTTTAATATTCAGGACAAATATGAGAAGAAATGTATACACAGCAAATATTACACACAGCAAAAAAATTTACCTAATGCACAAAACAATCAATCATAAATTGGAAGGACCATAATTCAGCATAACGCCAAAATTTCATGATGCTTTTTATCTCTACCAAGTGTCAGCTTGCGGTCATGGGACACAAGAATTCATTAACCATAAGAATATTGTTGAAAAATGAACTACGTAATTACTTTAGTCTATCTACCATGAGCCCGTTAATAACCGACCACAAACTAAATACCCTATAAAATATTTAAGGATTTGCCATTTCCCAAATGAGACCACCACGTCTCTTTCGTAGAAGCGAATACCGTTTCTTTGTGGAGTAACTGGTGCAATTTGTAGAATATGACGACCAAGTATTTTGGTGAATTATTTTCTGTACCGTTGCTATTCGTTCTATATTTAAAATGGTGCCAGCAAAGTGCCAAGCGGAATGAAGCAAAGAGAGTTAGATCGAAGGAAAAGTTTCGATTTTTTTTTACGTAGGGATGGATTTCGCCATATACATGTGATAATGTTGTGATAGCTCTACAAGAACTTCATTTACCTCAAGTGATTTTCAAGAAGTTCTTATATGCTTAACAAGTTCAACTTCTTTCTAAGCTCATTTAAACAATTGTTAAAGCACCCGATATTTGATTCTATGTCTCTGTATGGATGCTTATTACTTATTTCATCACTAAAAAGTCTTTCGATATTTCACATTCGTACTCATATTCCTAGCTATGACAACGAAATAAAGCAGCAATTTCCATCCGGTGTGTCCTTTCGTAACGATTTTAATATTCCATGAAAACGGCAGCTGACTAAATCTTTAGACGAGGAGTCATTTTGCGAAAAGCTAAAATGTTTCCTGTGATTTAGTTCTGACACGTATTTAGTAGCATAGACAAGCGCAAGTTGTCTGACTGTCACGAGTCATGTGCATGTGGACAGGACACGCCACATGTATGGAAATTTATTAATGCAGCTGTCTCTAATGCAAGGTTTTTCCTATTCACTAAGGAGCTAATGAGCGAAGAGATTAATCTTTTGGGGGAAAATAGGGAAAAATAACGCTGTTGCTAGACGGACTTTGGAGATTTGAATTCGATGGGTTTAATGTGGGTGGTAGTTTTACAAAAGATGATTCTCAAAATACAACCAAATTTACTGCCACTATAGAGCATAAGTTGAGTGAATTAATATTATTTAGTAGGCCTTTGAGGCCACAATTGATCTTGGGTCAAAAAATTATTCAGGAGAAGAAAATTTAAAAAAAAATTGTAGCTCATAGGAACCACAACAACGACACATTTCCAAAGAAAAGCAAAGTCAAAGTGAAGCTGTAACGAAGGAGCTTGACCCAGAAGGAGCTTAGTAAGGCATCTGAACTGAACCGGTCCAGAGGGAAGCCTGCCAAAAAGCTGGTGTCGAACCATCAAAAAATGCCAAACAAATATGAATTGCTTCTGAAGCCGGGTGGATTGGAACTGACTGTGAATTTTGACGGTAAAATTTGGGCCTAATTAAATTTACCTTTTAGTCAATGCCAAAACCCACAAAAGAACTGCAAATCCAATAAGAAGAATCTACAACCGCTCGACATAAGGGCAAATATTTGGATATCAAGCAATTGACAAAGTTAAAGTCTTTATAAAAATATTACGTCCTATATATACATATGATGCAGAATATGACTGGACGTTGGGTTGCGGAGCTCATACGTTTAATATTGAAACTTAAGTTACTACCAGATAACTCGACAAAGCTTCCACGAATTTAGTTAGCATTTAGTTAGCGCTCTAAGGCCGCGGTCCCATTTGCTGAACGCCCTGTACCTAAAATTGGAATGTGCGACTACCTCGTGGGAATACGAGCTCCCGGGAAGAAGTGATATTGGATGATCATTAGCACCACAAAATATATTTACAGACTTTCGAATGGGATGCATGTATAAGAACTGCTCTCCAAGAAGCGGGAAATACGTTTTCAGAAAGGTTTTTCTTGATTATTATAGATAATGGTAAACTGAGAGGCTTATTGGCCGTTTTCAAGGAAATTGTCGGGAGACCATCCACTAGAAAATAGTTTTAGGTATTTTACAATTGCTTCAATAGCTGATCGAGTCAGAAAAGCAATTGGAGTTGATGGATTGTCACGAAAATTCACTAAGATCAAGGAAGTAGGAGATGAGATATAGGCGGATGAAAATGCAAAGAAAGAAGATAGCAGCATTTTGAAGAAGTAACAAAGATTTGATCAACTTGTTGGATACATTGACAAGAGACATTTAGAATTGGAATGGCCAAAACACCATAAGATAACGGTGACACCACCAGATAGCTGTTCGTATGGATTTATTAGCTTTTGTATGCGCTCATTTTTATAAAGACATAGAGCTGTTCACACGGATTTTTCGTTCTCGCGGACAAAAATTAGAATTACTGGTTTTCAAAAGTGTTCATTAAGTGTTTTTTTTTTGGTGCATTGTAATACATATTTTTTCTACGTAACGGTATTTTTTATTGAAAATATAAAATATTCAAAATGTTCGTTGTTTTTTTCTCTTTCGATTCGTGAATTTTTTTTTTGCATATATCTGCATATGTTGTGATGACGGATATATTCGCACCAAAATGTTGCTTCGGCGTAATCCGAGACAAAATTTGTGGGGTAATTTGAAATATGACAGAAAACTTCTTATGGTGCAATTTTGTGGAATTTTATTGCGTTTCTTCATTGTTTTGACTAGAATTAAGTGTTTTTTCTTGAATTTTGTCAATTTTTAGTCATCTTGCCACGGAATTACATACAAAAAGGCAGGCAACACCAAATTATGTTTCCAATTTGGTAGAAGCTATCAAATTGAAATCTGTGCATGCTGTAGTTCTTCAGTTGAGTGGTTGAGAGAATTGATAAGCAATTTCCCGATTTCACAACTGAGACTGATGAGCAATTGACTGAATTTTTGAGTTCGGTTTCGGCTGGTACACCTAAAGTACAATTTTTTTCAATTTTTTTTGTTAGAATTTATTGCTGATTGTGGATTTGTTTCTAGGTTTTTTCTAATGAACAAGAAAGTACCCTTGAGAGATATTGAACGAAAGCAAATTCTCATAGTTATGGTTTGAGCCGAAATGAAGTAACACGTTTGGCCTTCGAGTTTGCCGAAAAAATAAATGCATCAGTTCCACAGTCATGGATTTCATTTAGAACCGCTGGCTATCATTGGTTTGATGCATTTGCCAAACGTAATCATCTTTCTTTAAGAATGCCACAGCATATAAGTGCGAATAGATTGAATGCATTTAATGAGAATGCTGTCGATGGTTTTTTTGACCAACTCAAAGGTGCCATACCACCAAATTCATATGTTCCAAAATGAATTTGGAACGATAATGTTACAGTGGATACACTTCCACCGAAACCGAGAAAAAACTGGGGCTTGAACTGTTGGTTGGGAAGTTCGCACCTCCAGCAAGAGGCACAAACGTAACTATGGCGATCGGAATAAACGCTGCGGGACATTAAATACCACAATTCTACATTTTTCCTCGGAAAAATATGAGATCTGACTTCATGAGTTATGCTTCACTAAATGCTGTTTGTTATACAAACGGAAGCGGTTGGATGACTCATGATGATTTCATAAAATTCATGCAACACTTCATCAAATATAGTTCGGCTACCAAAAATGATCCAACTCTATTAATTCTTGACAATCACACTTCTCACTTATCCATCGAAGCTATCGACTTGGCCGTTGACAATGGAATGTTCATGCTCTGTCTTCAGGACGTTGTGCTTTTGATCATTTGAAAAACTTTTATAAGACTCAGTGTGATGCTTGAACGACGAATCATGCTGGTAAATTTCTAGAAATTCAACATATTCCGGAAATTGTCGACAAATGCTTGGATTTGGCATTGACTGCGAGAAATATCAAATCCGGTTTTCGAGCAACTGGAATAACCCAATAAATCCTCATATTATTACTGAGGGAGACTTTCCATCGACATCGATTTCGGGTGAAAATATTTCGGCCATTGCTGATACACCAGCAAATGAAGATGATCAACGGTATATTTGGACTTGGACTGATCCCCTCGCTGCAATCGAAGAAGTCACCACTTCAAATTCAGATGAAGCTTCTACTTTTAGTATTTCATGAGAACGCTCTCTTGAACAGATTGGACCAATTCAACGTGGCACGCAGCGAAAAATGCCTAGTCGTTGGCGTGAACCTATGAAAAGTGCCGTCTTGAACTCGGCAGAAAAGAGAAAAGAGCTCAGTGATTTGGCCGAAAAGAAACGGCAACGGGTTTTCACACCAGCCAAAAAACCAATCAAAATATCAACACCGGCCAAAAAAAGTAAGCGAAAAGAACCGTTTTCAACATTATTTGAATCAAAAGAGGACTTCTGCGTCATCTGTTTGCTATAATGCCCAAAAAAATGCATGAAATTTAATACAATCGCATGCATGGAATTGAAGTGTATCTTAAATGTGCCAATATGACTTGCAGTTTTTGGATTTGAACTGTGTGAACCCGATTCGGAATAATTGAATCATTTTCTATCGTTTCTAATCATTTAGTGAGCATTTTGGATCATTGACATTGAAATTCCATTTGATTTTGATAAACTTTGGCTTTGTGTCAAACAACCCCACTTGTGTCCGATTACCCCACATATTTTCATTTGCAATACATTAAAAAATAACGCTTTTTTTCGTATGGAATCTTGAATTCTAATGATTCTTAAAGTTGCGCCTGCTCTCAAGTTTTATGACTGTACTAAAGAGAGATCTAAGAGAGTTCATTTTGATCCATCTATTGGCGAAAAACCAAAATGTTGTGTCAAATTACATATATTGTTCAGAATCTGCATATGGGAACAAGCGAACTAAAGCTATAAACTAAAGTTAATTTATGCCTGGATGAGTTGATGGCTCAACCATCAACCCACACTGGAGATGCAAAGAATTGACGAAAATAACCTGTAATTTGGTTCAGGTTGATTCTAGACCTCCGATGTTTGATAATATCCAAGCGAGTGTTGCCTGTATCTTTGCCACCTTTATGTGGTCTCACCTTTAGCTCGGGGTGAAACCTCTAATCTGAAGTCCTTGATTTGAATTTTCACGCTGGATGGTAAATGGCTAGTTTGAACCGCCGGTCAGCACATTGTATTCGATATTGAATCTGTTTGAAAAATGGTATCTACTTGTAAATATGATCTAAAATTCGAATGATGTATTGTATTTGTTCCACGAAATTTCAAAGCTGCTGCAATTGTAAAAATATTATTTTATGAAGAAGAACACAGATGTAAACTTCATGATAAAATTTTAAAAATTTTCGCAGAATAGAATACCATTGAAATTTGCTCTATTGAATTTATCAGACTTTATAGACTTTCCATCAGCTCAATGAAACAATGTTTCAAACAAAGTAAACAGCAAAGTACATTAAAGCCCGGCCATATCAATAGCATAACGTTCGCAAACTATATCTATTGCTTATCGAATCCAATCGATGCAGATATTCACAAACTGGTCTTGTTATGGCTTGTACCTTCTTCCAGTTTTCCGCGAACAATATATTCTTCGATTAGAATGGAAAATTGAACCGTAAAGTATTTTCCAATTTTTTCCAATCATCATTCAAATTTTCCATCAGCCAGTACTAACAGTGGAACAAAAGAAGAACCGGAACGGATAGGCAGACACACCAGTAAGCAATTCAAACCTTGTGGGCAATGTGTTAAAATAAACACAAAGGTTCCGATGAACATCGAATGAATCTGCTAACGTTAGTGGCTACCTTTCGAAAAGACACCACAAAAGCTATCCATCTCTTGTGTAGTGTACCTTTTCGATGAGTGTTTTCCGTAAAGAACGCGTTCTCTACCAGAGGCGAAGCAATCCACAAATGTACGAAAAACTGAACCGAATACGAACGATTGAATTGAAAGCCTATCAAACTTAGAGCCGAATCAAGTGGTTTCCAGAGGGTACATTGGTGGAAGCTTCGCTGAAAGCGGTTATAATCACAGCCCGGTTTTTATTTGCAAACACCACTCTTTGTATTTTATAAAAGGATAAGCCTCTGCATGTCAATGTCAATATCATTTGCCGACAATGAAAAATTGATGCCATCAGGACACCTGATATGAAATTTAGTCATATGTTGGTACCTACACTATACGTGCACATCTCTGAAACTCTAGATCTCTGTTCCAGCTTATTAAAGTTAACTGGAAACGACAGCGGCCATGAATGTAGTAGGACACATTGTTTGAAAAATCGTATCAAACCACTTACGAGCGACAAAATAAAGGTTTCCTTTTCGAAGCAGTAATGTAAAAGTTTCCTTCACCCGCCACGAGCTGCGTTTAATGCGAACGTGGTGAATGTAACGTCAACTCACGTTTCAAGCTGCACAACTGGCATTGCTATTTGCCATCCTATCAAGAATCCGATATCATATTTCAAGTTAATTGAAGGAAACAATAAAAAGGCACTCAAGCTGCTCTCTCGCAACGACTCGAACTAAGCGGAAAGGTAAAAACTGAGTCCAGTAGACAACGAACAGTCGTGAAGCGAGAAACTGAAGTGATATGGAAACGAGACCAAGAGCGATACTATGGCTCTGGCGAGTTTTGAATATAAATTGGCAGATTTTGTGCTTCAATTCCTGTAAGAGGCCCTTTTCAGCCATCAGCAAAATATGCTGTTCCCAGTTCTTAACAATGAAGATAGGCTAAAAATGTGTGTTTTTCATACCATTATCAAACTCATGGTGAATACCGAACAGCATCATCCTGTCGGACTATTCAGGACGAGATGTTGCCTATAGTATGAAGGATGCACAGCTGGCTATTAATAGGTACGAATAAAATGACTCTTCAGGGTTCACGTACTTTTGTTTTTTCTTTCGTTTAGTATGTGCTGCCTCCGGTTCTGCTCAGACTATTCGGCCATTATACGCTTTTTGCGTCATTAAGTAGAATTGTATGCCCTCGCCTTAAAGCGATGGAAATTAAATTGTTGCGGTCGTTTCGCTATATACTTATGCAAAACTTTGTGAACCGACTACACTCCCAAACATATAAATTGAATATTTCATATTTGTTAATGTGTGATGATAAAATTTGATAGACAGTACGTATCAATGGCTTTATTGTGTTGACAGTTCTCAAAGGGTGTTACATGAGTATGGAAGTACAGAATTTTCAGTTCCAATTCGTATTGCAATGAATGCATGTATCTTCAGAGAAAGATGTTGGCCGAAGCACATATGTAGCTAGAAGCACATATGTAGCTAGTAGAATGAACTCATTTACGAAAATCAACGAGCTACTGCAATGTTGATCGGAACCTCGCTCCACAGATAATTTTGGGCTCCATCGTTTTTGCATCCTTTGGCATCGTGTGTATAAAGACTTAAAATACTAATTAAATTGGAATTGTTTTTGCGGGACGATTAAAATTGAAAAAAAAATTTATTTACATTGAAAATGTTATTTTGACAAATTGGTTTCGAAAGTATGCTCTGATTTTCATCAGACACCAGCTCACAGTGCATACTTGACTGATGTGACCACTTGCTGTTGGAAATCATTAACTTTTATTTACGCTAGTTGTGACAAATTTTAACATCTTCGACTTATATCCATCGATATAATTTTTACTTGTAAAGGTTGGTAATTGATAACGCCAATCTTTGTAATACTCCAACTATTGTTGTTCCGTCTGTTTGTAAAAGCTCACCATATATCTTGACTCTCCCTGCGTGTCGAAGAACTTGAACATACATTGTCAAACCATTATCGATAATCTGTCCTCCAGAAAAGTACTTCATTTGATTAAAATGGAAGCCACGAGCTCAACTATCTCTTCTGAAACCCGTCAACATCACAAGCAACAATGTCTCGAAACAAGAGCGACATCAGTCGGATAAACTGAATCGTGGCGAGAATAGTGCAAGGTGAATTATGCCGTATAGTTTATGATCTTCTTTAATGGAATTAATTTTATTGCTCTCTGTTGCATTCTTGACCTGACTGATAGCAACCTAACCAGCTACCCTCTAGTCGTAGATCTTCATTCGCTGAACATGTTTTCTCGAAAATCAAGTATTTATTTAAATACGACATTCCAGTGTTTGTACGCTTTCTCGCAACTTTGTTGGGTAGGGAATAAAGATGTTCATGTGGTATATATACGGAATAATGCCACCACCGATAGCAGACAGGTACCTAGCCAACCAACCACTGCATCGTACACAATAAAGCTTTCCCTCCATTGCATTAGATGTGTGCACGAGAAATGATTACAGCAATTGCATCTTGAGCTGCACTATATCATTTCTTTCGAATTTTCACTGTCGCAAGTTAACAGCGGCGAGACCGTTACACTTGGTGATAGCTAGATGCACAAACGTTTTCTCGAAAATATATTTTATGCCGCAATATTTATACTTGTAAGCAAGCAGCGAACAGAGTATCCGTGAAATGTAACATCGAATTCCGCACTCAAGTATATTTGCTCGTTCCGGAGAAGATCGCTAGCTAGCTGGCCTGGCTCAGTTCAGTTACCAGTTTCCAGTTTCCGACTACGGCTGGCTCTTAGCCAACAATAACGGAAACGTTTCTTCTGCACTTGAGGCTTTTCACAACTTGAAGATGCACAAGAGAGGAAGTCTGTTTGAAATGTTACTGCGAAACTGTAAAAGTGAACATTGCTTGCAATTTATGTTATGCTACCTACCCGTACCTTCATACGTGTAGAAGAGCAGTATCGAGTATTCTAGTAACAGCTGAATTCTTTAAAGTATTCTTTATTTTGCTTTGTAGTGGTATTATTTTGAAATAAATTTCGTAGCATGGCGGCCTAAAGACTGCGGAAACTGTTTAACGGTAATTGAAATTTTGACATAAAAAAACATTTCGTGGACAAGAAAATTTGAGTTTTGAAATATATCGTTTCGGATTCAAATGCGCATTCTTTTCATAACTCCTTAAAATTGACTTTATGAAATAACATCACATCGCAATTTACCTTAATTACTTATATTGAACAATGATTCGAACCTATTTTGAGGGGAAACACGTCTTTAAACTGGACCAACTATGGTAGATAGGCACTATTTTTTAACATTAAAGCAATTCTTAAACTATTATTTGAGTTGTTAATTTTTTTTCAAAATTTTTATGGTTCGAAGCTCCCCCAACACACGGAAGAGTTGACTATTTAGGAGTAGGAAGGTTTGTATAGATAAAATAATGAGAAATAATTTTACCATCTCAAATACCTGAATAAAAAATGTCACAAACATTAAGAGCAATAGCATTACAATTTTAGTAACGAATTATTCTTCAAATATAAATGTAAAAACAAAAAAAAACTCTAGCGCACCTGAACCGCTAGAAAACTAATTTTCGAAAAAATTGTCTTTGAGTGACAAAAAAGTGTGGAAAGACGTAATACACTGTTTTGTAGAATCATATCAACCATTCCTCATCCAAAGCAACAAAACTCAACTATAACTCAAATGATGAAAATGTTCAGTGCTGGCAACAATTTCCTAATGAAGCAGCAATAAGTTTACCTTAACAAGCTCATACTTAAATCAACTTATCCTTTGAATTTCGTTCTTATCGGAGGATTTCATTGAACGTTTTAACGGTTAAACGTTGTTTGAGGTTGCCATCCGAAGAATGCTCAAAACTCGGAAAATTTAAAATTTGGTTTCTGATTTTTATCGCAAATGCTTTACATATGAGAACGTAATTTGAAGCATCTGTTGGTGCAATATTTACGAAAATAGCTAATGCTGGCTACCCTGTGTCAGCAGCAAAACAAAAATATACCAAATCTGCTTCACGTTAAGTTAAACCCAACCAGTAAATTTCGTTTTGATTGAATCACTGCGCTGGAAGGTGTACGGGTGAAAAGAATTTTACGGTTACCACCCTCAAAACTTTTCAAATTTTTAAAACATTAATATTTGTTGTTAATTTTCATTGCAGGATCATTCTCAATTGCAAATCTAATGACATAATCGCTCAGTAAAGAAATTTCACAAAATTACAAAAATGGTAATAGCTGGCAGCCCTTTCATGATTTTTGTACGAAATTCCTACGACATTTACTTCACATTAAGGTCCATTTACTGCATGAACTTCGTTTTGATTTCTACACTGGACCGGAAGTTATAGGGAAAAAAGCTTTATTTTGCTGAGCAAATTTGCAAGATTTATGAGACAAAAATCACCACAGCTGCCAGCCCTATACTAATTTTTCAACCAAATTTTCATCAAATGTTACATACAGTAACATTCAAGTACTGTGTGAATTTTGTTAAAATCTCATTGCTGAATCGGAAGTTATAGGCCAAAAACCGGTTTTTTTCTCAGTGATTTTTCAAGATGGTACCACTGCCACAGGATCGCTTGCATTTCAAAATCACTTCTATCAGATTTGGTCCTATTTAATACCATCAAGTCCTGTAAATTTCATTATGAGCGGATAATCCGGTCGTCAGTTCTCGTGAACAGAACTTTCGAGTGCTGAAAATAGAGGTAATTTGGTGATGGGTTGCCGTTCTTGTGCAAATCGGAATTTTGAAAACTTCATCTTGACATAAAGGACAAAGGATAAAATTTATCAAAAATTTGAAATTTTTGTCAAAAATCAAAAAAATTTCAGGAAGGTTAATGATTTGAAGAATTTTTTTTCAGCAGCCTGCCGCAGCTACAGGGTTACCCGCTTTATGTTGAAAACCTATATGTGCTAAATTAAAGTCAACATCAATACGCTCGGTAATTTTGACGATGATCCATTGTTTTTCTTACAACTAATGATAAATCAAAATTTGAAAAAAAATCCTTGCCTAGTTTTAGGCACCCTGCACCCACACACGGCTCAAAATTTCCAATTCTTTATCATTGACAAGCTTCAAACACAATACGTTTTCATTGTCAAACATTTATTTTAACAAAAATTTACACTGCTTGGAAATATACGAGTACCTGAAAATTCACTAAAACGCTTGCCGCCGCCAAAAGATTAAGGATATCTGAATTCTAGCAAATCATGGACCTACCTACTATATACATCTACGTTCTCCGAAAATTTCAGTTCAATCGGAGTGGCCACTCCAGAGATTATTTCCCTTAATCATTTTTCTGATATATATATATATATATATATATATATATATATATATATATATATATATATATATATATATATATATATATATATATATATATATATATATATATATATATATATATATATATATATATATACATATAAAGAAATATGAATTTTCGGCGAAACGAGTTAAATACTAATGTTCGAAGAACAATACAAATTTCTATCCATTTTAGGAAAAAAAATTACTAAGATAAAAATTAAGTGGTATTCCAACTAAGCGTCTCAGCTAAAGAAGTTAATAATCAGTCTGTAATTTGTTGAAAGGCTCATGTAAAACCACTCTTATTGTTTAATATTTCGACCTGCAGCTTCAAAGCATATGAAATTTCGACAATCTTTTTCGACCAATCCAACACATATTTCGAGAACATCTCTTGCAGGAAATACTAAGCCTCATGTCTAATGTCTAAAACCGCTTCTCCCCAGCATACGAAACAATACTAACATTTATCTTAATCTGGGGATGGAATTTGAAACTCTGCGCCCCAATTTTGGGACGATGCTATTGTGGCAAAGTCGAAATTACTGCGAAGAATTATTACTTCAAGACGAGAAAGTGTGTCGGCAACAACGTTGTTGCAACCAAAAGCATGCCGAATGTTATAGCCCGTCCAGACTACGGATACTTAAGTATCCGCATACATAAGTATCGTCCACACTTTTCATTGATTTTCATGTCAAGGGTAAAATGTATCTGCAGATGTCGCTGCATTGAGGACAATACTTATGTATCCGGATACTTAAGTATCCGTAGTCTGGACGGGCTATTAGAAGTGAGCTCACTTATAAAACTTAGATCGCCCATTGAATATTCTCTCGCCCAATAAATACACCTTCTGTATGCCCATATGATTTTAAATAGCGCTTTCCATACTAAAATATAATAGTTTCATTTAGATACTAACAGCAAATACAAGCTACTAGAAAAACATACAGCAAAATTGCTCTCAAAGTTGCTGAAAATATCGACTCGAGAACTCTTAAGATGGATGAAAACTTACAAAAGCATATATCTAATTTCGAAAGCTATTTGGTGCCGAACTACATTAGATCTGAATAACTATTCTGCATAGCTAAAAAATTAGGCAAATACTTGTCGAGTTCCTGCAATGCTTTCCTCTTTAGCTGATTACTTTTTTTCCTGTTAATTGGGAAAGTTATGCGAAGTATAAGAATTTCGTTTATTATTATTATTATTATTATTATTATTATTATTATTATTATTATTATTATTATTATCTTTACAAATGGCAAGCCAGCACCGGACAAATTCTTCGCAGAGTTTAATAAATGGGACTACGCAGGGAAAATTATAGTTTTGGAAATGAGAATTGTTTGAGATTTTGCAGTGTGTGCGGTATGCGTGGAATGTTAATACATATGTAAATATTGATTTCGAATAAGAAATGGGTCGATTGGTATTTGCAACAGCAAGATAAAACATAAGGCAGAGATAATAAGATACTTTTCATATAAATGAATTGCATATAACGACCTAGAATTAAACGACATCGATCTTTCGTTACTAGCAGACTCAAGCTTCTTTTGAATTTTTTCTCCAGTTTATTATTATTTTCGAGTAGGCTAGGGATATGATTTAAATAATACTTAGGTGAATTCATTTGACACTAGTAGGAAACAGGCTAACTCAAATTTTCCTGGTTTATGATCCAGAAGAATTTGTTAACAACAATTGCATCCCACTTAATTTAAATATATAGGTTGGATTTCATTTCAAAGGATTTTAATGACTTAAAGTGAAATGTACTTTGTTCATGTTTCATTAAAACACAACTCATCCGACGTTTTTCCTTTCAACACAAACTCAGGACGAACAGTGCAAGGACAAACAAAATAAAGACCCAAGCTATAGAATAAACCGATTCAAATAGAATTCGAGCATTACACGATCCTAAATTTAAATGCTATTTCGTGATAAGGTTCCAATTTCGTTAAGGATTTCGGGGGATTCGACAGTAGCAGCAGGGACGGCATAACTCCCACTTAATTTCTTCGAAATAAAAACACCCATGTCTACAACTTAGTTCTCTAGTTGCAATAGTTCCCGAAGGCGATAACAAATGAAAATGAAAGAAAACAAAAGCAAAACAAAAACAATAGGATCTGAAGAAAAGAGAAAATTAAATGAATTCTGCACAAAAGGAGAGTAGAGTTCTTCTGGACTATAGCGCATTCGTACGTATGGACGAGTAAAGCGTATCCGGAATGTTGTAGAACAACACGTATCTGAATGGCCGGCCCAGCTCGTCGACTTGCACTCCTCTAATTAAGTTGGAGTTAGTAATCATCACACGTTCCCTTTACGTTCCTTAATGGCACACCTAAAGCACTACGTGATATTCAATGTTAATGCGATTCATTTTTTCTCTCTTCTCAGCTCTTGTGCTGGACTTTGCTGTTTGTTTGAGGTTAAGTTCGAGACGGTGAAAATGATGTCCTGGTGATGATTTGGCATTTTTTGTTTGCTGCGTTAAAGATGTGGTGGAATATTGCAAAGTTTGGTAAAGATAGTGAGCATATGGTGAATAGAATACTGTTTTAGGCTGTTTAAGCGATGTGGAAATCATAAAAACAGGAAACGGACAGAAGAAGCACAGCCAATATTCGGTTGATTCAAATATTTTACAGAAAAACTACCACCAATCAGTGGGGAGATCAATGGTTAAAACAAATATTTGAGCTTTCGTGACGAGCAATTAAGGATAATTTAATGTATAAACTTTTCTGTGGAAACAAATAGAACACCAAAAGAAAACTAAAATATGATCTGATGTAGATAATGGGGACTTTTACGGAAAAAACTTGGCGCTCAAAATGGTTCCAGCCGGTATTTTTTTTAAGGGCAGAATTACTTCTATTTAGGATAATAAAAAACGAGCTGATTGTGAATGAAAATTATTTACTCAACGGAGAGAAATCTTTCCCGACATTGTGTTTTGTTCGCTATTTCAGAAAGTTTGATTGACCAAGGAAGTAAAGCATTGGCTTCTTTTGTAAATACGAGTCCAACGTTGATAACAATCTGTTTTATCGCAGTGCGAATTTTGCAGTGCGAGTTTCGCAGTGCGAAATATCGCAGTGCGAAATATTGCAGTGCAAAATTTCGCAGTGCAAAATATTTTTTATTATTGATGTTTCTGCAGACGAAATAAAAGCATTTTTTGCGATCTGTTTTCTCCAAAGTCAGGTGAAGAAGAATGCATTGAGGTCATATTGGAGTGAAAAAAAATCGACAAAAACACCTTTTCTTAGAACAATAATGCCATTCAAGCGATTTGACAAAATTCTTTCAAATTTGCATTTTGCAGACAATGCTCTGTTAAATAAAAGTGATAAATTATTTAAAATTCGTCCAATAATAAATTATTTGAAAAATAAATTCACGACATATAGACCCAATGAAGAATTGTCTATCGAAGAATTAGTGATGAAGTTTCGCGGACACCTCAGCTATGTCCAATTCAACAAATCAAAAAGGGCAAGATTTGGCATAAAAATTTACAAAATCTGCGAATTTAGTTCAGGATATTGCCTAGATTTTGAAATGTATTCAGGTAAAAAAACAGAATCATCTTTACCAGCTAATGAAGGAATCGTGTATAAGCTGTCGGAGCCATATACATCAGATGGGTACACAGTGCTCCTAGACAACTAGTATTCATCTCCAGTTTTATTTCATAATTTGAAAGTAAATGCAGTAAGAAAAGTTCGTTGCATGAGGAAAAATATATCACCAACATAAAGAATAAATGCAAAAAAAACAAAAGAAATTGAAACCAGGTTATGCCCAAATTTTGTTTAGCCATGACATAGCTGCAATAAGATGGATTTACAAAAACCCCATTCATATGCTGTCAACAATGCATTCAAATATTTCTATGACGGATACGGGTAAAAATGACTACGAAACTGGGAATCCTATTCTTAAACCCAAGGCAGTCATCGATTATAATCTTGGGATGGGTGGAGTCGACAGAAATGATCAGTGCTTGGCTTCCTTTCCACTAATGCGGAGGTATTCGAAGGGATACCAAAAAAATAATTTTTTATTTGCCGGACATGGCCTTATATAATACCTATGTATTACATAAAAATATGTCTAATGTGCAAAGGCTGACATATAGCGACTATAAGATAAGTATTGCCGAAAGAATATTAGAGAATATTACGCTACCACCATACAAGAGGCAGGGAAGGGCATCTGGAGGAGCATGCCCTTTACGATTACAGGCTGTACAATGGACACATTTCCCTAGACAAATTCCTCCAAAACCTGTCAAACGAAACCCGTCCAGGCTTTGTAAAATGTGCTCATTACTGAAAAAGAAAATTGAATCACGATGGGAATGTGAGACATGCTTGGTGGCTCTCTACGTATCAGAATGGTTCAAATACCCTTCCAAAACTGCCTGAAGTTGAAGATTAAACAAATATCCAAATAATTAAAAAAAAATTATAGTTACATGTTCTACCGTTTTAATTTTATGTGAAGTTTAGTGTTGGAGTTTAGTCCTTGAAATAAAGGTTGTAATAATTCAACAGTGTTTTTGATTAATAAATTATGTCATATTATTAGTGGTGGAATGGGTTAACATCAGTGGCGGCTCGTCAGGGTGGGCCCGGCCCGCCTGGCCCACCCTGACGAGCCGCCACTGAGTTAAAGTAAAGTAGATATTTCTTGTTGGTATCCGCGTATACCTTATAATAGTGTTTTTGTGTCGAGCCGCCACTGGTTAACATTGTTTTTAGGACTTAATAAAGCAAATCGAGCCTGGTCAATTAAGCAAATTTGACGGCTGAATAATAAAAGCTTAATTAATGAAAGCTGAATTTTCTACACGGTGAACGCGGAGAGGAAAAACTGTTTCATTCGGCATTCTACGACTTTCACTAACCTTTCAACCACAGTTGCTATATTTTCAGCAAATTTTTGGCTGGAAGTAATGTGCAGTGTTTACCGCATAAAATGTATCTAAATGTACGACTAATAGCGAATGCATTCGGTCCATGCATTTTTTTATGTATTTAATTTTCATGAACTGAATTTTCATCTCTTTTGAATTTTTGAATTGACATCGATCATTGCTCCAAGCCAGAGCTCGTCTTGCCCTTTTTTATACGAGTTTCGTGTCTGGCTCAGCAAATTAAAAGCCACGATATACCTCACCCGTTTCGTTATGACATAGGCTCTCCATCCTGATTTTAGGAACCGACTAGCAACCGGAGGATCCTCCTCTCAAAAGAGGTTAAGAACTTGATTTTTTTATAAGATTTAACGATTCCGTTACACGCATCAGGTCTTAAACAGATAAAAGCTTGGAGTTTTCAGATAAACTTAACCACAATAGTTTTGATAAAGTGAAACCATCCTGATTTTAGGAACCGACTAGCAACCGGAGGATCCTCCTCTCAAAAGAGGTTAAGAACTTGATTTTTTTATAAGATTTAACGATTCCGTTACACGCATCAGGTCTTAAACAGATAAAAGCTTGGAGTTTTCAGATAAACTTAACCACAATAGTTTTGATAAAGTGAAACGGCAGTCGTGCGCAGATTTTTTTTGTAGCGTTTTTGGCCTGCAATTTTCGACTCTTGCAAAGTGAACGGTTTGACATCTTTGAACCTCTAGTCACCTAACTGTTTCAAGCATTTGTTTTCCAGCATCTCGTATTTAACTGCTCTTGGCGTGGTATTAGAATGCCTACCCAGCACTAAAATGTTTTGCCGGCATTGCCACCATATAAAAAGTTCCTGTCCACCTGTATTTAATTCTTTCCTATCCACTATCTATAGCTGCAAGAACTCTATGTGGATGGTACTCTTGATACTCACAGCACACCGATTCATTTTTTGAAGCGCCAGGTTGGAGATAAGGTAAAAGATGTGAATCTTACTTTTGCCAAGTTCAGCTTTTTCAGTTCTGTAAGTTTCAACCTAGTTAGGCTCTCATAAATGGCTTTGGATTCGGTGAATAGATGGAACAATTCTAGGTTGTATTTCAGAAACTTCTCTAATAACTGCATTGGATGCTGCGGTAGGCGGGTGTCATTTATCGTTTTTGAGTTATTGGATAGACTGTTTGATGGTCGTTTACGGGAGCTCATGTTCGCCAGTGGTTAATGAAGAGTCTAAAAGATACGTTTTTCCGTCAAACAATACTGAAAATTAAAATCAGAGGACGATCTACAGTGGCAGAACCACTTGGAAACCATCCCTATTGAATTGTCGATCAGTGTAAAATAAAACATTATAGGTACCATCGAAAATCAGAGTTTTGATGTTTTTATTATTTCGGTCTTGCGTCCAATCTCTTTTTGTTTTTAATACCGAAGACTTTTGTTTTAAAGTTATTGATGAAATAATCTGGTAATAACCATTACTACATCCAAACAGTATATCATGATGCTGATAGACAATTACACAGCAAGAAAAACAACACTCAGCTGACTTACCAATAATTAATCTTCGCCAGTTAGCTAATTCCATTTTCATCACCCAGTTTACTAATGCAATAAAAATCACAATAATTACGTGACCCTCGCTACAATTTGATACAAACCATTTATGCACGTTCATATTCATTAGAAGATAATTAACTTGCAAGCATTAATTACTCGTATCCTTGTCGCCCTTCGGAGCAGTATCGCTTCTGCCCATTGAAAATGTTGACTCTGTCGCTTTTTGCATTGCTGTCTATTGCTAGCATTGCCCAAAGGGAACACACGAACGACCACCCACTATATCTCCCACCGAAAACATCAGCTCAAACAAATTATCTCGGCAAAGTTGAAAATTTCCGGCGTTCACAATAGGCTCCATTTAGTCTAATGCCAATTTAGCGTCTATAATTAGCTTAGAAAACATTCGTAAGCAAATTTCGGTGAAGTTAGTGCTTTTCTTATGGTTTCTGTTTTCTTTTTTCAACATCTTTGTCGTGGCTGGTGCCGTTACGTTACGTTGCCGTCATCATCATCGTCATATACTGCTTCTTGTGCCCGTGACAGCACAAGATCAAAGGAAGCAAAAGAAAATACGTTGATGACTCATTATGTAAGACTCTAGGGGAGAAAGTCTTAAACATGAACATTGAGAGACATACTAGACAAAATTAGAATACTTTCACGTTTGAATCATATTCGAAGCAATGTGGATGATGTCATCACCATCGAACTGTCATTAATAGTCCGCAACGTGAATATGTCTTTCAGTGTTCTCCTAAATATTATGATGAAATGTCCGTCTCTCGGAAGTGTATAGTTTCATCTTATGGTCCTGATATAGTTCTTAAAATATCTGGAATGAATTCCCAAGATCACCATTATAATTACCGATATTGCGCCAGTCCTTTCCCCAAAATCATTATTTTCCCCTATAGATAACAAACTTAATAAACAAACGTTACTCCGTTTGCTCCGAGAAAAACATTACATTGCCCGTATTTACTTGCACAACATATTAAGCGGAATGAGAAAATGGGGAGACTATTCACAAGATAAGGAAGAACTCAGAATGTCGCAGCTTGGAGCTCGAATTTTTTTGAAAAACTTTACCATGACGGTGGTCTTATGTGTGCAATAGGATGGAATGCAAAATTCGCAAAGTTGTTCAATGTTTGTCCTGATGGTTTCCGCCAATTTAATTTTTGATTAGCAGAAGTAATTGAATATAGTCTTTTGTTTACATTAGGACTGAGCAGATAAATTTGCAGGCTCGAGTTGTTCGATTTACATGAAGATCTACGAATCACATACATATCGAGTTTTTTGAAAAATGACGGCATATGAGTTTGTTGATTTCTTAAGTGAGCAAATTCGTGAGCTCGAACACAGTGTACTTTCAAGAGAATCAATTGATTATGTTTATAATATCAATTTCGGCTTTATTTGTACAAGAATTTCAAGTGTGTGCTATATAAGAGTCTTTTTTTACTGTTTTTGAATACAAAATTGACGGTGACGGCACCCACCTTTTCCAGCACCCCTATATTTCCATGGAACAATGAAATGAAAACTTATGACATTTAATGATAATGTGTTCGATATTTTTAACCCTAGGCAAATAAAATTTATAAAATTTCACATTGTAATACTTTTGACAGTTATCTTATCTGAACAAAATTGGCAGAACGTATTATTGCCTAACGAGAAAGCCCAAGGCTAAAGCAGGCAGGCAAAAAAAAATTCTTGATATCATCGAGTCTGCTGAATCATGCTCTTTTTTTTTTTGAAAAAAAAATGCGAAAGAGAGATGTATAAACTAAATACGAAATTTAATCGAATTACCTATCTTTTGAGCACTCAAGACTTCTGTTCGGAAGATCTCACCACCGAATTATCAGATCAAACTGAAATGCGCAGGATATATTGGCCTTAGTCAAGATTACGTATGTTAGAGGTTGTTTGAAAATGTAAGCAGCCTATCTTGAAATATCGTCATTCAACCATTACTCTCTTCATCTGTTAACTCTGATGCAGTCATCAGATCGAAACGAAATTGACACTGTAAGCTAGTCTTTGTATAAGCCAAGTTTGACAGATTTTAATTGATTTCCGAAGAAAATTCGTTACACTGATTTTCGATTAGACTCTTTTCGCCGAAAATTCGTATTTATACATTGAGAGAAAAATCGTGGTAAAATCAACAATTTTCCTTAGTTGTTTTTGCGTCAACTACGGGCTATAGTTAAAATAACCATAAGAAAATTATTGTTTACTTTTATGTACCATAACGCATGGTTGATAAACCACGTCCATGCTGCAAAAAAGTAAGCAACCACAAACTATGGTATTTCAACATTGTATATAGTACGAAATAGTAAATGACTATAGTATGTGGGGTCCCAACAATAATGAAAGATTCGGCAGACGAAAATAATTGCCCAACAATTAAATTGTGTGCACGATAGGCATGTGTTCACTTAACAACAAATGATCATATAAGAACTATTGGGATGGTTTGTCGATAATCAAATTATACACAGACAATGAGTGTTCATATACTATTTTAGTACTGGTATTGCAATGCAATTCTGTGGAGTTCGAAATCTGGATAGAATGCAAAATGGCATTTCTTCAGTTTGAATCGAAACTTATATCTTGTTAATATTCTTTTATTTGAAAGAAAGTTACATTTAAATTGGCAAATCTGATAAAAATGGTCAGAACATACAATGAAAAAAAGAATTAGCTACTCAGTATAAAGAAATAGTCATAATGTTCTTAAGAAAATGGTTGATTTTCAGCCTACTAGATCAATTCGTTGTTTTAAAATTGTTAAATTGCTGACCTAACACAAAATAACTTGATATTAAAATTCAAACACAAAACCGAAACATCACCATATTTTTTACTAAAGCTAGATATGATAGCAGTGATTATCTGGAAGACATCAAGCTACACTTTTTTTTCACGTATTTGCACTTTATTCTCATTTATAGCCCTTAGATCAGGGGGTTATAGCAAAAATAAAAGTAAATCACCGCACAGATATGATGAACCTTATGTTATGTGCTCTGGAAAATACTGAGCGTATTTTAAACCCAACAAAATTAGCTTCTATATTTAAAGCTCTCTGCTGGTTACAATCTATTTGGAATTAATTGTCTCTACTTACAATTACAGAAGTGTTTTTGGAAATGTGGGTTGCCTCGAAATTTGAGGGTTAAAATCGAAATTGGAATGAGAGTTAAAAATTAAAGTGATTAGAACTCAAATGTTACAGCAGGCATTTAAAATTTGGTAGAAGTCGATCAATTTACGACCAAAAAAGAATCTCTCGCGGAAGATTGGGAGCTTAGCAGCTTTTGTTAATTCCGATAGTGAACTCGAATCTTAGTATTCTGAAAACGAAAATGTCGTTCATCAGCAGAATACTTATTTTATAATCACCATAATCAAGCAAATACAGAACATCAAAGCTAACGATCTCTAAAGGAACATATCTTAAGTTTTGCAAACATGAAATGATTCGCAGTTCTAATGGAGCAGGCGCATCTTACGAGCGCAAAGAGGCTAACTTCTATATCTAATTATTTTAAATCTTTAAACTGAGCATACGTTTCTGTGAAAAATAAGACCTTTGTAAAATATTGACGTAAAAAGCCTATATTTTACATTTTATTTTCCCCGTAATAAATACACAAGATGCTATAATAATAAATATGCGAAAATAAATCACAGTAACCTTTGCTAAAAACTAAGATTAAGAGAAATATTTTCAACGTTCTTTTTTAAACCTTCAAAATCGGAGAACCTGTGAAATGGGACCATTTAATTTGCGACGCTGAGGTGGTCCGATTCCAAGGTCGCACTAAGTTTATAAAATATATATAAACATGATACATCGTATCCATTTACTTGTCAAACAAATTATTCATTTCAAACACAAAAAAAAAAATCAGTACAACTCTACACTTATTTTTTTCACGGACTTATCTAAAATTTTCACACAGTTTCTGTAATTTATTCGCATTTTTCTCGTTTTCCCTTTTCAAATACTTTTTGAATAAAAATACAAATAAAAAATCTACAAATAAAAAATCATCGCTATTTCGGGCTATAAAAATTTGAAATTGGGCTATATTTTCTTCCAAATATCTGGAAAGGAAAATTACATATGCAGTCCATCATCGTGCCGTCATCGTTCTGGCCCAAGGCTGCACTAATTGCTTGGACGCCTCCGTCTCAACCTCCGAGCGATATTCGTATCGCGCAATGTAGATTGTAGGCAGTTGTAGCGACTTCTGCAGGACGTACCATAATCAGCCGATTTCTGGGCTCAAACAGTAAATGTAATTCAAGTACGATTTCTATTTTAATGTAGTTAGATTAAAACTACATTGCTGCCATCGGCCAAGTAAACGACACAAATCGGATGCTGCAACGCCTAGCTCCTTATGAGTGGTATTTCAATCGGTAACCTACTTAACTGAGTGGTTCGTATGCGGTTCCACTTAGTAACAGGCTGCCTTTTTTCAAGAACATAGCCTAATTTGTTACAGCGTAATAGCACTATGTAGATTTTTTTCAGTGTGTTAAGGATTTATTGTCAACAATAACAGATGGCAGCTAATGAATAATTAGATGGCTTTTCGTTATCAAGAATGCTAAAAAATTTTGGCTATTTTTTTATGTCGTATTGTGCTAGAAGTTTATTACTAATATCTATGGAGTATTAGGACAAGGGGAGCAGCTCCAATATTCTATAGGAAATCGTATTGATTTTAACCACAACCATCAAAAGTACACCGCAGGTTTACATAGAGCTGTGATAACTTGAGTTTGATTTTACAGGATTAACAAATATTACATCTTGAATTCTTTAAAGCATTGCCGTTAGTGGGGCACTGCTTAAAGCCACCAAAGAAAGCATTTAAACTGATATAAAGAAACACAGAGTACAGCTTTCAAAAAAATACATTATCACATATTCCCTATTTTAACAATTTTCTTCTAGAATGTGCACATTTCCTATTAAGGAGCATTGCCATCTCTGATTTTAAGGAGCACGTGCGCTGCATTCAAATACCACTGCCAAATATAATTGAAAGGGGGTGACTTTTGGATACACAGGGAAAGAGTTCAAAGATTTTTTGTATTGATTCAGATTGAATTTGAATTTTTGGATTGAATTTTAAATGGATTTGTTTCAGATCTATTTTATTAAATGTGACATATTGAGTTTTTGTGTCTCTGCTTCGAGTTCAATATCAGTCGCCACGATAACTTTCTGACACCAAAGCCAGTTTAACGACCTTATTAGCTAGACCAAAGTATAATAAAATGATGAACATTTATAAATGTATAGAGAGATTGGAAGATAAGAACTTTATTTAATAGTTTGTTTTTGGTTTCATACAAGCATACTTTGATAATTAACTTCTTGCCTATTCAAAAATTCACCTAATTCCTAGTTTAATTATCTTAGTTTTAGTTTTCCGGACAATTATTGCCCTCTAGAAGCGGTGCACCAAACGGAGCAAGCTTACAGTTCAATGCCGCACCAGGCCACATTTTATTAACTCATTTGAGCCGTTTAAGTGCCCGGGCCCTGATGAAGTCCTTGCAGCTGACATCCAGCAGTTCATGGAAGTATCGCTACCATGGCTCAGAGAGATCTATAATGCTTGCCTATGCTTCTCGTATGTTCCCAAAAGCTGGCGGGAATCTAGCGTGGTGTTTATCCCTAAAGCAGGAAAAGTTACACATGTTAAGCCGAAGGACTATCGTCCAATAAGTCTTAACTCTGTCTTCCTTAAGATTGTCGAAAGAATCATTGATTACCTTATTAAAAGATCGCAGTCACAACACGCTTATACGAAAGGTAAGTCTGTTGAGACTGCTCTTCACGTCCTTATTGAACAAGTTGAGAAATCTCTTGCTTTTAAGGAATATATGCTTGCCGCTTTCTTGGACATCGAGGGGCCCTTCATCAACGTAAACTCTAACGCAGTTGTTGAGGCACTCTCGGTGCTGCATGTGGATGAGCGGCTGATTGCTTTTATCCTCAAAAGTAGAGTGATAATCTCTTCCCCGGGGAATGCCAGCGTCAGACGAGGAGTCAGTTCTGGCACACCTCAGAGTGGAGCTCTCTCCCCGCTGTGGTGGAGCTTCACTGTGAATACTCTTTTAATGAGACTGGACCGTGCTGGCTACAAAGTGATTGCTTATGTGGACGGCATAGTTATAGCAGTGTCGGTAAACATCTACGCTATCGGAGAGGCTAAATCACTCTCTTGATATGCTTTCACATTGGAGTCACCGGTGCGGCTTGAATGTGAATCCTAGCAAAACGGAGCTAGTGCTGTTTACAAAGAAGTACAAAGTTCCTTGTTTTGAGTTACCCAAGTTAAATAGGGTATCCATTAACCTGAGCCAAAGGGTCAAGTACTAAGGGCTTATCCTTGACTCGAAGTTACTATGAACCTACAATGTAGCAAAAAGAGATCGGAAGGCTTTCAACGCACTTTACTGCTGTAAAAGAGCCATAAGGGCGAATTGGGGACTACAGCATCGTACTGTTGCTTGGCTTAATACCGCTGTGGTTGAGCCAATTCTATTGTTTGGAGTGGCGTTCTGGTGGCAGGGTGCTCTTAAGGCTACCTGCAAACGGCAGCTTGAAAAAGTGCAGAGTATAGTTGAACTACTAGGGCACTTTTTGCTGCAACATTGGCTGCCAACCAATTTACTGATCTTGCAGCAAGCTAATCTTGCTGCTGTGAGGCTGAATTGTATCTTAGCAAGGAATAGAACAGAGCTCAGTCATGCGAAGATTTTGGGCGAGGGAGTACCCGCACCAGTGGGTGCTGACTACATCGCTCCGCAATGCTTACTGGATTTGGAGCTCACAACTCGCATTCCTGGTAGGGATGAATAGCGTGATGGCGTCACCCTCGAAAGTGGGCTTATCCATCTATTCACTGACGGCTCAAAGCGAAACAATAGAGTCGGGAGTGGTGTATACTCAGATGAGCTGAATCTCAAGCTGTTTTTCCGTCTACCAGACGGAGGTCGCGGCTATTTATCAGCCAATCGACTGGCTTTTGTGTAATCAAATATTCGGGGTCAATATTGGTATTTTCACGAATAGCAAAGTGGCTATTGAATCCCTTGCTGGTCCTTGTACAGTGTTCATGATTGTGGCTGAATGCCACGCATCTCTTAGGGAGATATCCAAACATTCGGTTGTTTAATTGATTTAGTTCAAAACATAGGGGCTTTCAGGGCAACTGTGAGACCGATGAGCTACTAAGCTCGAAACCTTGCTACCGGAGATCTCTTGCTCCTTATCAATAGGTATACCAATGACATCGGTCAAATTGGCCATCAGGCAAAAATATCTTGAGTACGCTAAAAAGTTCTGGGCAGATGAATCATCCTGTGCGATAACAAGGCAGACCTGGGTATCCATGGATGTGAATCGCACTAAGCAGCTGCTAGGCTTAACTCGAAGTGCTCTGCGTTGCACTGTGGGTGTTCTTACGGGCCACTGCCTCATAGAGTGGCATGCGCAAATATTGGGTGTAGGGTTTAAGGATTTTTGTTGGAGTTGCGGCCAGAGCCCTGCTTTGGCAAGGAGAAGGTTGGCGGCACTTGGGATACTCTTCCTCCCAACGATCTTCCTAATGTTTTATCCTCATCTTGTTTGCTTTATGCAGACGACTGAAACTTATTTCGGGTAATCAAAAGCCCAGATGATCATCTACTTCTTCAGGATGATTTGAACTATCCTACTGCTTGGTGTAACACTAACTGTCTATCGTTAAATGTTTCCAAGTATTTTGCCATGTCTTATTCTCTGAAGTCCCAGACTTATGCCTTTCTTAATATTTGAATCCGTCCTTGTCTCTGTTGAATATTTTACTGATCTGGGGGTAACATTTGATGGTAAACTTAAATTTGATATCGATGCTCGTACCATTACTAATAGTGCTTCGCAGATTGCTGGCCTTGCTATATGTTCTTGCCACAATTATTTTAGCATTTTTACATGTGTTAAGATATTTCCTACCCTACTTTGTTGCAAACTTGAATACTGTACTCAGGTCTGGTTTCCTTGTTTTACATATCTTTCCGATGCCGTTGAATCTGTTCAGCGGAGGTTCACTCGCACCCTACTCTTTAAATATAATCTTCCCTACTTGTCTTATGATGAACGCTTATCGCTCCTTAGTCTCCCTCCGCTAGCAAAGGGCAGAGTTTACCTGGATGAACGCATTTTATTTAAAATTTACCGTGGCTATCTGACTTCATCAATAGCATCCATGATGTACGGCAGTGTGGGAGGCAAATTAAGTCCTCCGTTGTCTTCGATGTACCATTTGCACGTACAGATACTTACTTTCATTTTCCTGTTTTACGCTTATTACGTACCCACACTGAAAGAAAAACTCTTGGTTGGTTCAACTATTTTTAATAGTATTGCAACGATTCATTCAAAATCGTTAAGTGAACTACGGAAAATAGTTATTTTTACTATGTTAATATAGTTAATTTAACGATATGAAAGTAGTTGGCTCTGGTTATACAAAAAATATCGCAACGTTCATGAAATCAACTGTTTTAATTGTTTCATAACCACGAAAATTAGTTGATAAATAGAAAATATTCATCAATTCACTCAAAACTTTTACGTTTCGAATTATCAACAGTTTTTATGGTACTTAAACTACTTTGCAATAGTTGATTTCAACAAACGTAATTCAGTGAGCAAAGTCTTTGGAATTATTCTACGCAAAGTAGAATAGTTTCAACATTTGTACGTTTTTCATGCTCCGAATGAAATTGTTTATCAACCACGCGTCATGGTGCATAAAAGTAATCAACTATTTTTTTATGGTTGTTTTAACTATATCCCGTAGTTGACGCAAAAACAACTAAGGAAAATTGTTGATTTTACCAAGATTTTTCTTTCAGTGCATAATGACCTCCAACTTGGTCCTCCTCTTTACTCTATAGCTACCTTGAAAAATGGTATTCGTAACGCAATCTTTGCTGCTGATTACCTAATCTATCTTTATATCATTCGTGGCTTTGAAATTCATTTTTTCAATTTTCTCAAGTTTTAGTTTCGGTTTTTATGTTCTATTTCTTATTGTCAGTTTCTATTTCTAAGCTATCCTATTTGTAATTGGGCTTTTTGCCCGTAAATGGATTGTTGGAAATAAATGCAGCATGCAGCAGATCAATTTAATTCAACATCATTTGTAAAAATCTCCGTGCCATACAGTCACAAAGTATCAATTTCAATGGTATATTAATTTTACATCACTCAGATAAATAAACGTATTTAATTGCTCCACCATCGGTAATAAGTGATATTATGTCAAACTTTCCCACAATGACACAAGTGAAAATGCCTATTGAAGCTTGACCATGTCCGTCATCGGTTCAATGGAAAATCACTTGAAATGTATTTTTGTCGCCACGTGCTAAGAAAATAATCATCATTTGTCCCATATTCCTACTTGCACACAACTTTGTTGCCTAGCGAGAACGTAACGCACCAGATCACAAAACAGAGCAACATTTCACATTGATGTGCTCATCGTATTTTTCGAAAGGAAGAACGCTAGAAAGATCAACTTTCAAAAAAGATCTCGCTTTACGTCCCACAACGAAACGACAACCCACAACAACAAAACCTGCGGTCGACACATTTGAAATAGCCCAATAATTTCACTTGGAAATTTTCACTTCCCTCGAATGTTATTTCGAAAAACATGTGAACGTATTTGTGTTTGAAGTATGCAAAATATTTACAATTGCCTGAACAACTTTTAATGGATTTCATGATGGGCAAGTCGAAAACAGTTTCGACGAAATTTATGAGGTGCACGACAGTAAAATGTGGCCTGGTGCCAGAAAATCACAAAACCATGACCTCCGCAATTATTTTTTTATCGCAATTTATTTTGATTGAATAAAAAATGCAAGCGTCCAGATTAATTTACTAAGCAGCACATATTTTCCTTGTGGAAAAATAATGTGATGCTGGAGTAGCTAAGAGAAAACGTGAAACCGAGCATTATGAAGGATATACAAGGAAAAGGAACAGCACGCATCAAATCACATGCAAGTGCAAACTCGAGTAAGTTCTCGCTTTCACTGCACGATTATTGATTTTTGGCGGCATTATATGCCGAGCTGCGGACCAATTAAATCCTTAACTGCTACTGTACAGCCCGGTCTGTAACAGTGATGCCAATTTAGCTATTTTGTAGCTAGATTTAGCTACAAAAAGAACCTGTTTAGCTATACAATTTTTCATTTAGCTATTGGCTACAAATTTAGCTACTAATTTATAGATTATAAATAATCTAAATTTTTGCTTTAATTGCATTAATTTTCACTAGTTCTAGTCACAGTGCTTGAAAACAATTTCCTCAAATTCTAAGGTAAACGCTAATGTTTTAGGTAGATACAATAGCAGTTGCTTTCAATTTTCTCGGTATGCCTCTGCTGTTCAAAATATCGCAAATTTGTGCATTATATTTTCACACGAGGCAAATTTTTTCTCCCGATGAGTTGGCAAAGTACAAATCTAGTTTATCTCTGTAAGGGCGGCAATTTTTCAGAAACTTCAATATACATACATATATATACTCATTGAAATATAGGCGGTTCACTGCCAAAATGTTGCTAAAGTCTAATGCAATAAATGGTGCAATTATGTAAATTTACGATATCATTTTCTATTATCGTTCTTACACGTTCTTCAATAGAGGGATCAGTATCAAGGTTACTAGTTCTTCCTTGGTCCAATGCAGAAGTTGAACGTATTTTTAATTAACTTTCGATTGTGAAAACCAAACATAGAAATAAACTCAACTTAAAAACTTTGCACTCAATCCTTACTATTAAATATGGGTTGAAACGGTCGCAAAAATGTTGTAAAGATTTTAAGTTCCCTCTCGAAGTATTGGCGAAAATCGGCACTTTAGACGCATATGTAGAAAACGAAAATGAGTTTGTAAATTTTGATATATTACCCCAGCTTGAAGAAGATTTTTTTGACATAAATATAATTCCTCAAATCTAGCTACAACGGCTGGAAAAAAGGTGGCAACACTGGTCTGTAATTCGGCATGATATCTCAAGCGATAACTAAATTTTGACTGTAATAATGTCGGCTGGGTGTCAGGCTTTCGGATTCCGACACATATGTAGGTGCAATATTATCTATTAACAATGTGCATTGACTAAACTCAAACAAATCGTATAATATAGTCCAACTCGAGAGAAATGCCAATGATATAGAACGCAAATTAGACTTAAATTGTAAAGGAAATTGTATGCACACCACGACATTTCAATAGAACCTACGCTGTACAGCTACGTGTATAAGGATGCGTATACCTCATTTCAGTAAATTGGCATAATTCACATTAGCCATAGAAATTCGAGCTATTGTTGTAGTTCTCAAAAGCTTCTTACGGATGGCTTACAGATCGCAATAAGTAGAGGGTTGTAGACGAACTGATAAACCTATTTTGCGCATAAACATGCAAATGTGCATGAAAACGTAATGCATGTAAATACGATTGTTGCCACTCCACATTTGCAGTATTACATACATATGTACATATGCTTTCAGCTACATTACATACTTTCAAGACACTTAAGTAGCTAAATTTATACGAGTTCATAAGATGATGATAAAGCAAGCCATTAATGCTGTGCCTGAAATGGCTTAATTCAAGTGATTTCCCGGCTACAAATGGCAATACTTCAGATGCTGATTTTGCTCTGTTACATTCAAATGATAGTATTTGCTTTTACAACGTAATTCTCTGCGTTGGGGTAGTTTATAGAGTTTTAACATATTTCATTAGCCATGTTGTTTGCCAGGAAAATTCATGAATTTTAAGGCGTACACCAAATAATGAGACCTTTAAGTTTAAATAAATAGACTGAGAACAACTACTCACCCCACCATTAATTATTTATTTTAAAGTATGCAAAACTGTACTCTTTATTCTGCACTCAGAAGAAAATATGCTCAAAATGAAGAAAAACCAACGAAAATTGATGTTGAATACGAGCTTATGAACTGTTTCGTAGATTTTACCAAATTGTTTTCGTTACACCTACACACTCCTGGTGTGGTACATTTATGACAAAGGCTGTAGTCAAATCTAAAAAAAAATTGTTGTGTGGTCAAGCAAGCATTACTTTGATTCAAGGTTAGAATCTTATAGTGATATGCACTTTGGAATTGTCAAACTAACGAATTTTAATTGCAAAATCAGAAAAGCGTTACATTGATTTAAAGTTGGAGTATTGTAATTTTATGTATACTTTGGCGTAATATTAACTGCATTTTTCTCGCCTGCATCTGGAACAGATTAGGATAGTAGCATTGAAATCAACAACAAATTAGGCAGGAGCTATTGTTTAGAATGCTAACACCTTAATCTGCTTGTGATAGAGGCGAGAAAAACATGACTATTATATTTTACTTGGTTAAATAATTTTTGGAAAAGTTGGTCAAATCGTACAGATTGATACAAATAAGAAGCGAAAGAAATTCGAGTAGTAAAATCATTAATGCCATTTCAAAGGCAATACAAATTAAGGAAGAAGGTAGATAAATCTTAATATATTATAAATGGTACAATTATTTGCATATGTTGTTTAGAATAACGCCAAACACGTCAATCAAAATATCATATTGCTCACATGTAGCTAATTTCTGTACTATTTCATAGTGAATTTTTCACGTTTTTCAGGCATAAAGTACTGCATAAATTTTTCGATAATAGGCGTGTTTTTTTGCTCCGATACAGAACAGAATAGAACAATGACGCAAAAAAACGATCCATCACAAAACAGCTGATGCTTTCGCTAAGATTGACATAGGTAGCTGTATTTGCTGTGGTACCACTCAACAGCTCAAAATAAAGGGAGAAAATAACGAATATACACTACCACAATCGATCGAAAATAGTAAAAGGACTAACAGAAAATTATCTCTTTTAACTTTCTACACATTATGCGAGCTTTTTTTAATTTACTAACTACCAAAACATTCAACTTAACCTTCAAAAAACCAAAGCCATCTCACAGAAAAAAAGACAACTTCGTATGGACTTTTCGGGTAAACTGGACTTGATGCCCCACACCCGGGAAATCCCACCACCAGAGGGCGAAAAGGTGGTAGAAGGGGTGAAAAATTGAGGAAAAACGGACAAAATTATACAAAAAAATACAAAAGAAGATAAAACAATTAAGAAAAACAAAAAAAAGAAAGAAGAAAAGCCCCAAAAGCAAACGCACAACCACAAAAACACAAACATATTAGCCCGACATCTATCGGCGAAATTCATGTAACAGCTGCGTGGGGCATCAAGTCCAGTTTTACCGGACTTTTCTTTTTTCTATCAGCACATTCTATACTTCAGCACGTGAACTACCTATGACGAATACAATTTCTGTACTAGTGAATTCACTGGTGCAGGAGTGTTGTTGTTTCCAATGCGTATACTCTATTCTCTGCTGGATAGAGGAGCAAAATAACACGCCTAATATAACAAATGAGCTCACACAATTCCGTACGCACCAACACTATACACTTTAACACCAATAAAAGTAAAAACAATTTGAACTTTTATTAAGATGAGTTTATTATTCACATATAGATTTATAATTAAATGTGAACAAAATAGAAGTATTAAAAATACTTATTTCCAAAAATTAAATGAAATAAACTTACTACATAAATTTAACTAACGTGTATGCTCAACACAAATTAATTTCAATGGAATGAAATGCTTAATGGGCCTTTTTACACTTGTATTCTTGATGCACTCCTCAAACTGGTTTCACAACAATCACCATTTTTTTTTTTGAAATAGGTTTATTGTAACATATATACAAATTGAAAAATGAAAAATCCTTACAGCTAACCTACTAGCTATTATAAATAGAATATAAGCCTACGGATTGTGCATGTTTGCGTACATCCTGAGTTCATACAATCTTGTTTTCTTATAAATATGTTAAAATTTAGAAAAATAATAATTTTATAAAGATATCTAATTAGTGTTTCGATACGTGGAGTTGCCTCTGGGGCGAATCATTTCAGGAAAGACCTAACTTGAGTTTGAGGGCAAGAGCGAATTTGAAATTAATCATAGGCAGAGCGAATTATCCTTGACACGTGGGTTAGACCTCTTTCGCGAGTTTTTCGAGCATGGCAGACTATAACTTTCTGAATCTCATCAATTCCTGCAGCTGCATACAAAACTTTGTTTGAAAAATATTTTCTGGGCTCACTTCTGTAAAGACCCGTGCATTGACGAAGGATTTTTCGTTCAAAGGCTTTAACGGAATTTCGCCTAGATACGGGAGCCGACCACCATATCGTTGCACCGTAAAGTATTATTGGCCTTATGAGAGTGGTGTAAATTAGAATTCTGACCCTTTTGGATGTAGGAGCTGCTTTTCGGAAGAGGGTACAAAGCATTCCGTATGCTTTCGAGGCTTTGCTTAGGGCCATTTCTATATGTGGACTGAAGGATAGAAAGGAGTCAAATATTAGCCCCAGGTATTTGACTCTTTTGGAAGATTTAATTGAGTGACCTCTTATGCTAAGTTTTAGTTTTTTAATCGACCTTGTTCTTCTGGAAGATGGAAGACGAGGGCGCCTTAATACAATAAATTCGCTTTTCCTAGCGTTTATTTTTATTCCCCATTTGGCGTAGTACCGACAGAGAGTATCGATAAAACGCTGGAGTCTTATTGTTGCCATCCTTGGGTTGTGGCCATCACACCACGCCAGTAGGTCATCAGCGTATAAATTTACCTTAATATCCTCAGAGCTGCTAATGCAGGGAATATCTGAGGTGAAGATATTGAAAAGAATGGGTCCAAGGATGGAACCTTGAGGGACACCAGAGTCAAGCGAAAAAAGCCTGGAATTCTTCCCATTGTGAGTAACAGAAGCCCATCTGTCGCGGAGAAAGCTGGAAATTATTTTGATAAGATGTCTAGGGAAATCAAGAGAAATGAGTTTGAAGATCAGGCCATTGATCCAAACTGAATCGAAAGCTTTTTCCACATCAATCAGACAAGCGGAGACAAATTTGCCTTCAACCAAGGACTTTCGTATGTCAGTCGTGAAGACTTGTAGTGCATCGATGGTGCCATGACCTCTCTTGAAGCCAAACTGACGGGAGGGGATAATGTTTTTCTCAACAACAACTTTATCGAGGGTGGAATAGATAACTCGTTCTAGAAGTTTCCCTAAATTTGACAGAAGAGAGATGGGTCTAGTGTTGACAATGTCGGTGTTGCCAGGTGATTTTCGAATAGGAAGTATTTTGGCATGTTTCCAAGGACTGGGGAAGTAACCAATGTTGATGCAGTTGTTAAAAATAGCAGCTAATAGAACAAAGAAGGAAAAAGGAAGTTTCTTTATTAGGTGGTTGGATACCTTGTCTTCACCCGCAGATTTCTTTGGTTTAAGGTTGGAAGCCAGTTGTTGTAGGTCCACCGGGTTTGTAAAGACATCACAACCATGAGGGCAATCGGAAACATTGGATGCGGAGAATTCTGTTAGACGAGAGCCTTCCATACTCTGTACAAACTGGCTTACTCTGCAGTCTACTTGACTGGCAAAGATGGGATCTTCACTGGGTTTTTCACCAGTGAACAGTTCTGAGAAGTGATCAGCAGCCGCTGCGGCTGTTGCACTATCGTCAGCAAAAGGTCTGCCATTGGACGTGAAGGTTGGGGCGCGACCCTTCCTCCTGGTGATTCTATTGATTTCTGGATACATATCTATACCAGGTTCAATATTTTTAAGACGTTGCTCGAACTTCTTATTGAGGAAAGCCCTAGTTTTAACCATGATGAGTAGGCTGGTAGTCTTAAGAATGGATTTAACACGTCGATACTCATAGTTAAAGGTATTTAGCCTTCGACGGTAGATACGAGTCAGGTGTTTTTTCAAGGACCTATGATTTGAATGTAGATTAAGAATTTCTTCAGGAAGGTTTTGGTATTTGAAGTTTCTGGATGTTTGGGGAACAACAATTTCATCGATAGAGGAGCGCAGAACCTCATTAATATTGAAAATGGCATCGTCAATTTCAGGGATAGAGAGATTTTTGTCACGATCAATGACAACGCTTTGGAGTTTAGCTGAAACATTTTGTTCGAAAGTTTCCCAATTGATTTTTTTGTAAGGAATGAAAAACTGAGGCTCAGAGGCTAAAAATTGGAGACCCCTTTTTCTCCGGAGAGTCATTTGCACCAGCATGTGATCAGATTCAGCTTCAAATACGGAACAGCCAACAGAACCAAATTGAGGCAATAAATTAAGGAGTTGAGGGGAAACAAGAAAGAAGTCAATTATGCTACCAGACCTTCTGAAGGTTGGCTCGGTAGGGGCGACGAGTTGAAGCTCTAGCTGTTTGGTCATAAGCCATCTGTGGAGAGCAGTACCAAAAGAATTGCTGACAGTATTACCCCAATCGGGGTGCCTAGCATTGAAATCACCACCAATGATGACATGGTCGAAGTTGGATGTTGACGAGAGTATGTGATTGAGATCATGAATAAACTAATAAGAGGAAGAGTTAAGGTTGGCATATATGCCAACAAAGACAATGGAATCACCATTAAGGTTTAAACAGGTTGAGATTGCCTCCATGCACCTAAGATTACTTATGTCATGGTTTTGGGTTTTAATCCAACTTTTAATGGCTATGAGGGTGCCATGTTTTCTATCTGCCGATTCATCCACAATGTCCTTACGGGTAACCGAGTAATTGCTAAAAAACACATTATGTCTGGGTTTGAGTTTAGACTCACATACAAAGAGTATGTCAGGTTTCTCAGAATTCAAGTATTCTTGAAGAAGGTTCCTTTTGTAAACAGGAACGAGAGAGCAACTATTAAGAGAGGCGAGTTTAAAAGATCCCATCGATACCGCAGAGTTCAAGAGCTAAACTAACATAAGCAATTCGTTTTTCACTAAGAGAATGTAGCGATTTAAATTTTGGAACAAAATTTTCAACCTTTTTCACAAGTGTTAAAAGGTTGCAGCCGAAGATGTTTTCACATTCAGAAAACATAATGGAATGGGTTGCAGATTTGGTTACTTGCGGGTTAGACAACAGTGGAGTTTTGGGACGCTCCGGCTGTTTGTTTTTGGATGGTGTTTTTACGATAGATGCGAAGGAAACACCCTTTCGGACTGTGTTCTCGAGAGCAGCAGTCACTAATTTCCTTTTCTCTTCTTTTGCAGTCTGCAAGGATTTACGCTTTTTCTCTATTTCTTTTGCGGCTGGGCATCCACGGTAGCTGGCTGGGTGGCCATAGGTTTTGCAATTCACGCAAAAGACTTCAGAGGAGCCTGAAGGAGATGAGCAGTCTTTGGTAGAGTGCTGTTTATCGCATTTAACACAGCGTACTTCAAGGGCGCAGTTGGCTGCCACATGGCCAAAGCGTTGGCAGTTGAAACACTGGGTTACGTTTTGCTTTTGAAGGCGCTCCCAGTGGATTCTGTGGTGGAGTAGGAATTTGATGTTCATCACTGAACTCTGTTCCGTACCAGGTGCAAGTTGCACTAAAAAACTACCAAGAGTTTTATTTTCTTTCCTTGAGGCAGAGGTCGAGAAACGTTTAACAGATACAACCTTACTTTGTAAGATATCACGAAGTGCATTTAAAACATATTGTTCTTCGTAAGAAGGATGAATTCCCTTTAGAAGGAAGGTTATTTTTTTAAAAACTGGAGGGGTGTAGGTAAAACAAGGAACTGAAGCTGCTTTTAGGTGCTCAAAGAGGAGACCGTGATCTTCCATACTCTTTGGAAGGAGAGAAGTTTTAGAGAGATTATTCATCTTGACTTCAAAGCTGGGAATTGGGTCATTATTGGAAGTGCATGCTTCCAGAAGATTTGATTTAAAGTTTTTCAAGTTTAACTTGAAGCAAATTATGGGGGGAATCCGCGTTTCTTTCCTTTTTTGAGGTGCAGAATTTTGAAGAGAGGCCTGAGGGGCCGAAGAAGAGGTACTGGCTTTTAGATGAACTTGATCCGTAGTAGACCGAGATCCAGAAGAAGGAGTTTTCTTAGTGCAGGTAGCTGCCATTGCGGAGATATTTGAATTGCAAGCACGTCGAACGACGTCTTGGATTTTCAGAGCTGCGGGGCCTTTTTTAGAAGCAGGGGGAGAATAACTAGTTGAACGGGGCAAGCCCCGTTTTCTAGACGAGCCAGCATCAAAATTCAAAACATTGGACGCCTCAATTGAAGGCGTCTCCACAACACATTTTTTCACATTAAATTCACTTACACTATCCTTAGAACTAAAAACTTCGTCATCGTCGGGGGTCCCATCGGAGTTGGCGACATCCATCTGCTCCACCGCTGAATTAATCGATCCATCGTCGTCCTCGGAACTCGATTCGGCCTCTGTATCGTCGCGATTGATGTTGAAGGACATCTTATAAGCAGAGAGAATTTCACCAATAAAATTCTCCTTCACATCCTCTCGATACTTCACGCAAAGCTTCGACAGCTTCTTTTTCACCTTCCTCGTAAAAGCAGCCATGTCCTTTTTTATTTGAAGTCGTCGTTCTTCCGCCGCTGCAGAAGTGCTGCCGTCAACATCCTCCTCAGAGGACATTGTCTCTTGCCTCAATAAAATTCGATACGCTTACCGAACCACGCAAGGTTGTGAAATTCACCAAATATAAGAGACAACTTTCCTTCACTTACACACAAGTCGGTTTAACGAACGTAATTGCTCGGCCTCCACACGAAAATTCGGAATCTCGATCGCTCCTCGCACGTCTGGTCTGCTCAAGTGCTCGACTTGAACTCCTGTCACTGTGACACAACAATCACCATTTCCACACTTGTATTCTTCAGCAACGGAACCGTTCATATACCGATTATGCATATGAATGTGTGCGTGTTGTTGTTTTCTCATTTCGATTTGAGTGTTTCATGAAAAATTCCTGACTCGTGAACTATGTTTATAGTTGCATTAGTGATTTGCATCAGTTTCAATCAGTTTCAAAAGTGATGAAAAATTCTCTCCAAGTGCATCACTTTTTGAAGAGATTTTGCCTCGATTCTTCTGCCTCTTGTCCAGAAAACCGGTTAGAGGACTGCATCAAGAATACAAGTCTAGAAAGGCCCAACAGTGGGTGCCGACAGTATCTAATAAAACATTTTCGGCCATCACATTTTTCTCCAGATGGGCAAACTGTAAGATTTATTGGTAGAAAGTTTGTCAAACTGATTTTCTCGCACATTCAAATCCAAAAACTTTGATCAATACTATAACTAGCATAATGTGATTTCTATGCAAAAAGCTCAATTTTCTCACAAAATAAGTAAACAGTTTCAGAGCTTGTTTCGACTATTATTTCCGTTACTTTATAACCATATTCATCATTTTCCCTTAAAATATAATCTCCAATTTTATACTTTGTCCCGAAATACATTATGTTTTTATGAGATGTGTTTCTCTTTGAATTCAAATCAGGTCCTACTGACAATATTTTTTCGAAATGTTTCGAATCTTCCGTGCTATATCCATCATCGATATGAAACCAGTCAAAAAAGTGAAAGGACAATAGATAACTAGCAAAGTTCATGCAATACTTAGTCGCTAGAGAATATGGAACGTTAGCTCTTGAAGATATATTACGAGCGTAAGTTTTAAGTTCTTTGTGCTAGGACTCAAAACTGGAAGTCCAAAAATATTTTGGTGGCCGTGAGTTTTCTATTATTTGGCAATAATATACCTAAAAATTGTTTTTCGCTTTTAGAGTGTTATTAAATAAAGTAAAGACCGCAACGTATTAATTTTCCCACTATCTAAACTATCACTGGTTGAAAAATGTGCGTTGTCCAACCACTCATTTACACTGGAGCTCGTTGTGGGAGCATTAGCTGCTGAGGACTCTTGCTGTACTTAAGGAAATCCAATTTCGTTAGATATATGTAAGTTTCAGAGATCACGTTTTCGGCATACAAGATTTTGTTTCCATTCCATTAAGTTATGTTCGAATATTATTGTACCACCATATTTTTCATCAGGACATAGTTTATCCAAGTGATGGGGCTCCATGTATTTTAAGCTTTCCAATGTGATTTCATGTTCTAAGGTACACGTGTTTAGAAAATTATAAAGAATTTTGTAAATCTAACTTACGAAAAGTAAATAATATAATCATAGCTAGAAATTTAGTTAAAAGCACTGAGCCTCGAAGATTCTGCAAAATGTCGACGAGATCACTGGTTTCTTGGATACTATTTACTGTTTTTACTGCTATTTCAACGCAGTCACTGTTTTTTGCACTAATTTGTCCATTTAAACAGTTTTCGGTAACGTAATTACAACTTTTTTTTATACTTTCTTTCCAAATTTGTTCACTGTTAATTTTGACTCACTTCGAAATAATAAAACAGCGGAATAATTCTTAAGGGGGAAAATACATGTAACTGCTAATAAAAAATTGATTATTTTGTATTACATCAACAAGATTTTCAAGATTTTTCGAATTCGTCGTCGACAATCAAACATATATAAATGTATAAATACACATATATGCCCAATTTCGTGACACACTTCATCAGCTTAGCAAAAACCAGCATTTACTGAACTGAAGAAAATTTCACCATTTCAACATACTCATGCATGTATGCTGAAAGAGGGCTCTGTTGAGAAAATGAATATATGCATGCACTTTTCATCCACCACCAACTGCAAAGTGTTTCTTACAAACTATAGAACAAAATGGGGTTAGTTTAAATTGCCGCTAAGTTAGTAACTGATTGACCATTTCCGAGTAGGGAATGAAGGATCTGTGGATAGGTTCGAACCACACTCTCATCACAATTTTATTCATTCTTTAACAAAATGAGGGTACATTGGGAGTGACATGACTGGCAAATTAGTTGTGGTACGGTCGTTAGTTTCTCACATGAATTCACCAACACCCATAACAAAGATTATTATTTTGCATGCAATTGAATAATCTCATTTGTCACAACTTTCCCCTCAGGCAGTGTCGAACACTGGTATGAGAGAGGACAAGAATTCACAAATCAAACTATTCATTATAAAACTATTTGAATTGAATTCTCTGCTATTTCAATCATCACTCTGAATTTGATTTTTATGGAAAGAGAAAAGAAATATTAGCATTAATTAGTTAGTATTAAAATATAAATAAGATAAGAACTAAAGTTAGGTAATAAATATAAAAACTTAAAAAAATAAAAGATAAAAAACTAAAATTAGAGAAAAATATTTACATTCAAAATAGTAAAAAAATCAGTTCTTTTTTTTCATTTGCTTTTAAAATAGGTTTACAACATACTACTTCAGCTTCCTTTTAGTAACGAAATACGATAGGTTGTTTTTTAAATCATCAGGCATATCATTATACAACAATATAGCTGAAAGAATCGGGTCATTAAGGGCTCTATTGGTTCTGACTGGAGGCAATCTATAAGAATTCGCAGATCTTGTTTCATAGCTATGCATTTCTCTGGTCGTTGTCCGAGAAATAGAAGATTTATTCTTTCCGTGGACGATTTTCCGTATTGTTATTAGCTTTTGAAATGCTAATAGTTGAAAAAAAGTCATTTTCCCAGTTATGAAAGGTAGCTGATTAGTGGGTGTCCGTGAACTCAGATTGTGAACTGCCTTAATTGCCTTATTTAGAGTTCTGCTCAGGATGGCCAGGTTTATTGAAGAAGATTGGCTCCAGTTAAGCATAGCATAACTAATATATGGAAGTACAAAAGCAACGTAAATCATGTTTTTTAAACCAATATTCAAGTAGCATCGTCTTCTTAAGAAACCTACAATGGGACAAATCTTGGCTCTGATTTTTCTAATTTGATCCGACCATGACAATTTGTCATCAGTTATTATTCCTAAATATTTAGTTTTTACAAGTCTCTCAATGGGTTGGTTGTTAATCAAGATGTTTAGTGATATGTCTTCCTTATTTTTCTGTTTGAAAATCAAGTAATGCGTTTTATTTACATTTATTTTTAATTTGTTAGTAACTAGCCAATTGAAATATCTACCTAGATCATCGTTGATCATCCGCTTTAGTTCAATAGGATCTCTATTTGAGTTTAATAAAAGGGTGTCATCTGCATAAATGACATATTTGGACACTAAATTAAGATTATTCAGACTCTGGACATAAAGCAGATAAAGAGTTGGTCCCAAAATGGATCCTTGAGGAATGCCTATATTTATCACCCTCCTATCACTAGTTTCACCTTTGAACTGCGTACTTATGGTCCGGTTGGATAAATAATCTTTTATTAGCTCATTTCCTTTTCCTTGAATACCCAGTTCGTTTAAAATATGGCCTAAAATGGTATGGTCAACTGTGTCAGATGCCTTTTTAAGGTCAACAAATATGGCTGACACATATAAACCCTTGTCCAGTTGGCTGTTAATATAATGTTGCGCATCTATGAGGGCTGCACTTGTATTGCTGCCATTAAGGAAACAATATTGATTTTTATCAAAGCCTATAGTGTTGTTAATAAAGTGAACTAGCCTAGAATTGATAACTCTCTCAAAAATTTTACTGAAGGCGCTTGCTAATGAAATTGGTCTATAGTTATTTGGATCATCAATATCACCACTCTTAAAGATGGGGGTGATAAGAGAGTTTTTCAGAATATTTGGAAAGGTGCCTTCATCCAAGTGCTTGTTAACAATAAAAGTGAGAAGTGGAGCAAGAAGATCCTTGATGCATTTTAAATCATCTGCCCTAATCAAATTTATTCCACGAGCCACATTTTTAAGGTTTGATATAATCTCTTTTATTTCTTCAATCGTAGTTGGTCTTAGGAAGAGGGTCTGATGATTGATTCTATTGCTAATTGTTTCCGCAGAGTTTGCGGGAAATTCATCATTTATTCTGCTGCCTATTAGCGAAAAGAAGTCATTAAGCTGCGTTGCTGTGAGGAGGGACACATTAGCCTTATTTTGATTTTGATTATTCCCAGAATTCAATTCACTCCCAAGAATATTCCATAATTTTTTGTTGTTTCCATTGGCTATATCAACTCTTTTATTTAACGCAATTTCTTTGGCTTTATTTATTACATTGCTAGCCTTGTTTTTCAACCGCCTGTATTTTAAGAAATTTTCATTATTTGGACTCTTCCGATAGGTGTTGTATGCAATTCTTTTTAACTTTATGATATTAAGGGCATCACTATTTATCCAGTCATTGCTTCTTGAGCGAATCTTTTTATAAGTGGTTGAAAGTGTTTTTGCATTACAAACTATTTCAATGAGTTCTTCAAGTTCAATTCCCCGTGATTCCAGCATTAAAATATGTAACTTGTCACGGACTAAATTTGCAAATCTATTTTTATTTAGCAGAGGTATTTGAAAAACTTTCATTGGAGATTTAGGAATGTGAGCACCTGTAATAGTGATGTTTTGAACCTTGTGGTCCAAATCAGGCATATCATAAAAAGCAATGCCAAACTCATACCTACGAAGATTAACCGAACTGACAACATTATCAATAAGCATAGCAGACTCATTTGTAACTCTAGTTGGTCGCTTCTCATTATGTAAAGTCGCATTGTTCATTTTTAGTGTTTCCAGGTAGTTTCTGGTTAGATTATCATTACATTTAAGTATATCAATATTAGTGTCACCAATCATTATAATATTTTTATATTTATGATAGATTTCATTAATATACTCGAGGTAATCCAAACTATCTTGAGAAGGAGCTTTGTAATGAGTGCCAAATCTTAGAGGAGTGTTACAAACTATTAGTTCGACAATGATCATGTTATATTGCTTTTCGTTCACAAGGGTTCTGAAATTGATACTGTTCCTTATGTAAATTACTGTTCCACCTCCAACTGAATCTCGACAATTGAACACTGCAGAGTACCCTGAGATGTTATAAAAAACTGCTTCATTTTCATAAAGCCAGGTTTCGCCTAAAATAATGATGTCAGAATCATTCAAAACTGTAGCTGTTACTTCCAATTCGTGAAATTTATTTCTAATGCTTCTAATATTTGCATAAAATATTTTCAGAGATTGTAGTGGCATCTGATTTATGAGGAATAGTTAGTTTTCCTAATCAAAAATTGTACAGCTTTTATATATTCTGGGCAATTTTTACTATCTGCCCTATGATTAGGGTTGTTTTGATTCTTCGCAACACAATTTACACATTTATGTATTTCAGAGGTACAATCCTGAGTTTTATGATCGCCAGCGCACTTGGCACAAACATCACTTGCCTTAGTACAATATTTTGATGAGTGCCCGTATTTCTGGCATTTGAAACACCTCCGGACGTTGAGGTCTTCCTTACAAAAGTAACTGCCAAAGTCTACGTTAACACACCTGTTAACTAGTTTGTGATACGTATCCCCCGGGGCTTCAATGAACGCAATATACTTGCCGTTTTTGTAGCTTTTTTTATAATATTTGACACGAATTTTTGGATCCGAACCCATGTCATAATTCAAAGATAAAACTTGATAATTCAGCTCTTCCTCCGAGTATTGTTTTTCTAAACCAAACAAAACTAAAATTGGAAACCGCTGTTTCGTATTTTCAGCCGTATACTTTTGCCCAAGTTTCTTGTTCAGGCTATCTATAAGTGTTTTATTGTTAGCCTCATTATTTGTTTTTATCAATACGCTCCCGTTTTTTAGCGGCTTATTGAAAACAATAGGTGTTTTTATTTGCGCAGGACTTATTGCTTGCTTTATTTCACTTATGGTTAGTGGGCTATCCTGCGCAGCTTTGGGCCTCACAACTATACCCACATAATCAACTTTTTTATCCTGCTCGCAGGGGGCAGACTGAACAACACTTGAGTATGATGGTCTGCTCTGTGGAGGATTGTTGTTCAATTTTGAAATCCCTAATTCAACTTTTTTAAGGATTTCAGTAGTGAAATCCTTAGTACTTGGCTGCACCTTTGAAAGAATATCAATTTTATCATTGATTTGCGATGCCATATCCATGAGCTCCACAAGTGGAGACTCAAACTTCTTAAATTTTGCGAATTTTGTCTTACAAGAATCGCAAAACCAGAAAATATTAATCTTGGTTTTCGTTTTATGGAGGAACTCATATTCTTGATCAGGGATCCTTGCACACCTGATGTGATACCACCCGTCACATACGCCCTCACATTGCACGGCTTTATCACCATCCACCACCCTAACTTTGCATTTCATGCAATCATCTGGGTGGTCGATCTGGTTGCATGACATTCTAAGACCAGAAAATCCACTCGGTGTGCAAGCCATATCGATATTTTTAACCAAACCAAGACCCAAAAATACAAACCAATAGTCCGGATAAAACGGTGTCGCTGCAAAATTTGATGGTACCAATAAAGAAGCCGAAGGAGTACTTACTGTGTATCAAATTATTAAAATTTAATTTCACCATATACACAGCACTTAAAAGATAATTTAACAATAGTTTTTTTTTTTTGTTTTAGTTCTCGAGTTATAGTCAGTTATAAGCAGCGCGGCGTTACCCAGGTCGGTCGAGCTTTAGAACTTAAAACGCGTTTTTCTCAAAGTAGTACTTTTTCAACTTCCGTACAAAATATCTCAAAAAATATTGAGCTGATCAGGCTCAAATTTATGCCAGATCTAAAAAACAGTATTATCTTCTTGTTGAACCTAAATGTTATTTTATTTCGGAAAAATATTTTGTTTATTAATGTTTAAAGCGTGATTTTTTTGAAAAATAATCGGTTTTTTTGTTTAATCTAATATTAAAGTAAAACTTGAATTTTTTTTAGTAAATTTTATTGGTTCACCTATGAATTATACATCTCATTAGCATATTTTTTCTCTCTGAACGTTGCAAGTTCCTCGGAGAAGGCGTTAAGTTGTACGAGGCAGTTTTTGATGTGATGTGTTTTTTTTTTCATTCGCTCGCATCGCCGCCATTTTGTGTTGAAAAATTATTAAGAATATATTTTCATTTACTGTAAGACATTTACTTTAAGGATTTGATATTAAACATTTTCTGAATAAACAATATATATATTTTAAGTCAATCTGAAATTAACAATTTTTTTTCGATTTTACATGTATTTACCCCCTTAAGAGACATTGCTATTGCGACAGTATCTCAATGACGCGTAGACAGAAAAGGGAAATGAGATTTGAAAAAACGGAATTCCTAGACTATATCATCGACTTAATGGACTCTTTTGTAGATTTCATTGATCATTTCGTCGTTTCAACAGCTACTATGTTGAATTTGGTAAATTCAGCAATTGTGACGTTGAAATCGTCGTACAGAGTATATTTTCATTGAGTTGTCCAGAACATTTCTTTCTTTTGATGTAGGCTGAAGTTAAATCAGAAAAAGAATATACTCAAATTGACAATGATATTTTGTTAAGAATCAACAATATTTATTCGCTTGAATTGAAAGTATGATTGCTGTTTCTTAAAACTGACTTACCATTAAAATCAAAACAATAGTTGTTGATGGTATTAAAAGCTTGTTGACTTAACAAAAAAAATCGTTTTTTTTTACAAAAAATTATAAATCTTTGATTTTGCCATAGCAAATTGTCGATTTTACAACATCTGTTTTTCTCAGTGTGTATACAACAAACACAACTCGAAGTAAATGTAATTTGGTATATGCTTAGTGAATGTAATTTTGTTGCATAAAAGTCTTTTTTGATAGTTTTTTTGAATCCATTATAAAATAGGGACTTGCATTTTGGTGCGATTATTCGATTATTTGTGTTTTAGTGACTTCTTCTTAATTGTATTAACCAATTATATTTTTTACTTTATATACCTACCGCAGTGTGTGTTAGCAATAAGTTTATTCCGAGACACAATTGCTCATACAAACTAGATAAACGACAAGTTGTCCCACGGCGGGTTGCTTCTCCACTAACTCGAACGTCAGTCTACCTGATGAATGTTGACTCAATTCATAGAATACTCAATAGGATAGTTAAGGCAGTGCATGGACTTGATAGAATGACTACAAGTGATATACTATACAAACAAACAGATAAATTCAATGTAAGGGATATTATATTTATGGAAAAAGCTAGGATAATATGTCAAATTCTCAATAACAATATAAAATCTTCGATATCTCCAATGAGACACTGTGATTACCACAGCTATCACACAAGATTTAAAGATAATCTCAGGCTTGATATCGCTAGAATGAATAGAAAACATAAAGATCCTATTAGATTAGCTATGGAAATCTTTAACAACTTACCGAACTCTTTGAAGAATGCTAGATCTTTTCCCGTCTTTAAAAGGCTGCTGAAGAATCACATTAGAATCATGTAATGTAAATTACGTACTATTTACTATTAGTTTTTACTAATTGCTGATTTTTGAAATTGAAAAAATTTTTCTTTTTTTATTGCATCTCTCATACCTGTCTGGGAGGCAGTTTCTCTTGTTTTGTTTTCTCCTTGAAAATCCTTTAATTAATTTTTATTTATATTTTGAAAAAGCTTCTTCTTTGCATGCTTTTTATTTTTCATGTTTTCCACTAACTTCCCATCAACTAGCTCTATCTTACTTTCTTTATTCTCCATTTATCCTATTTATGTTTTCGTTTGAATTATTATATAATTTAATTTAAAATTAAATGTGTTGAGAGTGTGGTTTGGGATTCCTTTCCTATCCTATTCCGTTTCGGGGGATGATGAGAATTTTAATTGCTTGCTTCTTGACTAAGCGGCTTACTGCTGCTAGGAAGAAGAGGCTCTGCAATGAAGCTGACTCCATTGTGTTATTGTGTAAAAAAAAACATTCATATTTTCTTTGAGCTAGTGCCAGTTGCACTTTGACTCCCTTCCTCGCAGTGAGCGTTCATGCGCTCTCCATTTCCTCTCTAGTTTATTCAAGTCTTGTGATCGCTCCCTCGTAGATCTGCTATTTTAGGATCCTAATGATTGTAGGTTTGGGTAGATATCATTTTCTCTGTGTTCTAGGAATTTTAATATAGCAAGGGTCCTGTTGGGGTGTCTGTTCATTGTGTCGAACAGTTTCATCGGTCGATGCATCGAGTTACACTGAAAGAAAAACTCTTGGTTGGTTCAACTATTTTTAATAGTATTGCAACGATTCATTCAAAATCGTTAAACGAACTACGGAAAATAGTTATTTTTACTATGTTAATATAGTTAATTTAACGATATAAAAGTAGTTGGCTCTGGTTATACAAAAAATATCGCAACGTTCATGAAATCAACTGTTTTAAATGTTTCATAGCCACGAAAAATAGTTGATCAATAGAAAAATATTCATCAATTCACTCAAAACTTCAACGTTTCGAATTACCAACAATTTTTATGGTACTTAAACTACTTTGCAATAGTTGATTTCAACAAACGTAATTCAGTGAGCAACGTCTTTGGAATTATTCTACGCAAAGTAAAATGGTTTCAACATTTGGACGTTTTTCATGCTCCGAATGAAATTTTCTTTGCAGTAGCAGATACGTCGTGGCCACAATTATTTACACAACGCTAATCATGAAGAAAAATTTGAATGAAATCAAAATAACTCCTTCAATTTTTATTACAACAAAATGAAATTTTATTCAGTTATTCATTGCCAAATTCATAGTTACTTGACAAAAGCAAAATTGAAATAAAACATTACAGAACAAAAATAAAAATAAAAACTAAGTGGCCAAAATTATTTGCACACCCGTCATTACGGCCAAAATTATTTGCAATGGATGGTTTCCGCCTCGTTTTTCCGAAAAATCTGGGAAAAAGGTAAACTAATTGTTAGCCTTAATAAAAAACGGGTAATTTGTGACCATTACCTAATACTTGGTGTTGCCTCCCTTGGCACGAATAACCGCTTCGACTCTTGCTGGCATTGAATCAACTAAATTCTGTATAGTTTCGATGGATAGGACCTGCCATGCATTTAAGATGTCTTCCGAGGCTTCAGCTGCCGATTTTCCAATCTTTTGAGGAATTGTTGATTTCATCAAATGCCAGACATGCTCAATGACATTCAATTCAGGGCTTTGTGGAGGCCATTTCATGACTTTTTGCCCAACGTCCGATAAAAACTGTTGAATCCGTGTTGAAGTATGGATTGGTGCATTGTCCTGTTGCAGTATAAAATCAGGACCAATCAAATAATCGCCGGCAACAAATGCAACTTCTTTCAATATTTGGAGGTATTCAGACGAACGCATCTTTGTTGCACAATCAACAATTGGACCAACCCCACTGTAACAAATACAAGCCCATACCATTATTTTACCACCATGTGAATGGCGCGTAGGGATACTGACGGCTTGATTTTTCTTTTGCTGTGCATTGGAATAGTAGAAATGTCTACTGTACGTTCCGTCCAATGACATAGCACTTTCATCTGTCCACAAAATTTGTGTCCAAAATTCGACTGGCTTATTTCTGTGCTCAAATGCAAACTGCAAGCGAACTTCCCGATTCTTTGGAGAGATGTACGGCTGTTTTCGGATGACGTATGCTTTTATTCCTGCCTCGGAAAGTCTTCTCCGAACTGTTGTTCTACTGATTTTGTCATTTCAGTTTTCGTTAATACTATTTATTATGTTATTGATCTTTTCGCTACTATTTCGCTGCATACACCGACGTATTACAGTATCTTCCCTTTCACTTGTTGCCCTCTTTCGACCCCTTCCTACTGCATTTTTAACACTGCCAGTTAAATGTTGTTTTTTTACCTGGTAATAAATGCTCCGCCTGTGACATTTAAATTTTTTGGCAATTTCGTTAGCGGAAATACCGCTATTAAATTCAGCAACGATTGCCACCCGCTTTTCGTTTGAGAGTTCAACGTTTCTAGGCATTTTCACTGTCACTAACTAGTTTATTACAATGGAATCTAATGTCAACTGATGTCCAACATTTGTTCCAGCTTTATCACTGATCGAAACAAAGTCGAAGAATTACCGTTAATTTTCTGGAAAATTTTTCTTAGTGTGTGCAAATAATTTTGGCCATAATGACGGGTGTGCAAATAATTTTGGCCAGTTAGTTTTTATTTTTATTTTTGTTCTGTAATGTTTTATTTCAATTTTGCTTTTGTCAAGTAACTATGAATTTGGCAATAAATAACTGAATAAAATATCATTTTGTTGTAATAAAAATTGAAGGAGTTATTTTGATTTCATTCAAATTTTTCTTCATGATTAGCGTTGTGTAAATAATTGTGGCCACGACTAGGTCAAATCATCAATTTCTACGCATTTGATTGCCGAATTTTAGAGTTATCGTAAAAAGTAACTGAATACGTATATGTTTGATACTTCAGTTGAAATTTGTACGAATGCGAAATAAATTCATCTTGCTTTTGAGTCGCGGCAGCACTGACCTCCATCCTTGTGATCTATTCCTGCGAAAAATACTGAGAGGGTCAATTAGTTTAGTGTTAAGCGTCAATGAGTGAAGTGTCATCAAGTGAGTGTGCGCAACTAATGGAATAAAATTTAAATAGTGAAAATAGTGAATTTTTAATAGTGAATTTTTGGAGCACATATAATTCAAAACGTGAGTTATTATTATCGAATATCTCGAAATTTTTGGAATATCTCGAAAGTTATAATATAAGCATTATATAAGCATTAAATTGAAAATTATTATATAAGCATTGAATATCTCGAAAGTTACTAAAATGTAGATAGCGCGTTTGTGCTAACGACGACAGTACAATCTTGTTTAAACTTATCGTCTGTAGTAAACAACTATTTTCCAGTCGTTACTGCTAAAACATTAATATTAAAAATTTCGCGGACCGGTGCAGCAAAAATCCTTGAATACTTTTTAAACGAACTATCCATCTTCTACCTAAGACCTTTCCAAACTGACGTCTTTTCATTCGTTTTCAGCTGGGAATAACAGAATGTGACGTTAGACCAAGTCAAGCTTGTCCGAATTCGGTTATTTTCGCCAAAACCGCACAGTACGGCCAGATATTTGCGGGAAAATATAGCCCAATTTCAAATTTTCACAGCCCAAAATAGCCAAGATTTCTTATTTGTAGCCCAAAAACTGCCACACCAGATTTATAAATAAATTAATTCATCTAAGCTGATTAAACTATAATATTTAAATCCGTAAATTTCGTACGTACACATATCTGTTGTGCATACAATTTAATTGTTGAGCAATCATTTTTGTCTACTGAACATTTTTGCTGAATCATTTATTATTGTTGGGGCACCACAGACTATATTCATTTACTATTTCGTACTGTGTTGGAATACCATAGTTTGTGGTTGTTCACTTTTTTGCACCACGGACGTTGTCTACCAACCATGCATCATGGTGCATAAAAGTAATCAACTATTTTCTTATGGTTATTTTATTTATAGCCCGTAGTTGACGCAAAAACAACTAAGGAATATTGTTGATTTTATTAAGATTTTTCTCTCAGTGTAGAAGATCTTTACTGGTCAGTTCTCCATAGACTGGTTTGATAGCTTCATAGACTTCAATTCGTACTCAGCTAGAGATTTGCAGCTTTAGCCAGTTGCCATGAGTACTATGAATCGAAAATTCGAAAATCGCGTACTTAGAGATTTTTCCCGGCCATAATCTTTTGGGATATCATTTTTGAGGTCCTAAGGGACCATTAAAAAAACAGAAATTTTTTTTTTCGAAAATCCAAGAGTGGCCTAATCGCTTAAAATCAGTTCAACTCATTTCATGGGTTTACAGAAGTTGGTTTTTCGTTGACCAGTGTTAGTTTTCGAACCTATTCTAAACTGCACAGTTATGATTCAGCTTCAAAATACATCTTAAATACTTTGAATATAAATCCTCAATGCTTTGCCAACAAAGTTTGATTAATATATCGCCTATTATTTATGAAATACTTTTTGAAAGAAATCGTTCACACAATCACCCCCATCCACATTACGGCAAAAGATTCGGGCCTATATATTTTCACCTGGAAGTAAAATATACGGAAACACCACCTTAAGCCGCAAGATAAACGAAATGTACTATTGCGAAAAGCTTCAGATTTGTACGATTTCTGTGCTGGAGTACAAGATTCATTCGAGAAATCCCATTGCGCTACGACCCCATTATGTAAACAGCCATAAGACGGTATTAATGCGGAGTGCTTTAGTTGCTTATGGGCGCGTTTTATCTTTCCCGTAAAGCCCTGCTGAAAGAAATGTAGGACATTCTAGACCCCACTGTGAACAAGTCATGTTACGTTCGGGAGAAAAAATAATACGCCGATGGTTTGAAATGAAGTGGATGTAATGACAAGAACGCATCAGGTTGAATCGTCCACAATAACAAGTTCAGCAAACAATGTCACCCAGAACGCAAAGAATGTAAACAGGACAGGCTGAAACGAGATGTGTTCGACGGGGTTTTTTTCGTGCAGGAACCTTTGTCGAAATGGATTTCGTGAAATCAGGACTCTCATTATCATAATTGTCCTTCTCATGAATGTATGCATGTGAAAGAGTGAAAGTTATTGCAAGCATTTGCGATTGCTGCGAAGTCTCTTTCGAATAGCAAACTTCTCACAGCTTTGAGCCATTAGTTTACAGCCAGACTTGCTGTAGCACAACTGCCCAAAAAACAATTTACCGTCACGTCCCAATCAACAAATCAACTTACGATGCTTACAAATTATCTCGGATGTCCGCACACTACAACTTATCAGAGTAGCTTGTCGTCTTCATGTGCAAATAGTGCACAATGCAAATAGCAATAAGGAAGTCCAGGTGCAGTTTGTGCAATGCAATTCTGATTTGTAGCTGCACAAACACATGTGGACAAGAACAAAGAACTTTCTATGTGTTTAAGTTCGCAAAGCGAAATATAGGAGTTAAACCGACGATGTGTAAATTCAACCACCCGCCGGAGATTATCCTCGAGTCAGAGGTGGTCTGGCTATACATCCGACATGCTGATATTAAGCTAAATTTATGCTCGGCCATTAGCTGCCCTCCGCACCTATTAATATGCAATGTTTACTAGTCGGGGCAGATGGGTGGTTCAAATTGTGTGCTGAAAATTCAGAATTTCGCTTGGCTGCTTGTATGGTCTGCTAAGCACTACACTGCAGTTCTTATAGCTATAGAGTGAGGGAAACCTTTTCTCGTGAAATCGACCACTTTGAAATTCAGAAAGTAAGTTTCTTCGCAGGAACATGATTGAATGCCTTGAAACAAGTACATAAAGTTACAAGTACAGAGAACCTAAGGTGTTTTCACACTTTTACTTAAAAAAGCAACACCAGCAATCAGATAAGACACTGAAAACAAACATTAATAACTCGAATTTCAACTTGCCGGCGGTCGGAAGTGAGATCGAAACCTAACAGACAAAATTCATTTCTTCTTTCACGAAAGAGGGTCTTCCCATTGTTGCTATGTAATTTTATCTTTCCTTATCAGCTTCAAAGGCGAAAAGGAGTAAAATACTTCAATATGACTTTATCAAAACGACATTAAAACCCCCGTGCACTCAGACACAACCCACGTATACGTTCTCGTATAAGAGCGCCCTAATATAAATACTCTCCTGACACTGGTCGAGTATAAGCAAGTGCAAAAAGGCTTCTTGGCAAGAGATCATTTCAAACACTTGGCCCGAGATAAAAACGGAAAACCTTTTCATTCTTCAGCCGACGAGGGTCAGAGGTCGTCCCGGATTCAAACACTTGATTAAAAGGCTTAAGGGGCTTTCCTTCATACTTCTTTTATATTTTCCGTTTATGTACGTATTTTTTTTTCCTTTCGCTCGGGCTCGAGAGAAAAGGAGTGCGAAAGCAAAGTGTTCTTGCCCTTTGTTTTATGAAATTGTGCTTCCTTTATGATTTATAATGGATGTAAATGTATTTAAAAACATGATGATGCTAAGCGTTTTACTCGAGCATTTCAATACAGCACGGGTGACGACGGTACGGCTCAGATGGTCTTTTGTTCTGAACTGTTTGCATTAAAAATTCGTTCTTTTCTTGTCGCGTGAAAAGAAAAGCACTCATTCGTGACTGGCTTCGCGATGAAAGAATTTCGTTTAGTGCTTGAGTTTAGTGTTTAATTATGATTAGGGAGATTTCTTAAGAATCGATGGTCTCATTGAGCTTTTATTGAAGAAACTTTTTAATGAATATGGATTTGATTCTGACTTTCTGATGGAAAAGAGAATTTTGCAAAGTGGTTTTCAATAGACGCTGGTTTCAAGAGATCAAAAGCTTATCACGTCTATCAACATAATATAGAATAGACATTAATTTTTTCCTGAGAGGTATCTAAATTGCGGAATTTGAAAACTAACCAAGCAATCATTGCATGATGAAAATCTATAATATAGACTATTTTGTGCATAAAGCATAAAACTCTAGCGCAAAGGAACTGCTATAGAAATTGATTTTCAAAGAAAAGTGGAGGAAAACAGATTTCCTTTACTTTGATTGTGGATTTTGAAAGCATATACAGCCGAATATGCTTTGCATTCCAACCAATCTTTATCGAAGAGCATGTACGATTCGCTTTAGTGACTGCATCGGAAGCCACAGGGTTGAATAGTTGTCACGGTGGACTGATTTGCGATTGAAAAAAGTCCCCATCGCCATCCTGTGCGCAGTAAATTGATGAAACAAGTTAGGTTTATTTAGTAGAATCGTAAGCTAGCAGCTAATAATAGTTTATTAGTAGAATACGCGCAGTACACACACTGGATTAGTTTTTAGTACTTTAACAATAGTAGCAAATACGTCAACACTTTACTATAATACCTAGCTAATTCCTTATTGCTTATGATAATCTCTTGCGCGGAAGACGTGCTCTTGGTGGGTTATGCCGATCATGTAGCTGCTGTCACTACATTTAAAAATCCTCACCTCGCCCAATCACGTGATGAGATGGAAAGCCATGTTCTTAAGCTAGATGGAAAGCCATGGTCTCTAGTGATTGCAAAAACTGAGATTGTCATGCTGACGAAGAGGATGATATCAACCATTATATCCATCCCGTTTGCTCCAAAGTACTTGAGACCAGAAAATCGACTAACTATCTTAGAGTGATGTTAGACCCCAAGCCGGCTTATCGATACTAAATCCGAAAAGCATACGATAGGGTGCTACTGGCTGTTATGATGCGTAAGGGACTCATGATGAAAGTTCACGGTCCTAGTTCGAGTAAGCATAAAGTCCTTATGACTGTAACTTACTTAATTCTGCTGTGTGGCACGGAGATATAGGTCATTGCGTTAAGGTTTGAAAAGTAACGAGCTAGGATGGTTAGCGTTCAAGGTGGCGAGCACTGCGAATCGCAAACAGCTACAGAACAGTTTCAAGAAACACCGTGTTAGTGATAGCGAGAGTAATCCCAATTGAACTATAGCCGAGTGAACGTCGGGAGGTGTTCTTGAAAAGAGCAGAAATATGAAGAGAAACATTGGCTGCTCAAGCACATGCATAAAGGCTTCACCTTTGGGAGGATCGCTGGTGATCGAAGGAAGTATGAAAGATTAGGCTAATTCACGCCTTAAAACCATGACTTAATAGCGACCACGGTGAAATAAATTTCTTTATGTGCCAGTTATTATCGGGCCACGGCTACTTCAGGGAACACCTTCACTGAATGGGGAAACTCAAGACAGAGCTCTGTCAGTATTGTGCTAAGAAAAAAGATGACGCTTTGCACACCTTTTTCCAATCGTGGAGATGACGCCACAGTCAGATCACAGCTGGTCAGTTGTATCAGCATATGCGGAGCTGGTGTTGCACTTAAAGAGAAAAAAATTAAGCCTCAGAGACTCTTGAAAACCTGACAAAAAGGAAGACACCTGGTAGATGCTAGTAGTTCGACTGAGCTAGAGTAATACGAAAGCAGTTTTGGCACGAATTTCCGTGGCCGGCGGGTGATGTTTTTTTAGTGAGTAATGATCTCACATAATCCTGTATCGCTCGCAGAATACCTATTGAAGGGTTTTCGACACCCACTCCTGAAAAAAGTTACCAAATTTTTCCTCATTCGTACGGTTTGCTAATGAATCAGTGCAGATGTTTAAATCGTGAAATTTGTTAGTTTTTCAGTGCTTTAAGGCTCGAAATTTGTGGACAAACTTGTGGTAAAGTGTTTTGTGGCAAAAATAAGCAATGATCTCTTGAATTGAATTTTCGTTTTCAGAAAATTGAATTATATTCACTCGAACGCCACTTAACACCTTTACAAATGAAGTCCAATAAATTTTTGTTTACAAACCAACAATATTTTGATAAAGGTATGTTGATATTATCAAAAAAGAACAAAAGTATAACTCTAATAAGCAGTGTGGTCCATGAATTATGTTTGAAATTTTAAAAAATGTTGTACTTTTGTACTTAAGCTAATATATATATAATATATAAAGGCTGTTGTTTTGACAATTCTCTGCCATATTTATTTAAATATTATATGATTTCGGGCATGTGAGTGCCATGACTGGCGTGGAGGAAGTCCAAATAAGAGGTCCAACTTTCGACTACTCTAACCAATAATTGGGGCCGTATCCCGCCAATAATGCGGCGAATGTTGTCTTCCAAATAATCAAGCGTATCGGGTCTCGAGTCATTTGACATATCCTCACAAGAAATAGTCCAGCGGTATTAAATCACAAGATCTTAGGGCCAGTTCACATGTCCAAAACGAGAAATGATGCGTTCATCGAATCCTTGTTTTAATAAGTCAATCGCACAAACGGTATGGCATGCCGCACCATCCTGTTGAAACCAAATGTCTCCTGCATTTTGGTGAGTCAATTCCGGAACGAGAAAGTCATTGATCATGGCTCTATAGCGGTCACTATTGACTGTACTGCTTTTCGCAGCAGCATTTTTGAAGATATATGGACCAATTATTCCACCGGCCCATAAAGCACACCAAACAGTGACTTTCTCCGGATGTAACCGTATTTGGAAAACTGTCTGTGGTTGCTAGCCATTCAACCAGAAATGACCCTCATCGCTGAACAAAATTTTCTTATGAAATTCGGGATCTGCAATAATTCGTTCTTGAGCCCATACATCAAATCTATCCCGTGTCCGGTGGTCGTTGGCTTCAGCGCCTGCACAATTTAGATTTTGTAAGCCCGCAAGCCAAGATCCTTCCGTAAAATCGTCCATAATGTGGATAGGTACAGGTTTAGTTGTTGAGCACGGTGTCGAATGGACTCGCTTGGGTTTTCGTCGATACTACGCTCTGCAGCTGCTCTGGTTTCTTCATTAAGCACTGTATGACATCTGGATGGATGCGTATTATCAGTGAGAGTTAACGTGGTGCGGAAATAATCAATGGTCAATCGAATTAATTGTTCTGATGGAAGATTATATCAGCCATAAAATTGACGGAGTGCGCGATGAATTTCTCGAACAGGACCGGGTTTTTTTCGGAATAAATCTGTACAATTTGCAGACGTTGCTCAAGCATCAGCCTATTCATGATAAAATAGCAAACCAAACTAACCATAAAACGCGTGACAGCTGTCACACCATACGTAGCATTCAAAAGTGTTGCCAACTTAAAGTTCTATACCTCTAAAAAAACGCTTTGAACAAATATGATGCGAATGGTATATTTAAAGTATCAATAAATTTATACATCTAGCTTCTGAACATCTCATACCCTTTTGATCAATGTCAGTCAAACTGGCAAATTTCACGATTCTTTCTTATCTAGGTCAATACAATTGTGGAATACCATATACCGTTTTCGGCACGAAACATGTACTGCTGTCTCGTGCAAACTCAGCCCTTCCTCTCCCCCTCTCCTTAATTTTCCTTCCGCAATCTCTGTGTTGTAGCATAATAGAGAAGAGACACAGAAAAAAAGACAAATCATTAATTTTTTAAATACGTAGCCTAAAAGGTATACTTGTGCTTCCCAGTTGTAAATCATGGTTTTACTTGAACAAGAGACGCGGTAAACGGATGACATCTCTTCCATTCCATTTCAATTTTGGCGAGGAACTTGATAAGAGCTCGGTACTCGATTTTCTCCACACTCCGAAAAAATATCGTTATATAAATAAAAAAAAAAATAGATATGAATCAAATATTTTCAAATATGATTTGGCGTCATATAAATTTCTTTTTAATTCAAATAATCTGCTTCCATTTCAATAACGCTGTATCAAAGTGGTCTTGTTTAGCACAAAGTGTTTTGTTTTACATTCAATGACGAAAATTATGACATGGAAATAACATTTGTTTAAAAAAGTGGTATCATTTTTATTGAATGTGGGGGCTTATTTAATTCAAATAAGAATCGTTTTTTATTTAAAAGTATTTCAACTTTTGATTTAAATTTGATATAATCTTCCTCGGCGTACTAAAAAAATCGTTTTTGTGAATTGCTTTATAAACATGGATTTTATTTGGTAAAAATGAGAGAAGAATTTCTCCATTTATTTGAAGTGGGAGATATTTAACGATGGCAATGAAAGTGTCATACATTTAGTTAGCATAGAGTGGTCTCTGAAAAGTTTTTCTAACCATATCTAATCGTACATAGTTGACAAATGCCGGCGAGAATGTGATTCGCATCAGAAGACATTAGAAGCTTAAATTTTTGTAAAGTTGAATTCATAATAATTTTACGCATTAAGTTGAAATATATACCAAATGCTGGTTAGTGTACTAATTAAATTTATTTTATTTTTAAAAGAATTAATATACATTTTGTTACTACTGAAATGCTTTATCTTTTTATTGAATGTGATTGATAGATTTAGATTATGGAAAATAATGACTACGTATTATTGATATAATGAAATCATACTTCAAGAGGGTATTATTAGATCTATAGGCTTCTGCGTATTACTTTAATTAGAGATAATAATAGAAGATATAGATTACATATGATATACTTAATAAATCTCACCATTATTTTCATGAGGTTTTCATGCTATTTTTACAGGAGATATACTTACATACATATTGAAATAAGAAGTAATAATAGATAATACAGTTTGCAACTCCTTACATTTATTACATACTAGCCATTGTTTAAGTGAGTTATTCACATTTGCTCGATGGGATATATGTATGTACATATAGTAATTTTAATAATTTTTAAATTGTTGAAATAATATTATAAATCACATTGACCATATTTAATGGGAAAAATGATTAGAAAACCATTAAATTCTTATTGGTTTTATTGGATCCTTTTCTGAGTGTAGGTACATGAAAATGTTTTGAAATCAAACAACCATTCCACATCAAGCAGCCAATAAGTCATCTACACAAAATTTCGTAAATTGCTAGCGTGCGTCATCTGACGCATTTCTAACACACATGCTAATTCGCACAAAAATCTATCAAAACAACTGTTCAAAAATGTTTTGTCTTGCTGCGCTCGTGGAATGCTACTTTTCGAAGAATTTATAAATAGTTTGATCGATGCTCCTATTCCATCACTAAACTTTACATCGGTTGACTTCCTTATTACAGACATCGGGCACAATGCTCCCGATGGCGGTCTCGAAGCATCGGCTACTCGAAAATTCTACATGCTGAATACAATTACAACTCGCAATTGGGAGTACCAGAAATTCTGAATACTTTAGTCCTTGTTGCAAACAGTTTGCAACATCAAGAGGAACGGAACGGCATAAATGTTAATTAGGTGCTTGTACTCTGTTCATTTCTGCAAGTTAATTAAAATTGCAATTAATTTCGAAGTCTGAGCAGATCGAAACATTTTTCTTGGAGATGAATATACTGAATTAGCACAAATGATGTGACTGCTCTTCCTAAATTACTGGTTGTTTCAGAAAACATATGCAGATGCATATTTGTGGTGTCGCTGATCTGAACAATACGAGAGAACAATAGAAAATTACCAGCACCGAGCGTCATCAGATTTGAATTATTCGCTAGACAGTCCAAATTGCTTAAAAGTTTGGCACAGTTCTCTGGTGCCTTCCTAAGTCGATTGTAACGGCAAATTAAAAATTGTATCTAGATAAACTGAGGCGCAGATTTCAATATGCAAGCAATAAGCAAGCAAATCACAATTGGATGAATCTGCAATGAAACTGCATTTGCATTAAGGTGATACACGAGCGTTGATTACAATTTTCAGTAGGTGAACTAATAGGGCTCCAAGCAGTTTAACTTGACGCCAATCATTTATTGAAAAGTGGTCCCAAAATATACACAATGGTGGAGTATTTAGATAAAAATGATTTTCAGCTTGATGTAAAAGACAAACATTTATCGTCTTCGAATTGAAATTCTTTTATTTCATATAAATTGTACATTCTTAATTGTTTTCTTTAACAAGTTTGTATCTCACACGTAAATAAAATTATCCAGCCAGAGCAGTTGCTGGAGCTATCAAAGCAAACATTTAACTTCTTTCATTTTTCCGGTAGGTATTACTTTTCATCAATGTGTTGCACTAATTTAGCTCCAATATTTTCATTAAGGTGCTTCCTAATTTCCCAGTAATAATCAACTGCTTTTTGTGACTCCAGTTTGCTGAAACAAAATTTGCCTCCGAAAAAATAACGATCAGCACTGTAAACAAGTTCGAGTTCATGAAATATGTGATGCAAGAGTTTAATAGCAAACTGCATGTAAATATTGAGGAACTTATGAGAATCCTATCAGAAACTAAAATTAAAGCAACATCTAAAATGCCGTTACAGGCTCGACAGGAATCCTGGATCTCAAAAAACTTAGTGCTATTTCCAAGAGAAAATGAAATGTACAAATGTACAAAACAGATGCTAGCTATGTGATGAAGAGACAAAACTACCAGCATTTGAAAAGCCAGTCGAATCGAATAGTAAAGAGAGTGAAAAATAAATGTTATGCTGAAAAATTTGAAGTTTCAGGCGAAAGTGGCACTATATATTGGGCAATAAAAGACACAGATCAAAACGTGCCAAAGAGTTACAGATAGATGGATCATTGATATTTTGCAGTAATTGGATCAGATATAACGCAACATTTTCATCAAAAATCTAAACAAAATCATTTTTCAATGCCAAGTTATACTTGAATCCCTCAAATGACCGTCCAATAGTCGTTTCCAGTGTGATAAGTAGTATTTGAAAGCCTCATAAATGCGCCATTAATTATTTCAATAAAACATCAACTTTAGCTGTATATAATGCAGTGTAGCTTCCAAGAGCCTATTGGCACTATTGCAGCTACCTTTGATGCGAATCAGTTTATAAATCGTTCATTGGATAACGGTAATTATGTGCGAGCAATTTTCATCAGTCTGGAATAGGATTTTGATACCATTGAATACGAAATTTTACTTCAGCGACTTGAAAAGTATGGCATTTGCATGAAATTTAAATCCGTTATTAAAACTTTTTATTGAATAGAAAACTAGTGCCGAAACAAGGAAACTACATCAATCGGGAATATTCTGTAAATAATGGTATCCCACAAGGGTCGATCCTAGGGCCTATATTTTTCCTCATCTAGGTGTGCAGCGTTCAAGATCTCCGGCTTTCTGGTAAAATAGTCTTATTTGTTGATGATACACTCCACTGGAAAAAATGAGTCAGCATCGAATATATAATATATAGGGACTTGGATAAAAAATTGAGATAGCGATGACGGAGCAAACTCGTTATAAATGTCTACAAAACACAGTGTTCCAGCAAAAAACTGAATGCCCAATAGGGCATTATGTATAGAGAGAGGCATTAATAAATCATTTCGAACTGATGGAGTTCAATCGGAGAACGCCGTGGATTCGATAAAATATCTGGGACTTATTTGGATGTAATAATGTCCTGAACACATCACATCAACTACATCAGAACCGCACAATTTATTCTAACACTGAGAAAACATGATTTCCTACAAAACCACACATATCTTCTGTTCCGAAATGCTTTTATTTTATCAACTTTTAAATATAAGGTAATCCTGTAGAGCTGAACATACTATTGAGCAAATTGGAAGACCTGTCACTAATGCATTAAAAGTTATATTTAAATTGCCGACCTTAGCACCAACGATCGCTGTGTACACTCGATCAGGGTTGTTGAACATCCAACAGATTATTAACCTTGAATGAGGAAAAATACTAAATCAAACTATAAACAACAAATTAAAATGGCCAGATATTTTCCAGACTGTCGGATAGTTGACTTGGTGTGCCGGTAACCTTTTTTTGTACAATGGATCCGATACAGCAGACTAAATCCCTCTTTAATGCATTGCTAGATACGGCAATGAACTCAAATAACATTGTAAAGTTCAAAGAAAACTTAAAATTGCACATAACAAATTAACAACAACGCACGATGATAAAAACACTGGAGTTTTTTTGTATACTTTTCTCTGGATACAAGTCAATGAAGACAATCGTAGCTCATGTGGAACGGCAACTGAGCCGACTCAGGCACTTAAAAAGATGCCTCTTTAGACACTGTTGGATAAGGACAAGAAGTGCTTAGGTGACCAGACATAGATCAAATGATTCACCATGCAAAAGAGGCTTCAGCATTATTCACGGAAAAGGCAAAGGTCGACGATGGAGCTAAAGAGACGCAAGACTTTAACAACTGAATTAACTCGGCCGTTTAACGAAATGGCCAAAGAGTGTTTTGTTAAAGCAGTCATCGATAATAGTAAAAGCGATGACATTATCTTGTCGGACAACTGGTTTTTGGTGCAGAAAGCGCTCCTAAGATTTGATCAAAGAACATCCTGCGCCAACACCAATATGCCTCGACGGTGAGTCACATCGAAGCCGAATTAAACTAATAGCCTGTCTGGATCGGCTCCCCGCGGACTTGTACAGGCTAGCGCCTAGCGGTAAGTAAACTGGGTGAGATTTGGCCAGGCGCAAAATTGGAAGTATGTTAGATCTTAAGGGGATCACCCAGTTCACAAAGGAGTCAGGGTGGCTCTCCTGTTCAAAAAGACTGTGCACTACACAATGCGGTATCACAACGGACCCTTGTGTGCCTAAGTGTGCCTTCTCCGGAGTATGTCTGAAACAGGGAGCCGCGGAACGTAACCTGATCTAAACGTCAAATGTGTTAAAATGGTAGAACAAGTTTAAGAATTATCTGGAGTGAAGCTGTCATCATCAGTCTTTGCGTAAACTTCATAGTTTTAAACACTATTTTTCCTTGTGCCTTGAAAATATTTTACATAAGTTTCACTTTTATGCAAAAAAAAAAAACCAATTCGCAAAGATATTTACAATGATAGCCAATATTTTTTTTGCCTTCTTCCTTCCACTCTCCTCCATCTCAATCAGTATGCACGGTCCGTATCTATTACCGGTCCGTGTGCATTATCGGGTCATGAAACAAATCATCCTAGTACTTCCAGGACAATTAAACAGTGGTATAAGGAAAAGTAGAATCTTTATTAATTTTCATTGCGCTTCATACATTAAATCATATGTTTGTCCTCATTGAAATGTGTCCAGAGAAAAGTCTACAAAAAAATCTTGTATTTTCTTCATTAAGGATTGGATTTTTTTATGTATGAATTTAGGCACGCTTTAAACTCTATTGTGGTTTTCTCCGATTCAACCGAGTTTGGCAATGAATTGCATAATGCAATAACCTGCTGTATTGGGTCCCTATTCAATCCATCCGTTCTTAGAGTCGCAAGAGATAGATTTCTAGCAGTCCTGGTTTCCCGGTTAGTTATTTCCAACACAGTGCAGGGGGTGTTAGGCAATTTCATATTGTTGCTCAGGATTTCAAACATAACTTCTCCCTTTTCAAAATTAATTGATTGATAGATATCTAACAATCCTGTTCGGGTGTGCACAGTAGCTGTTGGTTTTAGAGTCGGCATTGTTGACTAGGCATAGCACTAGCGCTTCAGAAAAAAAGACTTCTCCCATACATGTCTCCTTACCGCCATTCACTTTAAAGGTAATCTCCTGAGATATGGCAATATAATAGAAAAAAATCGTCGCTATAGGTATAAGTACCAGATTTTTTTCATATCACATCATTTTTAAATGTGAGCCAGATAAAAGCCTGGTGACATGTACATTTTAATTTAGTTTAAGTTAAACATGTTTCAAATTTGTTCCGGTTTAACTTGTGTCATGTAGGTTTAAAAATAAACAAGTAAATAAAATTAGAAAAAAGTAAATGTTATGAAAGAAACTAATATATAACATATTGTCTAATGCCCACACTGGGCGCGGAATACTTATTCGATTTTTTCTACAATTTCACGTCAGATTAAAGTTATAATTCATCGAAATGTACCATACGCACTGTGCAACTCAAGTTGTAAACAAATATTAATATTATTTTGATGCTTGCAAAATATTTCGTACTTGATTAACTCTACAAAACTAAGCAAACAGCTTTTGGGAGTCCATTTTCCTCACTCGTTCCTTCATTTCACAAAAAAAGTCCAAGCACATTCACATTCCCAAACACATTCTCAAACACATTTACATTCCCAAACACATTTGCTTGATCTGAAAATTCAAAAAAAATATTTTGATGAATTCTTATTTGAACACAAACAAATATATTGTCAGGATATTGAAATGTCTTCTATTTGATAGAATAAAATAAGAATAACATACCAGATTGGAAAAAACCTGACTATTAGAAAACTAAATATGTTTAAACCGATCGTAAAAAGTATGCTCCACATAATTTTTGAATTGTTTAATCATTGATTAATGTCAAAACACGACTTTCCAAACTAAAATGAGATGCTGAGCTATGTTGGGCTTGGTATGAACACCAGTAAAAATAATCTCGTACAAAATTTCGTGGTATGAACACCAGTAAAAATAATCTCGTACAAAATTTCGTTACAGACCAAAGTTGACTTTATACCATCGAAAATGTAACGGCTATTTCGAAGTTCTAGCTTACTACATCAAAAATTAAGCAAATTTGTTACCAAATCTCAAATATTACTTCAATATCTTGTTTTTGAAACAAAAAACACAATCACATTTTATTCAGCCCTATATTAATATAAATTCTACTGCGAAAATAGCTTCTGTAACGAATCGCTGAGCATCAATTGTGTACCAGATTATTACGGTAATTGCATTAGACGATGCACCGTCAAAACCAATATGAGGTGTCAAGCATGTGCATGTTTGTATTTAATCAGATGCATGTTATTTATCAGATGATGAAATGCAGGCAGAGACAATGCTTCTAGCCTAGCTATTTATGTTTTAAAAAATCTGTTGAGATTTATTTGATCATATTTTTAGAAACACATCAATCCAACTGTGAACACATACGCAAACCAACTTGTTCTGTATATAAGCCAACAAATTATTCAAGCAGAAATGTTTAGCCTCACACAAACAGCCTATATACAAACATTTGGTACATCATTATAGTGTATGTCAGAGGAGCCAATTATGAACTCCATCATTTACATCACCAAATATGATTACGTTTGTTAAATAAAATTCTTCGAAAATGTTGCAAAAACCAAAATTGCAGCTCAAAATATTTATAAACCAAATTTAAAACAAGCATTGAATGTAACAAAATCACTTAGCTTATCAGGTTTCCTCACATCTCCAACATCCCTAAAACAGTACCATCTCATAACTTACCTTGTCTCGTGAAAATTAATAGATGCCAGACATTATTATTCAAGTTTTCTCCCTTTCCGAGCACGAAATTATGTTGTGTAAGAAAATGGACATTACGCATTTCGAGATTAAAAAATTGCCAGTGTCGTCTAGGCGCTGTGTCTTTCTTTCTTCTCGTGCTTTTTCTACAAAAGCCTAACTCAATTTACTATTATCGCATAATCCGACATTTAACACATTTTACTACGGCAGACGAAATTACATAAAAACGACATCCATGAGTTTGCTTGCTACGCTCGCAACGACCGGCACTGACATTTATTATGGCAATCATCATCTTTTGTGAAACTCCGGATCCGGGCTTAGTCTAGGAACATGGGACTAATAAGACTGCTGCGGACTCCCCCTTATACATTACACGAGCCCGACTTAGTTGTTTGTATGCTACAAAACTACGAAAAATGCAAACTGGCAAGAGGGAAAATAAAAGTAGGAATGTTACTTGATATTTCGTTTTCACTGAAGTTTGTTTGGGGCATGACTTGTTCGTTAAAAGTGAGATATGAGAGTTGATAAGGAAGTGAAATGGTATGCTGAAGTTATGTTTGCCTACCACATTCCAGTGGAGGATATTGGATTTATACGAAAACTATGTTAATGTCTTACTTTGAAGATCAGTCGATAGCCAGCAAAACAAAACATTAAGAGGATTTCAGGAAGCAGAAGTATTGAGCTTCCAGTCAGTGTGGCCAGATTGGGCTATTTCCCACGAGTTGGGCTATCTAAAATTTGAATTCGCGGCACGTTTTTTCATTTCGCGGGTTGGCAGTTTTTGGGCTATCTATTTTTCTGAAAAACTATATTTGGGCTATACAGTAAAACCTACTAATCAAGACCCTGTATGATCGAACCATCTGAACAATTGAACTATAAAATCACCGCACATCTTGAAGAAAATTCACTCTGTAATCGGGCAACCTCTAGAATTGGACCGTGAACCAGATTAGCTACACAAAAATTTGCTTAGTGGTACTTGTTAATCGGACCAAAAACGGTTTTAAGACCAGGATGAAAAATTGTGCAACATTGAGTTTTCCAGAAAAAATCTGTTCATTGTCAAGAAAATGTTTCGTATAATTTCTGCATAACTTTCTGCTGAAAAATTATTTAATGTGTAGAATTCGGTACGTTATAGATAGCTTGAATTTTGTTAATATTAAAATAATAAATATTAAAATAATTAATAATAAAATATTATATAATATCTGAGCATTGTTGTATGTTTTCCTTATAAGCAAGTATGAATGCAATTCATTTGATATTTATGATGTAAATATTTGAATGTTTGTTTAGGCAACGTCAAATCAACTGATAAAATATACTATGAGTGCAAAATACAACGATCTAAGTATTCGTAATAAGTTAGCAGTAATACAGTCATCCGACAAACAATTGCTCATCCAAAGAAAAACTGCCGATAGCTTTAAAACCAACTAAAACGGAAATTAAATAACGTTGGAAAATTTGAAGACACTGGGAGAAAGCGGTTGAAATTAAATTTACTATACTACCAGATAGATAAATTGTTGTATTAATTCTCTTCTAAGACACGTTTCAAAAAATTGCCAATATCCGGCCTGATACTTCACAGTAAAGCTCGTCAAATCACTGCAAAATTAGAACTTTGTGATTTCAAGGCATCAAACAGAACGCCAAAATCCATTAAAAAGGACTACAATATTCACTACGGCATGCTTTGTGGCGAAGAAGCTAATGTTGATTTAGACACAGCTCAGGAATATCAGTCATAGCTAAGCATACTAGGTGATGGCTATGATGCTTCACATACCTATAATCTTGATGAGACAGGAATATTTTTTTAGAGCAACACCTAAAAAATCACTACGTCTTAAATAGAAAAAATGTCGATATGGAAAACCTTGAACGAAACGCGTGACAGTTGCAATAGAAGCTGCATAGGGAAAACCGAAAAACCAAGATCGTTCGGAATAATTGATATTAAGTGAAGTTTGGGCATAACTTGGCGACCTAGTATAAAATCTTGGATGACGGGTGCTATTTTGAAAGAATGGATTCACACACTTAATATTGAAATGCAAACACAAAACCGAAACATCACCATCTTTTTTGATAAAGCTAGATGTGATAGCAATGATAATCTGGAAGACTTCAAGCTACGGTTTTTTCCAACAATTTGCACTTCTCATTTACAGCCCTTAGATTAGGGGATTATACCAAACATAAAACTAAATTACCGCACGTATATGATGAACCTTATATTGCGTGCTTTGGAAAATACTGAGCGTACTTCAGATCCAACAAAATTAGCATTTTTATTTGAAGCTCTCTGCTGGTTACGATCTGTTTGGAATAAACTGTTTTCACTTACAATTACAAAAGTTTTTTTTGGAAATGTGGGTGGCATTGAAATCTGAGAGTCAAAAGCGGAATCGTGATGAGAGTTCATATTCACAGTGATTTGAACTCAAATGTTCCAGCAGAAATTCAAAATTTGGCAGGAGTCGATCAATTTACAACCAAAACGAGTCTCTCCCGGAAGATTGGGAAGATATCTTTTTTGAAGGGGTTTCAGCCGAAGAAGCAGCTTTTGTTAATTCCGAAAGTGAATTCACGAAACAGAAAATGAATTTCGTCAGCAGAATACTAATTCTATAATCATTATAATCAAGCAAATACGGAACATCAAATCTATAAACTAACATTATCTAAAGTTTTGCACACATTAAAAGATTGCGCAGCTCTAATGGAGCAGGTACACCCTACGAGCGCAAAGAGGAAAATTTCTATATCTAATTATTTTAAATCTTTAAACTGAGCGTGCGTTTCTGTGAAAAATTAAACATTTGTAAAACATTCACGTGAAAAGCCTATATTTTGCATTTTATTTTCTTGTACTCAAAACCTTTCATAAAAATAAATATTAGGAAAAATATCTTTAACATTTTTTTTAACCTTTAAAATTGGACCACCTGTAAAATGGGACCATTTAATTTGCGACGCTGATGTTGTCCGATTTCAAGGTTTCACTGTGGTTATAAAATATATACATACATATATATAAACATGATATATCCTATCCATTTCATTGTCAAAAAAAATATTCATTTTATTTCAAAGCACACTTCAATTTTTTTCGCGAAACGTCGCTTGGAGGCCCGCATGTGGAATTGTTTGACGTATGTTTTCTTTTGATAGTATTCAAACGTCTAAACACAATTCTAGCAGCTGATCGTCTAACCGCAAAAATTATTTATTTCAAAACTTGCGTTTATAGTTTTGAATGTATGAAATCGGATAAAATATCAATATTTGACTCATTTTAAATAAAACATTCAGCCATTCATTCATACTAATTCATATTTTGTGCCATCCACATTTGCAAGCTGTTTTTATTTTCTGTGTGAAAATATTTAAAAAAGGCCTTAAAAAATAAGTGCTCCTCTACATTAATTTTTTCACGGACTATTCTAAAATTTTTACACAGTTCCTGTAATTTATTCACATTTTTCCTGCTTTCTCTTTTCGAATACGTTATGAATAAAATTTTATCTGCATAAAATATCGGTATTTTTACTGTTTCAAACGACTTTTGGGCCGCATTTAGAGCATTTATGTTACTTGGGATGAATTTTGTGGGTACGAATATTATGATTTAATCAGCTTAAATTAATTGATTTAGTTATAAAGACAGTTTTCTGATGTGGTCGTTTTTGGGCTACAAATAAAAATTTTTCGCTATTTTGGGCTATGAAAATTTGAAATTGGGCTATATTTTCTCCCAAATATCTGGCCACACTGCTTCCAGTTTACTTCTGAAAGTCGAAGCGACACAAAGCTAGTGACCCAGTGCTATCATTTTACTGCGATTACTATTGCTAAATCATGCAATTTATTAAAATTTTGAATTTTAACGAATGTCTCAATGTTCTCATCTAGCGAGCATAGGCTTCATATTCAATTGCTAGCCGATTGGATGCATCAATCATTCTGTGCGAAGCAGTAAATTTCTTTTTTCTAATCTCCGTTATTTCACAGAAACAAACTTTAATGTTGAGAGCACTATATCAAATTCAAATAATGATATTGAATTGCTTAGTTTACGAAAAGTAAACACCTCAGCAATTTATGTTTTTTGGCAATGAAGAAGTTCCAAAAGCAACAACGTTGAGACACAAGCAAAAGTTCTAAACGTATCGTAAAGAAAATTCCTACGAGTCAATGGAATCGACAGCAATTAATTATTTCAAGGCTTTATGTCAGGACGTTGGAGCTTTGAAAAACTTTAACAAATTTTAGGGTCAAGTCAGACCAAAATCATTAAACTTGAGAAATAACGTGGGTTGTTAAGATGATATATTTGATTCAGCTGATATATCGTAACCCACATGGAACTGGATTCATTTGGAGCTAGTGTTTCGCAGCCTTACTTCACTTCTCACCCTTGACAGCTGCAGGTCTCTGGCGAGAAGTGGTGTGAAAGCATATTATTTTTCCGGAAGGATGCTATTGTCCCAAACCATTTCGTTTAAACGAGATAGGAGAACTCGTTCTGCCACCTTAGCGATTGAAAAGAGTAGGCTAATTGGCCTTCAATTTTGTGGAAAGACAGATATTCACTGGATTTTGGTAGCATTATTTTAATTTTATTTTACTGTAGCTCATTTTAATGTTTCTGATGCCTGTCAAACTCTGCTGTAATATGTTATCTGGTGCGAGTATAGGGCAGAGGTTGCTGACATGGCGTGAGCTCCAAGCGATTTACGTCAGTTCATGCAGTTTGGTTTATCCTCAAGATGCTGCCTCCCGGAATTCAGAGTCTAAGGTTTCCTCGTCAAGCGTGCCATCTAATGAGAGGTTAGTCTGAAACTACAGCTCCAGAGAATCTGCAAAGGACTCTACTTGGACTGCCAAATCATACTTTAGACCTTGAGATCCGTCAAGTGGTGCAATTATTCGTTTGTTTTTCGTTTTGAAATATTATCGGCTTATGATCTGATGGCAGCTCATCGAGGACATTTATGAGTACGTTTTGATTGATTCCGTATGAACACCTGAACACTTTATTGAAAGAATATTGCTGCTCCTGGGGCCAAAATGAGTTGCATGTTAGAGATACTGTGATAAACTTTTGCAGCTCGGTTGCAGCTCGGATACTTCTGACAGTTCTGCAATGGCGATTGTAAGCGTTTAGAACTCCCGCGACTAAGATTGCGCCCTCGTAGTGAAGCCCTGTGTGCTAGCAGTTCGTATACCAATATCTTGATGGACTCAAGAAAGTCTCTTTGCACCATTATCAGGGTGGCTTCTGTACTCCTGGGTATGGGGATGGCGATGAACTGATGCGCTATGTTGCTTTTCACAAAGATCGCGTTACCTCCTCACCTACCAGTCATCCTTTTGCTTCTATATGGGATGAAAGAAGGTTTCCTAGTTTGAGGAATGTTTCCTGTAAGAGCATGCTGGCAACTTTGGTATCAGTCAAGAATTAGATCAGTTTGCCTTTTTTTATTTAGTAGGGAATTGTCATTCCTTGTGCAAATAGTAATCTGAATAGTAAAATTTATTTTTTAGTGAAGATTGGGCCGCGAACATGCTTTTTGGACCATTTTCGCCATCATGTCTTTCAGCATTGAATGCAATTGTTCTTGCATGATTAGTAACCCATGTTTTTTATTAGCTGAGTTAGTAGAGGATTTGGGGTTGGGATGTGAGTTGACATGGAACCAGTATGATAAGTAGTGCTGTTTAAATTTGCACTCGCTTCTTGTGCGACAAAATTTATTCATTCTATTAAATTCGTCTAATCCAGACTATACACATACAATAAAAATTAATTATTCTTATACAGAATTCGATTAAGTGATGCTGTAAGTAGATGAAAATCAAACATATAGTAAGCTTCGTTAACGCATCTACTTTTGGCAGTGACTGTGACGCCTGACACGCTTGTTATTAGTGTTAAAATTAAGTTGGCTTAATAAGTAGGTTGAGTCAATAGTGCCTTCCAAAATAATCGTGGCAAATAAGATTACTACTTTATGGAGCACCAGACGTGGTTTTAATTTCAGCTGACAAGGCACCGCGAAAGGATACACGTTGGATTCGATTCGTCAAGTAAGAGTCAACCCAATTTAAAAACAAGTAAGGGAATTAGAAGGAATGAAGCTTAGCTAAAAATATAAAGTAATCAAGCTTATCAAAGGCTTTCGTCAAGTCTGTGTAGGAACAGTCAGTTTGGAGGCCAGCTTCAATTGAGTTGGTTACTTGGTGAGAAAATTCAAGCAGGTTGGTTGTGGTTGAACGTTCATAAAACCGTGCTGATACGGATCCATAATGGATTTGCAATGAAAGGCTACAACATACGTGACTATGGCTTCAAAAAGTTTTGCGACACAGGGAAGTTTTGCAATAGGTCTATAGTTGCAAGCGTCATTACGACTTCCTTTTTTGAGTAAAGGAGTGACGGTGAAGTATTTCCACAAATGAGGAAAGATGCTTGCTTTTAAGGACGCATTGAAAATATAAGACAGTACATAAAGTAATGATGACACATAATATTTCAAGACTAGGGGCTAAGTGTTATATTATTGTCAAGTTTATTGACAAATGTGATTACGGTGTCCTCGTCAGTTTTTAAATCCTTCATCTCCAAACAAGAAACTGTTGAGTTCGTCAAGTAGGGTGAAAAGTGTCTGGAGTTTGCCAAGTCCGTACGATAAGCTTTAGGGAAAACAGAAGCAAATAAATTACTAATATCAAATATACTAATATCATCAATATATGAGTCGTCAGATTTAAATGTGAGTAGGTACCCATCGTTATAAATCTTAGAGTTAACAAAATTCCAAAATCTCTTAGGTTGAGCTCGGAAATTAAAATTTAGCTGTTGCGAATGTGTCTGATATGCAAATGCAACTTGGTAGTCAGAAAAACGTTGGTAGTTAGGTTTTGAACGAGTCAGGCAAAACTGTTTCCAGGCTTTGTTTTTGGAATTTTTCAAATGGCAAAGCTGTGGAGACATCAAAGGAAAACGAACTTTGCTTTTATTGAAGGTAGCTGGCACGCACCATAAAAAACAGCTAAACAACCGAATGTGGAAATAAAATGTAGCTTTATCCGGATTAGGTTCCTGCAACACGGAAGACAAATCATAGTTAGCAAGCAATTTGATCGACATAAGCTCGTCTTAAATTAAATTTAAGTTCAGATATGTTAGATGATAAGTCATTACTAGACTTTGGATCGAAAATAATGTTGAGTCCACAATGATGCGCGGTTTCGTCAATGAGAGTTGATGTGAAGGGTTTCACCACAGTAGAAGAGGCATCAGTCGAAAAAATCAGGTCCAGTATTTTTCCATTTGCGTTCCGGATGCAAATAGCTTGAAACAAACCAAGTGATATTAATTCGTTTGCAATGTTGATGTCGTGTTGTCTGCCAATAGAAGTAGAGCTCGGAACTTCAAAAGTGCCGTCCGCTAAAGGGCATCAGTTGATTGCCCGCAAAGTTTGACACAGCAAGCCTGGATGCGACAGTTTGTTGCAGAGCGTCGAAATTTTTGATAGCTATGGCATTTCGCCATTCGCATACGCGGTTTTTGTGATTTGATTTGGTAAATAAGATATCATACGGCCTTTACGTTGTATATGTCTTTGTTTGACTTCGGAAGCCGCAATTTCATTAATTTAGACGTGCCTATTCGTATTTCAAGAAAGTAGGCTTCGTGGAAATGGAATCCTTACCGCTCGAGATGCTTATAGTTTCAGGGATAATCTGGATGCTCAGGAAGACCCGGTTCGCAGAATTGAAGCTAATGTTCACATTTTTAAGTAATCTTGCTAATGACAGCCACTGTTCTGGTTGCCGGAAAATAATTGGAATTGGCTTGTGTTCAATGGGCGACTCTGAGTTTACTGGAGGCTTCAAGAATGTAGTTATATGTTGTTTTGTTGGGATTTTGGGTTTGGATGTTTTTGTTTTTGGCTGTTTAATTGATTTGTCCGTTATCATTTGGGTTTTTCGAGGAAAATTTGCGCTTGAAATTAAATAATTTGGTTTTGTGAGCCAAAAAAAAATTAAAGTACTATTTTTTCGATTCCTTGTATGAAATTAGCTTTTCCAATCAAGTAACAATCCTTGTGAATAAATTTTAACTACTCAAGAAGGTCAATATTTTTTCCTAAGAACCGTTCTCAGTCTCCTTCTGTCCTCTAACTGACGGTTCTTTCACAAATACATACTGCTCAACATTATTTCGATCTAACTCAGTCAATCAGCAGGTAGATCGGGGATAGGCTGAGCATGGAAGATGGTCTTATATGGTCAAGGTTAACATCGGTTCATACAGGAACGAGCAAACTTTATTAATTAGGTCTAAAATCTGAGGCCAAACATGCGATGATTTTTTAATCCGACGATTTTGTCCTCCAATGATTTTGTTCTCTCTAACACATAGCCGATGTATGATCGCAAGCTCTTTTCTCTTTATTTTGCGTGTAATAATCATATTTAAATCATGGACTTTTTGGAAAACAGCTTTCAAGTGTTACATCTGCATTACTGAGAATTTTTTCCTCATGCATGCTGTTGGAATGCATTATAGTTAGTCCTGTTGGTGTTGGGCAAGAGCTTGTGAACCATTTGGTTCGCAGAGAGACTTATCTACTGTTGGAAATGAGATGAAATAGAAAAAGCTTTCAAACTGGTGCTCTCTGCTGTTTTATACTTTCGTGATCGTCTAGGAAATGTGAAATACAGCCAGTGCTTCTCTGCAAATGATTTAATTTTTTCTCAAACAACATAAACTCTTTCTCAATCACTTAGTGTTTTAGTAGTGCTTAAACTGTTCCATTCACAAGACCTATCCTATCGCAAGAGGTTGCATTTTTAGGTTGAAAATATTTGCTTAACATGAGTTCTGTTCCCGTACTACGATTAATTGCAACTAATTGCAACGAAGCGTACTAAAACAGAGTTTTTTAGTCCGTTTTAGTACGCTTCATTGCAATTAATTGCAATTAATCGTAGTACGGGAACAGACCTATGGTCGGTGTAGAAAGAATGATTGAATGATATAGATCATCGATACATAAACTGAGTCTTAATATTTTCCTTCTCTCGTGCATTTTTCTAAAGCCATCATTTCTGTGGTCGGAATGACAATTTTGGGAACAGAAACTGTTTAAAGTTGTGTTGCGTTAATAGATTGAACTAAGAAAACGTCATCGGCACTACAACCGAGGTCCTTTCCTAGCTTTCTTCAACAAGTTCCTCCTCAAGGTCCGAGCTTTCTTCTCTCGAACGCAAGATCTCCATCAATGCTGTCTGCCATAAAATCTACCATATAATGTTTTCGGAGCAGCCTCCTCTTCGCTCAGACGAAATAAGTCTAAGCTTACTGAGCATTATCTTTGTGATTTACTTAACTTTTAAGTAGATAGTATGAAACTAATGCTTTTATTGTCTCCGGAATCGCCTTTTTCATATATGGAGCCAGCAATTCTCCGCAAGGATTTCCTCTGAAACGGAGCTAAGAGGTCAGAGTGCCTTTTTTCATGAGTATTGGCAAAACCATGGTCTTGTATAACAGCAGCTTTGAGGTACGGGTGAGGTATCGAGATTTGTATAGCCTTGGCAGAATTGCAGATATTGGTGTGAAATGTGTGAACTATATATACTAAAACATGCATGGTCTTGATCAAACGAATTTGAAAAGCAAACATGTACTATTATTTTTCGACGGTGAATTTTGAAATAAACGTTAAAGCCAATAATATTGTTTTTTAAATGAATAGAAACTTTCGTTGATGAATGCCTATGAGATGCAAATTGGGCAAGCTGCTAATCTCATAGTTAGATGAACGCAACAACAACTAAAAATTATTGTATGTTATGAAATACATGAATTTTGCGAGAACATTCACATAGTTTTGAATAAAAGTGAGAACCACGCTTATGTCGTGGCCAAAAAATAATACAAATTTAGACTCAGAACGACCAAATTTTTAGCTTTTTAAGACTTTCATTTAAAGGAGGCTTTCAGTCTAGACTAGTGTAATGCACTTTCTGAGACGTATTGACCTAGTTAAGAGCTAAATCTCAAAAAGTTCATGAATAAAACGAATGGATGGGGGCAACATCATATCTTATAGCCCGTCCAGACTACGGACACTTAAGTATCCGGATACATAAGTATTGTCCTCACTGCAGCGATATCTGCAGATACATTTTACCCTTGCCATGAAAATCAATGAAAAGTGTGGACGATACTTATGTATGCGGATACTTAAGTATCCGTAGTCTGGACGGGCTATTATGTTTCGATCTTGATCAGCAATTAGCAAACTAAGACAAGACAACTATATCCAGCTTAAGCAATTTTCCAATCAACATTTGGCACGAATTGACTACCATCGTGTCCATATGTGTAGCCCCAAGCTCTCGTTCATTTTTTCCGTAATAACCAAACATGTCCAGTTGATGTCCATCTCCAAAACACCAAAACAAAAGAAAAACTTGGAACATTCTGACAAGACAATGATGTTTATTTGAAGAGGCGGACTCGTCGTCGATGCTATCGAATGCCGCGTGCAATGCAAATCATTTTCCTTGCTTGACTCGAGTGAGTTCTCCGACATCATAAAGATTCGGAATATTGATCGTAAAATGTTGTTTTCGATGCTTGAATGAGCCAACGGTGCGGCACGATTCCAGATAGCAAGCAGCCTTTCTTCTCATTAATGGTTTCTGGTTTGGTTTATTGGTGCGATTATTTAGTTGCAAAATAGATACATAAATTTTCTCTAATTTTTCCGATGAATAGATGAGACGAGACTGTCTTGTTCTTGTTGTCTGATTTGAAGGCTGCAGATAATGAAAATGAGACGGCTTCTTAATGCTGAACGGATTCATGAAACTTCTTGGCTTTATTGTGGTACTTTGTGGTTATAAGCTTAAGGTTCTTTGGGTAATAACTTTTTGGTAATTAAATTTATTTAAAAGCGATGAAAGTGCCGATTCTGTCACAATTTTATGTAAAGTGGATAAATTGTATGAAATAACTTTTTGAAATGTGATGGCTTTAATTTACGCCGTAATTGATGTTTTCCAGAAATAAAACTACTACTTCATACTTAAGTGACGGAAACTATTAAAATTGCAAGAAAAAACCATTTTTAGGTCAATTTATGCTGACAGTTTGGCCTAAGTTTAACTAAATTCGACTTATGTAAAACATCATCTTACTTATCGCAGCGCAAAATATATTTCATTAAAACTAAGAATTATTTATGGTATATATATATATATATATATATATATATATATATATATATATATATATATATATATATATATATATATATATATATATATATATATATATATATATATATATATATATATATATTCATTTAGATTATAAGTTGAATTTTCTTATTGATAAATAGCTTAGGCTTGTAGTAGAACATTTGTGTTTTTTCCTTGCACTATTTCTCGCACAGTCGCACAGCGGTTATTTTAGTGTAATTATAGGTACACCTGTGTTTCTGTGGTCAATAAGTATTTGGAAAAAAATAAGCACAGAAAAAGAAAACTATATTTTTACTTGGTTGTGAAAATGCTTTTGAAACTTCTTACCCCATGCAGGCGCTAGGTGCCTTAAAGTAGGCAAAGAAGCTTTGTGAAATCTGAAATTGCGATAACTTCGCACCGAGTTATCAGATCATTACGAAATTCACAGGGCACATCAGTGATTTTTGATAAATGTGTGGACAGTCTTGTAGCTACAGTAGGCACGTAAGTAGAAAATTATCTGATCACATATTCTGTCTACAGATCCAACTTGAATTTTTTGAAATTCCTCTTCCTATAATAATCCAATTCTTCACCAAATTTCTTCCATATTCAGCACCCAAAATTTGAGCTGGTGAGAACTCACGACCCAACATAAAAATCAATAATCCTCCAGCTCATCGTAAAATTTTAAACAAAAATAGATTTACAGATTTTAACGTTTTATTATAAATTGATGTGTTGACATTTTAAGTTATTTTCCATTATCACCATATGAGAAAAAAAATGAAATTCAGTTAACTACTGCCTCGTACGGCCTTGGTTTCCTCCTCTTTTAACTTTTGTTTTGCCTTACTTCTAGCACTACAAATATCTTTTGATGCATTTTTTGAAGAAGAAAAAATATCTTCAAATTAGAAAAAATAAAACAAACTTCCATGACACTTCCTGAAAAATTATGTTTTTTTGCTTAAGAAATTTTTTTCAGCTACGGGTTGAAAAATGCTGATGAGTGTGACTCATCAGTATTTTTCAGTGTCTTTCAGTAAATTGACTATAATGCTTCCCTTACAGTTTAAGAAAAACTGTGCAGTGGAATAATAAGGCTGGTTCAGAGTTAAAATAGACAGAAGCACAAATACAAAAACTTCCAAAATAAGTCAAAAATTTTTCTCTTATTCTTGAACGGTAAAATTGCAGTAGAGTATATAAAAAACAACTAATAAAAAAACTAATAAACAAAACCATAAAAATATTGAGGAGGAGCTAAGAAAAAGGTACATAGTAATAGATAGTTTCTATGGGATTTGGAGCAACCAATCGCCCCCGTAAGTAAAGCCAGGTCTGATAGAACTGATTTGGGAATGAGTGTCATCCGATGGCAGTGATGCCATCTTGAAAAATCTCGCAGAAAAAAACTGCTTTATGCCCTAGAAACCCAGTCCGCACCAGATTTTAACAAAATCCACACAGGAGCTGTACCTTACTTTAAACCACGTTTGATAGAAATTTGGTCGAAAAATTAGGTTGAAGCAGCAAGCTATTCTAATTTTAATCTCTTGAATCTTGAAAATTCGCTCAGAAAAATATAAGATTTGTGTTCCAGAACTTCTGGTGCGATCATGAAATCAAAACGAAATTCATATGGAGAGAATGATCTTAGTGTCGGCCTGTTCCAAAAGTCGGCCACTCAAAACTTTTTTGTCTCATAACGAGAATTAGGGTCGCCAAAACGGAATCTGTAGTTTATTTTGAACAATAGCCACTGACTTTTACATGACTTTTTAACGAGTTTAATCCGTGTTGTGAGACAAGAAGGGCTAGCAAAAGGAATTTCAGCTGGCCAAACTTTAGAAGCAATCACCCAAGTAGTATATTGCAAGTTAAATTTCGTAAGATTTTTTTTATTTTTTTTTGAAAAATTTTGCTAGTAATACCAACATTAAATTTTCATATGGCAAAGATCCTGTTGTGACAATAAAAAAACAAATATTTGGATATCGAAAATTTGGAAACTTCTGCGGCTGGTAGCACCAAATTTCATTTTACCCGTATAATTTCGTATATCTACCGATTATCTACCGGCTCGGTAGTCTTCGCGGCCCTTCAATCCTCCGTAGGGAAATTTAGGTTGAAGAGCCGAACAATGTCCAGGACTTCCACCGCATCCGACTGGAAACAAGGAATCCGTGTCCTGCATCTTGGCCAACTGGGGATCTCATCCTTATGCACCATCTTTATCTTGGCACCTGGCCAGAGCTCGCTAAGCTCGGAGATTGCCCACTTATAGAAATCGACCAAACCTTGGTCTCCGCACGCAACCATTCTGATTTCTTTGTACCAGTCCGCGTCACTCACCGTAGGTAGAGGATTCGAGCTGACTTTCTGCAGTTTGCAGCAGTCTCCGAATAATGCCTGCCATACTTTTTTTTCTAACTTCCTCAGTACGGTGAAGACTGCCCTTTTTGTTCCGTATATCCGAGGAGAGATGGCAGAGCAGCGTTGCGTGCCTGAAAAGGAGGCAGCATAGGAGGCAGAATTTAATGTAACATTCCGGCCACACTGGCCACAATCGGACTTCTTGGCTTTCCCCGGGCCAGGCTTGAAGCAGGGGCTGAGGATGTGCTGAAAGTCAGTGGAGCTGACTCACACTCAGAAAAATATGTTTCCGAAAATCAAAGAAAATATTTAATTGTTTACGAGATGTGAAATCTTCCACAAATCAAATAAACTTTTATTTGATATCAGCAATTTGTATTGTAATATTTTTAATTTGTATTAAAAATTGAAAAAAAAAAATTTTCAGAGTTTTTGCGTGGCAACAACATGCGATGCTTTCAAAGCGGTCCCCCATCTAAGTAGTAACCGCGCCCAGCACTGCTTAGCTTCGGTGATCGTTCGTGAACCGATTTATGCCAGATGCCAGATGTTCTTGAAACTATATCAAAATTTTACTCGAGCAAGTGCAATATCAGTGCTTGAAATGAATAAATTCCTATCTTTCAATTGAGTAAATATTTCTTTGAAACTATACCAAGTTTTACTCAGGGCAAGTACAATATTTGTTCTTTGAAATGAAGAAATTTATTTCTTTGGATTGAGTAAATATTTCTTTGGCGCAGAATCATTACCAATTTTCTTTGATAATGTGTTCATTTTTCTTCAAAAAATAGAAGTATTTTTCTCAGTGCATTTGTCATTTTTTCAAAACTTCTGCAAGCTTAGCAGCTGTGACAGTATCCAGTGAAGCTGACTCATTCGTCATGTCTCCACGATCTCCAGCAACTTCAACTAGAGTCTGCGGAGCTGGCTCATTCGCCATATCTCCACTTCTTGGGCTTTAGCTGCAACCGACGGCACAGCCATCTTATATTTCAACCTATTGTGTCAAACCTATTTGTTTCTAGAAACAATTGCTATTATTAACTATTTTTTTTATATATTTTTACCACAATACTATATCTAATTAATAGTTCTTTAGTTGATATTGAACCTATAGGCCACTCATCTGCAAAGTTCCATTTCATTTGGAAATGTGCCGTTCTATTTAACTTAGCTACATAATCCCTATAATAATAATAAGTATAAACTATTTAAGCTTTGCATTAAAGTGTCACTATTCACACTTCGTTCCTCATATAAACGCATCAAAAACGCAAAAATACCTAGTAACGTAAAATTCAGTTGAGCAATAGCAGTCAAATGTCGCTATGTCGCGATGATACTATGTAAATTATTTGCCTAGTTCGTTGCCAAATATTTTGCAATCTGCCATGACCTCTAAAGTGCGTTTCAGCACATTTTCCAAGTCTTGTCTAGCCTACCGGCTGATCGTCTCTCGATTTTTTCTTCCATCACGACAGTCTTTATAGCTCAAATAAAACAAATTTCAGCACGCTTATTGTTTCTAGGCGCCCCTCGTCGCCACCGCATCATAATCAGATTCGTTGACATAAAGATACCCGATGCCCATTTTTTTATCATAATTTTTTTGTTTTTTAGTAGGCGTTTCGATACTAGATAAAAGAAAATGCCTCCCAAGCGAAAGTTGGCGTATCAGATCTTCTAACATTTAAGTGGAAAATCTTGCGCTTGAAGCAGTGGACAATAATAAATGCTTTGGTCGCGCGAATGATCTGCGGTCATAAAATTTATGAGATCAATTTGCGGCTACCAATTTTTCGGTATTTTAAGTTTTGTTGGTGAAACGATGCGTTTAGAGAGGAGGCTTCGTTGCACGACATCGAATCGAATTTCGTAAATTATTTTGGTGTAGGCTGGAAATTCGCAAAAATGTCCACTACGCAATCGTTGAAATTTTTGATATTTTTAGAAAGTTGCATATTTTCGGTTATCTTGTGTAAAAAATTTGATAGTAAGTTAGCTGATGCTTTAATGTTCCCGGCATTTGGAAATTTGAGTAAAAAATGAATTCAAGTAGGCGTGTAAAATTTATGTAACTGTGAACATGAATGAATTAGATTTTTAAAAAATATCAAGCTTAAAGGAATTGCTTTAAGTATTAAGAGGATTTCGCCATCGCTTCTTTAATAAAATACGATGTAAAAAATAGTAAAAACACTTGATAAAAAAGTAAAATGCTTAAATGATATTATTTAGCTCTTACATTGTGCATTAGCATGGTAAGAAAATCAATGTTAAACAGAGCAAAATCAGGCATAAATATTAATTACGTGTTTGAATTTAATTGAGACATGACATTTTTAAATGCTCTTACAAGGATGTGATTCAAGTGAAAATGGTAAGCAAAATTTGATTTGAGCTGGTTAAGCTACCTTCAGACGAATATTTAAAAAAAAAATCCCAACTTTTTTTGCGTTTCATTGGTGCTCGATATAACATAACTGGATAGAGGATACTTATCAGCAAATAACAGCACAATATTACAAATGAGAATATTTTAATGCACAAAAATTTGTGAAAATAATATAAAACATGCAAACCACATCTGACTTCAGTCTTCTTGATTTTAATGTTGGAAACCAACACAGATTATCGCTCACGCACGTAGATTTGTGTTTCTACTGTAAACGCCGAACAAATTCAAAATTTTCTGTAAGAAATATTGACTTCAAGTCAATGTTTTGATTCACCGATACTAATCAAACTGACATTGACATTTCTTTTCGTGTTACCCGTTATGACATTCCTCACATTTTTCGTAAATAAGTAACAGAATTAGGACTTTTCGGTTGTGAGTGGCAGTGATGCCAATTTAGCTACATTGTAGCTAGATTTAGCTACAAAAAGAACCTGTTTAGCTACAAAATTTTTCATTTAGCTACTAATTTATAGATTGTAATTAATTTAAATGTTTGCTTTGATTGCATTAATTTTCACTAGTTTATTAATATTTAAAACACTCAGTGCTTGAAAATAATTTCCTCAAATTATAAGGTAATCGCTAATGCTTTGGGTAGTACAATAGTACTATTACTATGTACTACGTCTTTCTGGACATAGAACAATAATAATCTTCTTCTTATTTCTTTTGTTCGGTGCGAAGGAAAACCGAGAGTTTTAACTCATTAGGAATAAACTAAAATAGGTAAGACAAACGAAATATGTTCAATATAGCATACAAATTATCGGCCTAAATTTGAAGACAAGAACCGAAAAATTTCGCCGTAGACATAAAGTAGCAATAAAACGCAGACAAGCTGTTCGCACAAAACCCTAGAAGAAATTAGGAATCATGCGCAGTAGTCAAACCAAACGTTAGACTTGTGCTAGCATTGTTTTTTTCGATTAGGAATTCTGGAACCACCTCAGCTAGCTTGCCGATTCCAACTAATAGTCGCCAGCACTTTTATCTTGGGTTTTCCAGTCGTTATCCAACGATTTAAAAATTTTCAGCCAACCAAATCTCCTTTTCTTTTCGTTATTTTTTTCCCAAAAATAAAACCTTTCACGTCTTTCAAATGTTTATCTGCTGTTCACTATATCTTTTAAATTATACTTCTTTAACTAACTTATCACTTTGTGCCTAGTAACTGTTACACTTTTACTTTTACTCAATTTCATTTCTTCAGACGCCAGAATTCTTCAAACTTTTTCTTTTCACCTCCAAGACCAGAATGCCCAAGTCCCCTTTTCCTTTGTTCAAAAATTTTCACAGTACCGCTAGAGCGGTTTTTTTCCAATTTCCCATTTCAACATGTTTCTATACAATTAGGGCATCACTCATTCCATTCTTGTACAGTCCCGAGATTTCATAAACAAAAATTTCACCTAATTTGACATTTAGTAGAGTTTTCGCGAAACGTTGGGATATTAAATATCTCATCTGCTAAATTCTCATCTGTCACCAATGGCCGCCGCTCGAATCGAACACTATCAAGAGAGATATCAAAAATTAGATGAGATAAGAGAATGCCACCTGTCATTCATGAAAATCTTCAATGCAGTCGTGCAAAAATAAAAAATCTGCAAAAAAGTCGTCGTTTATAATAACGAAGGACATTTACAATCGCGTATTGTTTATTATCTAATCACATAACACCAAGAATAATTTATTTGACGAGGCATGGTGAAAGCAAACACAGTTTGAAGGGACTGATAGGTGGGGATTCTAACTTAAGTCAACGAGGTCGAAGGTATGCAGCGTGTTTGGAGAATTTTATTAGTCAGCAGCATATCGAAGGATTACGTGTGTAGACATCGTGGCCACGACGATCGATACAATCAGTTGCAGATATCAAAGTGCCACAAAAAAGATGCAAAGCACTCAATGAAATCGATGCGGGCATTTGTGAGAAAATGACCTACGAACAAATCAAAGAGAAATTTCCAGCAGACTTCAAAGCTCGAGGTCAAAATAAATTTGCATATCGATATCCGCGTGGCGAAAGCTACGAAGATCTAGTAGCGCGACTCGAACCAGTCATCATGGAACTTGAATGACAAGGAAACGTATTGGTGGTGTCACATCAAGCCGTTTTACGCTGTCTTCTAGCATATTTTCTTGACAAACCCGCCGAGGAACTTCCCTATATGCACGTGCCTCTCCATACTGTGATAAAGCTGACGACTGTGGCTTACGGGTGTCGTGCTGAGCATATTCAACTACCAGTGGACGCTGTCAACACACATAGACCTAAGCCGAAGATACCTGGTGAAGTTTACAGTCAAGGACCTCAAAATGGTGCTGCTTAGATTCCTAATTTCTATTTTCATCTGATTTCCATGGAGAAAGAAAATGAAGAAAAAACAAAAACAAAAAAAATTAACGTACAACTAATAATATCTCTTAATATATATTTAAAATATTGAAAAGTGCATTTTCTAGTCAAATTTAATTTGAATATTAGAAGACAAGCTCTTTTACTGTTATAGTTTATTGTTTCCCTTCTACTTGTCGATGATATATGTGAAAAAACAATGAACAACAACTAATTTAGATTTGTGAAAACAAATCAAAATAAGATCAAAACGAAAAGAAGTAAACGTGCATATACATATATGAAACGAGAGTTAAATTTTTACTTCTAAGTGAGTGTCTGTGTGCTGCATACTGGAAGAACTATATTTTTTATACTTTTTTTACTTTGTGTAGTTCGATTATTTTTACGAATAGTAAGAATTGTTGTAGTTTCGAATAGGTTGAAAGAAACAATCGAAAATTCCATTATACAGAGGATAATGATTGAAGCAAAGTGTTTCAAAAATTTAGCAGGAAAAAAGGCAGCTAAAATGGGGTCGTTTCGACGTGTTGTTATTTAACAGGAATACAACACAAGATTATGGACTACATTCTAAAACAACATGCCCAGCTGGATCACGTCACTTTTTAGCTATATTTTTCCTAAATTCTAGCTACAACGGCGGGAAAAAAGTTGGCAGCACTGGTACCAGGAACACTGTGCTGACGATGCGTTTCAGGGTTGCCACATCGCTGGACGCGCTAGACCGCATGCACCGTAGCCTGTGGGTAATCATTTACACACCTCATTCCATTGGTCTAAACTGACTTCCTCGCAAAGAGCCCACCATTTCTACCGCTTGCTCCTTTTGATGGCTTTGGCCAATTCTTTGTTTGTTGTCGCGTGAGCTGCAGGACGCTCGGCAGCCTGCAGTCTATTGCGAACCCGCTGCACTCTGCGCTTTCACGTCAAATCGATCTGGCACAGTTCAGCGATTTCATCGTTTCACCACTAAGCCTGCTTCTTTCCACGGAAGGCTCACTATAAGGGCACCGTAGCATCGCATGCTCTGTGAATCAGACCCATTCCCATTGTGCTAGAAACAGTAGCTTCGATTACTTCACGGGTCACTGGGTCGCTATTCGGTGGAGCTTCTTCCTCCAGGCTCAGGTTTATTGACGTTAGCATCTCAATTCTGTTTAGCCTGGCTGAGTTCCAATTAGCCGTTCACCAGCTATGTAGAAGGTAATGTAGTTATGGCCACGATTCTATACATAGATACCAATTAGTGTAATTATAATGTACTTTTTGGTCGGTTTCGTCTAGTTATTCAATTATAATTCAGCCCACTTTAATAAACTTCGAATAGGATTGTACAATTGTTTTGTATGTTTTCTTTAGTTTTCATTTTATAATAATACAACTGGCTTTCAATTATTTCAAGAACATCTGTATTGTTCTGGGTCTCGCTTATAGCTAACTATTACATACTATATTGAATACTATGAGGAACAGGCTGTAAAGAATAAATGTTGCGTAAGTACTAGACTACATACCATCATCAAAAAAAAGTGAAACATTTTGATTCAAATTCACTTTTCCACAAAATTTCGAAAACTATTCATGTTATATTTCAAAAGCTAATTCATGTTTAATTTCAAAAGCTAATTCGTGTTTTCTTTTTCATAGTTCTACTTATTTCTCACAAATCCATTAAATTAAATTGAAGTTTCAATTTTTAATTCATTCAAATCTTTAGCGTTGTTCTCGATGCTACCCGTCATTTGGATTTGCTTATCGTTTCCGAATATGTATATGATTACGATGATATGTGCCACCTTCATCAAGTTTCACTTTAAATTACCTTGGGCATGAGTGCTGCAACACTATTTTGCCTGAATACCATCTCTTATTATGGTTTTGAATCCATACTTCGTCTCCTACGTTTAATACTTCTTTTCTGTTGTTGGCCTTACCACTGCAAATCCTAACAGATTTTTCTCTATGGGCTAAGATCTGTTTGTATGCATCTTACGCTATAGCATGTTTTAAAAAATTATCATTAATAGGAAGCTTGGTTCTTGTGCGTCTACTCAACAATAGTTGTGCTGGAGATTAATCTAACCTGATCAAAGGAGTGTTCCTAGAAAAGCATTTTCAAATCCAATAGCTGAATATATTATTTTATATTATAATATATTTTCCCGCAAGCCCATTTTACTTGGGATGATAGGAGCTGCTGATAATGAACCTAATACCAATATTTTTTGCAAACTGAAAGGCTTCATAAGAGTTAAAGGGAGAGTTATCAGTAATTACCCCTTTTGGATAGCCATGCGTTGCAAATATACTTTTAGGTTTTTTTTTATGATTTTACCTATAGATTTGTTATTCAGATGAACTATTTCTAACCAATGAGAATAATAATCTACTAAAACTAGATAATTTTTGTTACTAAATTCAAACGGATATAGCGCAAATTTAATGAACGGTTAAGATGGCACCTCGTGAGTAATTAAGGAGTCTTTTCTCAAAGAACTTCTAAATTTTTGACAGACAGTGCAGTGCAATCATTTATTAAATTTTCTATATCATTAATTAAAGAAGTCCAATATAAAAGACTTTTGGCTCGTTCTTTTTTTTCAATATCCCCAAATGACTTTCATGAAGGAAATTCAAATATTCGGCTTGTAAACGACATAAAACAATTACTCCATCTTAATAAAACAATATTCTATCTTCTAAATCAATTTCGTATTTTGAATTATAAAATTGGTTTATATCATCATCTACTTTGCTTCTACCTCCTACTCAACCCGTTGCTATGGCTTGTTTCAATTTGCCCAACACAAAATCATTACTTTTAGCAATTTGAAGTTGTTTTTGTCTACCTTTACTAATACTTATAATATGGATAATTTCATTAAAATTAACAACTTCATAGCTTGTTTCACTTTTTAAATAAGATCTAGATAAAAGGTCAGCAATATGCTAGTATTTTCCCTGACTATTATACTTTATTTTTAAATCATATTTTAGGAGTTTAAGTTTCATTCTTCGTAAACGCGCTGAATAAACTTTATTAAGTTTTTTTTAAAAGATCGAAACAAGAGGTTTGTGATCAGTATGAAATGTAGTTGTCTTGCCATATATATAAAAATGAAATTTATTGCAAACCAATGTAATCACTAATAGCTCTTTCTCAATATGTGCATAATTTATCTCTGATGGCGTGAGGCTTCGAGATGCATAGCAGTGAAGTTACAGCGGCAGCGATTGTTGTTGTATTCAATGTACTTACCTAAAGCTCTGTCATAAAGAGCTTAACTTATTACCTTAACTTACCCTGCCCAAGAGTGCAAAAAAGAACAGGTTGCACAGAATAAATGTTGTTCAAGTACTAGGCTAACCGCCAAAAAAATCCAAACCTGGCTCATTGGACTCGCGAACGCAGTCATTTACTTAATGAAATTTTAAATGTGTAAATAACGGATTACACAATTTGACTTGGATAGTGCTTTCATATTCGTAAGCCAATGATGAGCAGATTTACCAAGCGACAGCAGCCCCGGATCTTGAAAGTTTTCTAGACGGTTCAAAAACTGAAAAATGCCGCCTCCGCCAACCAAAATTTTTACCCTTATCATCATCATCATTTCAGCCCACTTATAGACATAGGCCTCCCTCAAAGAACGCCACAACGACCGGTCTAGCGCTGCTCTTTCTCTGTTACCCATATATTTTTTCCAAAATACATAAACGTGTCGGACATATATACATTTGAATTCGAATAGGAAAGAATAGGGTATGAAATGAGATTAAAAGTAATTATTATGTTGCACATTGAAATTACAATTTGACTCTTCAAGCCTTTTGTTATGCAAACAAATCCATACCCTTGTGATAAATAATCTCATGAGCAGTTCGATTTTCTATTTTCTAATATTGCGAGACTTGATAAACGTGCCTGGCTCATGGACGATCGTAGATAATTTTTAATAAGTTTAAATTTGCTAAAACTTCGCTGGCAGCTTGCGAATGTAGTAGGAAGCGTAAAGTAAACTCGCAGAACAATAAAATTATTAGGAAAGGCATCCTGCAAATCATGCGTATTCAGATCTGTTGCAAGAGATTGAAAGCGCTAGCATTTTTTATACCTTTATATCTTCTTAAAAACGTAGTGTTTCTTGCAGAATTCAGCTTTACTTAAATCTTCCTCGTATTTTCGTCCAAGGTCAGCTCCATGCTTCTGCAGTTCTTCAGCTGACGTATTCAAAATTTCAGTACAATTGAGAAATGCAAAATTCAAATTCAACGTGGTAGCACTATCAATCCTCTTTTTAATTTCTGATAAGATTCGATCAAATACCATCATTGTTGCCTTAGCAAAGAGTTGAACAGGTTAAAGTCTTCTTGATTCGTCATGACACATCTCATCAAATTGTTTTTTGCACCTCGGAATTCGTTTATTTGACAGAATAGATTCAACACCAATTCACCCAGCAACTTAATTGGCTTTTTCTATCCAATATTCCAATGAATAGTCTCTCATTTCTTGCAAAGTTTTCATCAGGCTATCCATTAAAGCGACGGAACACGCGAGAATTATGTCTTCCTTTTGAGTTTCAATATTTATTTGATTGATTTCGCGGAGAATATTTGCCCAAATCGTCAAGTTCAGAATAAATTTAAAATTCTTTAAAGCATTTAAGAGATAACCTGCCTCGTACTTTGCATCCGGAGCATGAGAAGTTTGTTCAACTTCCTCCAATCATTCCACCACTTCCGACAAATTATTGAAGAGGGCTTTCACAACGACATATTTACTCATTTCGAATTCTTCGCCGACAATCGAACACATATAAATACACATATATATGTCTGATTTCGTGACTCACTTCTTCAGCTAAGCAAACTAGCATTTACTGAACTGAAGAAAATTTCACCATTTCAACATACTCATGCATGAATGCTGAAAGAGGGCTCTGTTGAAAAAAGAATATATAAATATGCATGTACTTTTTATCCACCACCAACTGCAAAGTAATTCCTACTGATAATAGACAAAATGGAGTTAGTTTGAATTGCCACTAAGTTAGTTATAAACATGGATTCACCAACACTCATAACAAAAGATTATTATATTGCATGCAGATGAATAATTTCATTTGACACAACTTTCCAGGCAGTGTCGCTGACCATCTTGTCTGACTGCTTCATTTTAATTTGGAATTAAAACATTTTTTCATAGTATTCCACCCGATTATTGGAACCTACAATAAACCAATATACTTTTTGAATTACTCCAAATAGGTTTATTGCTTCCGGACATGATGAGGCAGCATGGGCACCGAGAAGATTTAAGGACTGAGCCAAATACGGTTCGAACTCGGCCAGCCCATCTTTTCGGCAATCCTGGCTTGCACTTCGTTATAGGTGCCAGTCATATTGGATCCATTATCATAAGATTGGCCACAGCATTGTCTAATATCTAAGCAATTAGCTGTCAATTTTTCCATAATCTGTTGACAAATGTACTCTCCTGTCTTTCCAGCAACTTCTATGAAATCAATAAAACTTTTTTTAATTTCACACACATCACCAGTTTTTTCTTACAGAGCGAATGACCTGGCTCATTTGTTCTTTATGCGAGACATCTGGGGTGCAGTCATACATTATTGTGTATTATTTGGCTTCTCTGATATCGTTTAGATAGAATGCTATTTCTAACTGCTTTTGCCATTATGTCATTTCATTCTGTATTGTGTTTGATAAATATGATACTTGCCCTTTTTTTAAGTGTTCCAAATGAAACTTAAGAATTGAATTATATTTGGAGAGCAGGAAAATTAAATTCAAGAAGTTCCCTTGACCAGGCTGAAGACTTTGTTTCGTCGGACCCACGAAAAGAAAGACAGTTTTTTGATAAATACAATACAGCATCCATAGCAATACGCACGATCTGTCTAAATATAGCTGCATCCCTTGCGCATGAATGCTAACCACCGTCAAATGTGAGTGCGTTTCACTTGCACATTGCCCCTGAACCACCGGACGAGCGCGATTGTTGTCCTGTCTATGCCCACGTGCCCCAGGAGAATAATTTATGTGCTTAAAGTACTATAGTGCATATCATTGCCGACGACCTTAAAGACGATACTGATATTGAAAGGAAGCGCAGGGCTTTATCAGCTAGAGGTAATATGTTGACTCGCAGATTTTCGTGTTGTATTAAGCAAGTTAAGATAACGCTTTTCCAGGCATATTGCCAAAGCTTGTACACGAGGGACTTGTGTATCGGATATACCAAAAGATCGGTGGACACCTTGCGCATCCAATATAATAATATCTTCAGGATTATGATGGGATTGGCCCACTTCTGCAGTGCGTCAGGGATGTTTGTTGAGTACCAGAATGATGGCTTTGCAACCGTCATTCGTAAAAAAACTATATCCCTAATCCATATAACACGGGACAGCTCATAGGTTCACTTCATCACTATGTACGAAAACCAGCTCGTTTCGTTAATCGCCCTCGACGCAGTGAAGTGGGCTTATCTGTATCTTTTATGTTCATATTTCAAGTGCTTTGTATTTTTATTCATACTTACCTACTATAAGCCTTACTAACACACTATAGATCCTTTAGTTGGCCGAAATAAGCAATTTTTATTTTTATTTATTTATTATTTTACTATACTGCGCGTCTGTCATAGCAAAGTTGCGATAATGCTGAGGAGTGTATTCGTCTGTCAAGCTTGAATTTGCCGCCCTCTGAATCTACCGCCCGGGGCACGGGCTCCGGCTTGTCCCCCCCTAGATCCGGGGCTGATCGACAGCAGTTGAGTGAAGTTTTCTATCTTTTTCAGTGTTCACTTGGGTCAATTTACGTTTATTGTAGTTTTGCCTTTATGAAATGAATCATGACACATGCGATAAAAAGTATAATGACAGCAGATAAAAAATGTTATCGTCGAATTACTGACCCCGTACCTTTATAACGTGATTGCGAATAAAAACTCTCCGAACTTCAACCCCCAGGCACGAAATTGTTTGTAGTCGGTATAAAAAGGTATAAAATCAGAATTATGTACATATATTTATAATATAAACAATAAAACAAACAAATCATCCTCCGAAATGGTCCTGAGGTGAAAATCCTTCTTAATATACACAGGGTAGTATTTAAAATTTCAAACTTCAACCATATGCAAAATCCTCACATTCCACTCGAAATCTGAGATTTTTGCATATGTTATGTGTATATCTAAACGCAAATGTAACGGGAATCGTATAATGCAAACCTGTGCATATAGATATACTCAGCTGAGTTCATATTCATTTTCATTTGCACAGAAAAAAACTAGAGGGAAAAGGCAACCGCTATGGTAAGCATGGGGGAAAGCGTACGGACGGTCGACAAAAAAAAAACGAAACCAGAAATGAAAATTTCTCATAGTATTTGCTCCCCCTTTTCGTTGTTAGTTAAGCTTAGATTCGTTCTGGAGGGCGATGTCAAAAAATAACACCGAGAAAAGGGAAAATTTCCGAGCGAAATTGAATTGCAAATGAAGCAAGTTGTTAACGAGTTAAACCAATGTCTGAAGGGAATGAATGTTCGTTGCCGTTCTGTTTAAGCTTTTGCTGCCTTTCTTTCCTCGTTCCTGGTCTAAGCACTGGTTCATCCTTCCACACCATAATTCGCATTCTGACAATCAAGCAGGATGATTTCCAGAATTCAAGAATTACGAGCAAGGAAACGGGAGGAAAACATCCGGCGTCATCAGCTCAAACCTTATGATACATCAAAATGAAGATGTTTCGTTGCGAAAATGGAAAAATGATGGTCACATACGACGTCGTTCTCTTCGTTACGAAAAGCTTGGCAGTACTGAAAATTATATTCACGCTGTTTGAAGATTTTCTTTCTGAAATTTCCATTGAACATGCGCCCGGATGTTTTGGTCCACGTTGCTCGATGTGCTCTTCAAGTGAAATGGTGTTGGTGTCGCAGCAAGTACAACAAGCAACGTTTGATAATTGGAAAAATCTTGAATCGGTGTTTGCGTGAAAACTCTGCAGCCATTTTGAACTTGGCTCATCTGCGTTCCTTGGAGTATGCTCACGTGGTAGCTCTCTGAGATGAGATAGATTTTCGAGAGGCGATGAGAGTGTGTATAGTATGCACGTTACATATTCGCAAGGACATACAACTAGAACGAACTTACAACAAACAAACGAAATACCGATGGAGCATAATACATTTTCACGTGGGAAATTTTGAAAAGAATCGCATGTTCCTCACCCACAGATAATCTTTTCTACTTTCATTCAGGCTTGGTGATCATTCGAAAACTGAGAGTGAAGCGAGCATTGGCGTGGATTTAAGGATTTGTATGAAAACGTTATAAAAATGCTAAGATGTCAGGAAACTTGAAGAGCAGGCTCTATACATTGTTCAAAAGTCTTATCGACAGTACCATAAAAAAACATTGTTTTTGAGGATTTGCTTTGCTCGTAAATTGCATTTATCTACAAAATTTTTAGCTTTTTTTGAGGTTGAGTGAAACGATGAAATAGAGCTACATTCATATCATAGAAACAACTTTTCTGTGGGATTCTTTGGAAACTTATTTGAATATCTTGCTTTTGAATTAATCAATCTGATTTCCACTAATTTGACAAAGATATCGGATCTGTTCATCGTGCTATGACAATCTTTATTATGCACAAAATTTCTAGCCTACACCACTGTCGTCCAATATCACATTTTGCCATTCTTCAGTTTCCATTCCGTTTTTCTACATAAACAACAGAAACTGAAAATTTTCCTTTTGTCGAATGACATTTCCCAAAGCTTCGTAGCACATGAGCTAGCATACAATGCACGCGTGGAGAAAACAAAAGCGTCGGGAAAATTTTGGTCCACTCAGCCAGCATCCACAAGAGATGGGAGCACGATGATGAGCTTTGGATTTCCACTGGCATATTTACATCTCGACAACTATAGGATCGCAGCGTATGCGTACTGCCTTCGTATATACGCGTTCGAATTGAAGTTTTCCCGAAAACACGCTGCCAACGTAGTATTATCGGTGGCGCAAGTGTGTTAGTGAAAGTTAGCAAAGATTTTCATCATCTCCTGTCGCTGGCGATGTCATGTAGTGTTTGATCATAGTTGGCTCGCATGCACACACAACATACAAAATTTTTCGCACAGCACGTTTTCCTTTCATCAAGAAAAAGTGAAAAAAAATTAGCAAAATTAAGCATAAATCGTTCGTCTCAAAGTGTAACAAAGTTCGTTGAAAAGCCTGTCATTATTTTTGAAGCGGTTTGGAGTTGTCTGGAACAATTTCGTGATTATCTGTTCTGTTCGCATTACGGCTAAGTTGAACATGTTTGCGAGCTTTTATGCCGTTGACTGGCTACAACTCGTGTCCTGAACTTCAATCTCTTGCCGAGGTATCTATCAGCAGTGTCTTTTGTTTAAACCGTGACCTGGTACATGATGACCAGCGGTGGAAGCATCTAATTTTCATTTTCGTTCTATTCGTGAAAAAATCTGTGAAAAATTGCGGTACAGTGAACAGGTGTTTGGCAACGGAGTGTCTTCGGAAAGTTATGGTGCCGTCGGATAGTCAAGAAGTAATAAATCACGTGAGATGAATTTGTGAATAGTTTACCTAGAAATTAAGTTAAAGAAAATGGAAAAAATCAAGTGTGATGAAAGTTTGGCCAATTGAAGAGGCCAATATTGGTGAATTGTTTTTTGTGCTTGCGTTTTACATTTCGGATGCAGTGCGGTCAAAGTTGAACAAAATTTTCTGAAAGAATATGAAAATGATTTTCGATGAGAGCAGAAATCACAAATGCAATGCGGTTTGAATCTCATTAGTGCAATTTTCGTAAAGTGTTATTTGGTTGCCGTCGGAAGTGGTGTTCAATTTGTATACTGTTGTGTGTGCTCTGCTCGAGGCGAATGAATGTCCCTAATCGGTATGTTCATTATTTGCGGGAAACAGAAAAAGTAAGTTTGCGTATTTCATCAAAAATCTATTGAATGAAATGTACAGGAGATACTTAAAATTTATGTTCGATTTGAGTGGGATGAACTAGGGCACACTTAAGTTTTTTCTGTCTGCAATTTTTGCTTGATCTTACGCTTCTTGTGGAAAGTTATTCCTTAAAAAGTTATTCTCACAAACAATAAAGTATAATTCATTCTTAAGATACGTGGTGGTGTTGTTAGATGTATCAGAAACGAGTTTAGGATAATGATTTTCTCGTAGCACCATACAATATCCCTTAAAATTCTACAATGTACATTACTTCTTACATTTGTAATATATGTTAAATGACTAAGCAAATCATTAATCCAATCAAAATCTGGCACAAGATGTCATCTAGCAATATATCCGAACATGTAACTCAAATATTCCAATTAGACATGTTGGGCATGCAGTAGGTACATTGCATCCGAATGAGATTTCCATGTCGGTATATTCCAGAGATTTGATGAATAAGACATTGCTAGATCCGTAGTTCTATTCACACAAGTATCGTTCAAGCACTGCTTTCATGTCCCTTACGTACAGGAGATAATATTGATTTTCTCAAATGTTAGTCCGATGTTATGTGATGCATTCATAAAAGAGCGCACGAGGACAACGGCAACGGCTACGCCAACGACAGCGATGATGATGACAACGACTCGAACAACAAAAAGGCTGTAAAAGTGCCAAGAATGGAACGTGTTAATGGGACACTCTACTTATTATGGGTCTCTAGTGTCCTCTTCATGATGAAACACCTCTCCACTGTGGAAAAGGCTCAACAGTAATTTTCAAGATAGATTTATATGTATGCTGTGGGAGAGGAAGCATACACTAGGTGTGAATGGAATGATGAGAATAATGTGAAAATCCCCGGAATGATAATTTAGTGAGAAAATGATGTATATTGTCGTAGAGGAATGAATAATGTAGTATTTTATAGATGATGCGGATTGATTTGCAGTTTTTACTATTATTTATCATCCATTAGGGAGTATGCTTTCCATACACAAATATTTTCCTCATTAAGATTCCTCATTAAGCCAGATTTATGTTATCTTACTGATAGTGCAGCATTGGCTTCAGAAACAAAAAATTAGGGATTTTTTCTCAAAACTTCAACTGTAAAACGTGCAAAATATACTATAAATTTTATTTAGACACATTTCAGAATCGATTTTATAAATACTTTGGCATTAAAAACGATTTCAATATCAAAAATCTAATCAAAGCCACATTGGGCGCTTTTATGCTCGCCTTGATTCTTCAATTTAACGCCTAATAGGCGTCCTAAAGTTGATTTAAAGCATCACTTTTGTAGCTGATATATATCGAAATTCATTCTGAAGTTTATATTTTGCTTAAATTGATTCAAAAAAGTGTGTTGTTTTAACATATTTTTGGAATATAAATCACACTTTCAAGCAACAGCTAGTACGAAAACATACCAAATTTTTGGTTTGAAGTCAAATCTGTATCAAAGCTAGAAATTGTCCATATTTTAGTGGCGCAATGTGCATCCAAAAATCACGTCTTTGACTATTTGACATTGCACGATATTTATTATCCTGCGCACCAATTACAAATCTACCTTATGAATATTGTATATTGTAATAAATACAGTTGGCGTGAGTTTATTTGATAAAGTAAAGCCTGTTAGTTAGCCTGCTAATACTGAAGGATCGGACTACTAGTGCAACTAGAGCATAACTTCAGAGCATGTGCAATCCTGAGAAGGAAAATAACTTTATGTTGAATCGGTCCATGGACTAGATTAGTTGCTCGAAATTCTCTGCAGTAGTACTTGCTAATCGGACGAAATGTTTAAGAAGAGCACTAAATAGTGTATCAATTTTCCGGAGAATCTTCGCAGCTGCAGGTTGACGTAATTTTTCGATTTATATCTGCATGACTTTGCTGCGTCAATCAAAGAATAAAAAAAAAAAACTCTAGCGCACCTGAACTGCTAGAAATGCTAATGTTCGATGAACAATTAAAGAATCGTGCAGATTTGGAGTGCATATGCTACCACATGTGCTCAAACCTGTTTCGAGGGCAAAACCACTTTGATCTTAACAATGCTTTTGAACTCATAGAGTGGAAAGGATTTCATGGTTTAGGAAAGATTTCAAGATTTAGGAAAGCCAAACACTACAAAACTTTGAAAGCAGCATAACAGCATAAACAAAGAAAATATTCAGTGCTTGCAACACTTTACCAGCACTGCAACTAAAATTTTCTCAGAACTGCCTCACGTCAAAGTCATATAACTCTTATCAATTTCGATTTTATCCGATGATTTCGTCGAAAGTTACAGGGATAGAAAGATATTTGGGATCAAAGAATGAAGGATGTTTGGGACCGACAAATTTCTAGAACTTCGAAAATTTAAACATTTTTAACTTATTTTCACAGTAAATTTTCTTGATAGGAATACTTAATGTAAGCATTTATTGATACGAATATAGCAAAAACTTCTCGCACTGGCAACCCCTCACTAGCATCAAAACAAAAAATTTATCACACCTGTCTCACATTGAAATCAACCTACCCTGGGAAATTTCGTTTCGATCCGATGGCTGCGTTGAAATTTATAGGGGTACAAAGAAATTTAGGGCTACCATCCGCAAAAGCTTTCAAATTTTCGAAAACTTAATATTTGCTGTTTATTGTCACTACAAGATAATTACCATTTGATAATTTCGCGATAAAATCGCTTAGTCAAGATATGGCAAATAAATACAAAATCTACTATAGCTGGCAACCCTATTATGGTTTTTGGACCAGATTTTTTCTGAATAATGCCTATAATAAGTTCCATTTATCATATGAAATTCGTTTTGATTTCATTACTGCACTGAAAGTTATAGGGGAAGAAGCTTTATTTTCCTGAGCGAATTTTCAAAACCCAAGACAAAAAAAATTATCATAGCTGGCAGCACCAGCTAAAAGGTTCAACCGAATTTCTACCAAACACGGTTACTCTAAGTCGTGCAGCGGTTCAGCTACTGTGTGAATTTTATGAAAATCTGGAAACTGAATCGGAATTCATAGGGCAAAAGGCGGTTGTTTTTCTTTGTAGTTTTTCAAGATGGCGCCACTGGCACAGTGTTGCTCGCATTTCTAAATCGCTTCTCTCAGATCTGGTCCTACTTAATACCAATACATTCTATGAATTTGAGATGTATCTGATAATTGACTCGTGAGTTCTCGTGAATAGAAATTTATGATGCTTAAAATATAGGTAAATTGGAGAAGGGTTACCGTTCTTGTCCTATGCGAAATTTCAAAAGTTTTGCTTTGGTTGTATGAGCAAAGCATAAGATTTCTATATGAGTTAGTTTTTATTGTAAAAAAACGTGAATTTTTCAGGAAACTCGATGGTTTGAAAGTTTTCACTTTCAATGTCTGCCGTAGCTGCAACGCTATCAGCACGTTCATAAAAACCTACACAAGTCTACAACTTAGCAACAACAACATGTCCTTAAGGTTTCATAAGGATCTGATAATTTGGTCAAAAGTAATCGTAATTCAAAAATTTTCAAATTTTTCCATTTTAAGCGCCTAGCGCACACATAGGGTTAAACATTTCAAAAATATTACCATATTCATATTTGGAACACGTTCGAAATTCATTTCATACACTTTATTTTCGCAAAAGTTATTTGTTGACAGAATAATATGTATATTTAAAATATCACTAAAATTACCGCCGGTGCCAAAGGGTTAAAGATTATTAACTTTTGGTGATTGAATGTTCTTCGAACATTAGTAAAAACTCTTGTAAGGTCTAGAGATTGAAGTTGGTAGAGAGTTTCATTCACAAATTTTCAATTAATGATTTAACTCGGGCACCTATTCAGAGTTAGATGAACTCAAACCTCGATGCGCGATTCTTAGTCTGAACCTGGATTCGAACGAAGAACTTCACACAATAAGAGCCAGTGTTCTAACTACTCGACTACAGGAACTTCAACTTTACTGCACCGTTAATTAATTTCAGTTTTACAGAAATTACGATGTGTGTAAACAACTTAATTCAATAACAGGTGCGTTTTCTTTCTCCGGAGCAGAATAGAATAGAACAATGGTGCAAAAAAAACGATCCAGAACAGAACAGCTGGTGCATTAACTAAGGCGGCTATATTCGCTGTAGTTATGCGTAAAGCAGTTGAAAATAAAGGGTGAAAATAACGATTTTAAAATACCATAATCGATAGAAAATATAAAAGGGACTAACAGAAAATTACCTCTTTCAACTTTCTACACATTACAAAGGCTTTTTCTAATTTCCTAACTACCAAAACATTCAACATAACCTTGAAAAATCCAAAGTCGCCTCATGGGAAAAAAGGCGTGACTACTCATAAACTACCAGCACACTCTATGCAAGAACCCATGAGCTATCTATGCAGAATAAAATTCTGTCCGAGTGAATTCACTGGGACAGGAGTTGTTGTTGTTCCCAGTTCTTCTGTTCTGCTCTAGATAGAGGAGCAAAAAAACACGCCTAATAATGATGTTGATATTTCAACGCATAATATCAAGCAAAATACAAATAAAACTGAAAATAAGTACAAAAAGTTGAAAGTAATTCAAAAAACCCGAAAAGCATATTTCGAACGAAAATAAATGTCCGAGAAATTTATCATTAAGAACATTCAGTCAAAATGTACTTTAACATTGAAAATGAAATGAAATGGCCATTAATAATGTTGAAAACAACTAAAAAGTAAAAGTTAGTATTTTTTGTTGCTTTGAAAAGTAAATTTTTCAACCTGCCAAAGAGAAAAATATTTATATCCCTTATGTTTCCCAGGAACGTTCCAAAAAATTTTCAATATCTAGCCCGATACTTCAGAATAAAGTCCGTTTAATTGCTACAAAATTAGAATTATACAATATCAAGTCATCAAACGGCTGGTTAGAACCTATAATAATAATATACACTATGTGCTGAAGTAGCAGATGTTGAATTAAACACAGATGATAAGTTTCAGTCACTGTATCTAAGAATATTTGTTGATGGATAAGGAAGTTTGAATATTTATTATCTTAATGAGACTGGAATTTTTTAATTCGAAACAACAAAAACGATTGACAATAAGATCACTAAAAACGAAAAGTGTGCAATTGGATAGCTGTCATGGAGAAATGTAACATTCGCAGTACTATTTAGTCGCATGGGCAAAGAAGAAAGATTTACTGGTTATCAAAAAAGTTAAGTCACCAAGATCGTTTGAAAGAATTGACCCTAAGGGATGTTTGAGCTTGACTTGACGAGGTATCGCGAAATCTTAGATAGCGTTTTTAGGTAAAATATCAAAATGCACAAAAAAAGAAAAAGAAGTCTTTCTTGGTAAAACTAGTTGTCATAATTATGACAACATTAACGTTGATAATCTGGGAAACAACAAGCTACATTTTGCCCTTGTAATTGCACTGCTCATATACAATCCTTAGATCAGAGCATTGAACAAGACATAAAAGAACATTTCAGTAAATGTACGGTGAACCATATTCTGGACACCTCAGAACAGATAGGTTCACACCGGGACTCGATTAGCAATTTCTCCTGCCATATCCGATGGCAATTCATGGCATGCAATATCATTTCGAAAATGCCTGTGAGCGGGAAGGACGTGCGCTCTATCTGAACGTTAAATGCTCGGGTAAACTCGACTTGATGAAATTGTACCACTAAGGGCGAATAGTTGGTAGCAGGGGTCGAAAATTGAAAAAAAAAACACAAAAATATGCATAAAAAAAAATACTCGAGAAGACAATAAAATTAAGAAAAATAAACAAACAAACAAAAAATCCCTCAAAAGCAAACACACTGCCACAAAAACACAAACATACAAGCGAGACATCTATCGGCAGAATTCATGTAACGGCTGTCTTGTGCATCAAATCGAGTTTTACCTAAATGCTCTTAATGAGTTATGTATTTTAAGTGCAGAGTGAAGAAATTTTGCTGCTGATGAAAACTTCACGTGTAAAATAAATTACTTTTTGTATAAACTGATGAAATTTCAGACGAAAATGTAACTATTATGTGATTTGCTGGGGTACGAAGGGGAATGCGATAGAGGTCATTTGAAAAAAAACCGCCAATCATCAACAGGAAGTTTCAGATATTTACTCATCACTCAAAATTGAAATTATTTCTTTTTTAAATAAAATAAGTATATAATTTCACCATTCCGCATCAAAATTCGACCTTTTCGCAATTCCCCACAATTTCATATTCAATAGACTATTTTGATTGCTCAACGAGATCTTAAAATCCCTATGAATTCAGAATCCCTACATTTTCTTTTAAGAAACGGAGCATGACAATGGTTCAACGCCATTTTGATAATCAAGAACTGTCAAAATATTGACAGGCAGATGGCGAGGCAAATGACATACCATACTGCCTACCCGTTTATGGCATGTCATCAAATATGGCATACCATAGGCCGCCTCCATTAGTAATTTGAAATGTTATGCCATGGGAAATTGCTAATGGAGGCGGCCTATCAAGGAAATGAAACAGACTTACATATACTTATACGAAATATAGTGAATCAATTCACTACAAAGATGTAATCTATAAATAAAACAAATCGAGAGGATTACTAACCTCAGATTTTCCATTTGCTTTCGCCATTACCTAAGTTGTACGAGCGTTTAGCTGTTACTTGTCAAATTCACATACACATGTCTTACTATCTCTGGCTATATCTCTCTGTTCGCGGAGGAGAAGACTGTCAAATTTCTCCATCATGCCATGGTTTTCCTTCTCTACTACTAACGCTTAGATTCAGGCAAATTCGCTTCAATTCTGCTTGCTGTTTTCATTTCCTGATATATCTCTCTTCGGAGCTAGACGATTTTTAAAGTGCTGAGAGTACTTCAGTCTTATCAAAAGCTGCTTTTATATATCATCTCTGCTAGTTGCTGAATTAGTACATATAATTTCAAGATTCAATCCGGATTCTATCCAAAAAAAAATCGCATATGGACGTAGATCGGATTCAAGTGAGAGCGATTCGTTCCGATTCAACTAGTGAACTTGGATCGAATCAAAATTTGTTATGTACTCGAAAATGCAGACCTAAAGATTGAAAAATCGAGCACAGCGTTATCTGGAGTTTGGAGAAATCGGAAGTGATTCAAAAACTCTCACACTCTAAACTAGCTTGGTCGCTAAACGAGTTAAAAATTCGAGAAACAAAAAAAGACATAGATTTCGAATTTCAAAAATATAGAGAAAGGGAAGCCAAAGCAGTAACGGAATTCAAAGTGACAGCAAAAGAGCTTTTGCAGGAAAGTACAAATTCGTTTTGAAAGGGATTATTAAATATATGTAGGTGGAAATCACCATTCTGCAGCCAATGCCTCCTCAGAAAGCGTTGCAACTGATGATTCTATTGATGAAAGGAGTTTCACATTCGACTTTGTCTCTTAACTTCTCGCTCGTAGGAATAAGAATAAATGCGTTATGCTATGTTACTTGTCATTGCAATTTTATTTCAATCTTTCGATGTATCGATGCAAATTTCGATCTTTGATTTCTACATGTATACGTACTAAATGTGGCCAGACTGTGCGATTTTTTACTTTTTTATGGAAATTTTCCGCTTCCAAAATAAGCAAGGGAGAAAAAAGGATAATTTTGCTCCTAAAACAAATTTATAGGAATGATTTATTCCTCCAAAAACACACAATTGTTAAATCACTTTTAACATTTATTGGTCTTTGGATATACCTAGCTAGTTATGTATACCATAAGTAACATAGAACAAAAATATAAAGAGATGATAACAGATGTAACAAAACACCTGCAACGCTTACCTGTCGCAGACATAAGATCAGCAAATTCCAATGATCAACAAGTAAACGTTGCAAACATGATATTAGCGAATTGCAACGAGCGACAGGTAAACGTCGCAGACATGGAGTCAGCATTTTGAATGTAATAAAATTAGCCAGGTGAGAACAGACTCGCCCCAGTTGTATCTGTACTCGCGAAAGCGCTGCGCAAAGTTAGAAAAGTTATATTGTTCAAATAAAGTGTGAAACTAAAATTCAACTGTGTTTCTTTCTATTTTAATTTTTTTTGGCCACATCTGCAAGCACCCACATAATTGGCGCAGTCGGGAAACTCGGTAAGCGTGAAAATGTTATTCAAAATCGAACAAGATTAATATCATTAAACGCGAAGTGCCGAACTTTAAACAAAATCCTTAAACCGTTCAAGCCGCGAAGGTTAATTCGGTAAAGTGAAAATAAACAGTGCAAAAGTACAAAAGATATAAGTGAAGTGCTTCTAAAAGAATTAATGCCAGAAAGGAAAAACACAAGAAAAGATATATTCGACATTCAGAGGCGTATTAATTATGTGGGTGCTTGCAGATGTGGCCAAAAAAAATTAAAATAGAAAGAAACACAGTTGAATTTTAGTTTCACACTTTATTTGAACAATATAACTTTTCTAACTTTGCGCAGCGCTTTCGCGAGTACAGATACAACTGGGGCGAGTCTGTTCTCACCTGGCTAATTTTATTACATTCAAAATGCTGACTCCATGTCTGCGACGTTTACCTGTCGCTCGTTGCAATTCGCTAATATCATGTTTGCAACGTTTACTTGTTGATCATTGGAATTTGCTGATCTTATGTCTGCGACAGGTAAGCGTTGCAGGTGTTTTGTTACATCTGTTATCATCTCTTTATATTTTTGTTCTATGTTACTTATGGTATACATAACTTATTAGCAACGAAACCGAAACAGAAGAAATGGCACAGCCGGAACAACATATTCAAATGTTGCAACAACAACTATTAGAAAAGGAGAGCCACATTTCAAATCTAGCGGCAGCATTGCAGCAGATAACAAATCTCCAAAACACAACGGAGAGCCTTGTTAGACAACTGATGGCGCAGCAACCCCCTTCAGGAGGGGCGGATCCAAAAATGAAAATATTCAAAGAAATTCGACAGATGAGTAACTTTACAGGGACAGGCGACGTCACCATAAATGCCTTCATAAATAATGTGGAACACTACTTAAACGGAATCACAACCGAGGATCTTAAGGCAGAAGCAGTCAGGAGCATCTACTATGAGAAGATACAGGGCGAGGCGAAAGACGTTCTAATCAACATCGAGCATCCGGAAAGATGGGCAGAAATAAAGACGAAACTACGTCTTCGATATAAACCAGATACCGAGCCAGCAGAAATTTACCGGCGTATCAGCAGCTTACGTGTAAACACGGTGAGTGAATTAATAGTTGAAATTCAGAAAATTAAAACCAAAACCGATGAGTTGATATGTTATTATAAGAATTCTCCATACATTGATTTGTCAAATGTAGAATCCTTGCTTGTAGTTACAATTAAGGAAATAACTCAGGGTGTTCTTTTAGAAAAAATTTTTCATTTGAAAGATCTAAATGAAATATTAACAGTTATGAACGAAAGAAGATTCGAAGATTTTTGTATCAGATCAGAATTTAAAAAACAAAAAAATTTCAATCCCGAAAAGAATCACAAAAATTTTATACATAAAAACAATTTCGACACAGGTAGAAAGTCAAATACTAATCTTAATAATCATGGCGAGTTTCAAAATGACTTTAGGCATCGACGAAATAACAATAGTTCAAACCGCCCATTTACCCATTCAGATAATAATCACGATAATTCACGTAACAACTCCTATTATCATAGTAACAATTCAGGTCGTTATAATCAAAATAGTGGCCAGCGAAGAGAAAATAATTACAATTCACGTAATTACTTCAATGAGCAGAACTATAATTCAAATAGTTCGAATCGTTACAATCAAAATAACGACCAGCAAAGAACTAATAATTACAACTCTGGTCAAACTAGACGAAATTCAAATCAATCTCGACAGCCTCCGGTCGAAAGAATGGAGGTTGACAATATTGAAAGAGAAAATATACGAGGCCGTAGAAGAAATTCAAATCGGGATAATCAGGGTTATTGTGTAGAGCCTTCAAATAAAAATTCTCAAAATTTAAATCATCCCGAAGTAAATACAAATGAACCTGAACCTTTTTTTCAAAACTAGCCTCGGATACTTTACCGCTTATTGAAATTAGTCTTAATAATTGTAAATATATTGCTTTGATTGACACAGGGTCATCATTTTCGATAATCAACGATAGCATTAAGTCTTTTGAATATATAGAAATCAAACCATTATCATTCACAACGGTTACAGGTAAAGATTTCATCAGATATGAAGTTCACACTCATGCACCAATAGAATTTAATTTACCATCTGGAGCTAGAATAAGATGGAAAGTAAAGTCTCTTAGTGGTAGGAAATATGATTTTATTATAGGAATAGACTTATTAAATACTCTAGATACCCTAATAGATTTGGAAGAGAAAACTATAACGCTTAATGGACAAGTTTTAAAATTTATCAATAACCCTTATTCGATAAATGAAATTTTCACTTTAGAACAAGTTGAAAATAATTATTTGCAACGCCTTAAACTTGATCATTTGAACGAAGAAGAATGTAGGGAAATTGTTAAAGTCGTTAAAAAATTTTCAAAAGTATTCTTTAAACAAGGAGATCTGTTGACGAGTACTCCACAAATACAGCATGAAATAAAAACAACGACGGATGCTCAGATAAATTCAAGGCTTTATCGTTATCCACCTAAACATGAGGATGTTGTACGGAAAGAAATCACTGACATGGAGGAGCAAGGGATAATCCGAAAGAGTAGTTCGAAATACTCTAGTCCCTTGATCGTGGTCCCTAAAAAGAGTGATAACTCCGGGGAGAGGAAATTTAGAATAGTCATAGATTATCGTAAACTAAACGAAGTTACGATCGATGACAAATTCCCTCTCCCAAATATTGACTCTCTCTTGGATAAACTCGGAAGAGCTCAGTATTTTTCAACAATCGACTTAGCCAAAGGCTACTATCAGATCCTCGTTAAGGAAGAGGATCGCCACAAAACAGCATTCGTTACCCCCCATGGACTTTATGAGTTTGTAAGAATGCCGTTTGGGCTGAAAAATGCTCCGGCTACTTTTCAGCGTCTCATGAACGATGTGTTGAGGAAGTATATAAATAAAACTTGTGTTGTTTACCTCGACGACGTGCTAATTTTTAGTACATCGCTTCAAGAACACATTAATTCCTTATCTGAAATTTTTAAAACATTAGAAGACAATAATTTGAAAGTGCAGATAGATAAATGCAACTTTTTACAAAAAGAAACAAGTTTTTTAGGCCACGTTATAACCAAGGAAGGGCTAAAACCAAACCCTGAGAAGATAAAAGTCATAGAACAATTACAATTGCCAAAAACAGAGAGACAAATCAAAAGTTTCTTAGGACTGACCGGTTATTATCGGAAGTTCATAAGGGACTATGCGAAAATTGCGCAACCCATGACCAAATACTTATCCAAAAATGCCAAAATTAATACAAAAGACCCTAATTTTATAGAAGCTTTCGAGAAACTGAAAGTATTGATCAGTACGCATCCTATTTTACGATTTCCAAATTTTGAAAAACCATTTGATTTAACGACCGACGCATCTAACTATGCAATAGGAGCCGTTCTTTCACAAGAAGGCCACCCTGTTTGCTTCGCGTCGAGAACTTTGAACTGTCACGAAAGAAACTATTCTGCGACGGACAAAGAATTTCTGGCAATCATATGGTCTGTAGGTTATTTTCGACCGTATTTGTATGGAACGAAATTTAAAATTTTCACAGACCATCAGCCAATAAAATATTTACAGGCTAAATATAGAGGCAAGGATCTCTCACCCCGACATCAGAGATGGCTATTGAAATTAGGAGAATATAGATTTACAATTGAATATCTTAAAGGCAAACAGAATAAAGTAGCGGATTTCTTAAGTCGTATTGAACATTATGACACAAATAACTCCACCCAATCAACCAAAAATAGTTCAGGCTCAGATCTAGGAATTTTATTTAATGTCGAAGAAAGAGATGACGTTACCATGGCAACAAAGCATTCTGCAGATGAAGAGCTTTTGGACCATATTCCAATAAAGGAAGATATTGTAAATAAGTACAGCACCCAATTAATTTTAACTAATAACAAAACATGCGAAATCGAAATACTTCATAAAAAGCGAATTATTTTTATTGCTGAATACGATTTTGAGAGGCTATCAGACATATTTAGAAGATACATCAAAAAAGGAATCACAGCCATTTATTCGGAATTATCGGATCATCAATATAATGCAGTCCAAGAAAAATTGAGAGAACTGTTTTCTAACGACTCAACAATCAAATTTGTACGATGTTCGTATCGGGCAATAGACATTAAAACCGAAGTAGAAGCAGTAAGGCAAATATCCTTATACCATATTAAGGAAAGCATGCATTCAGGAATCCAGGAAACTTTCAACAGTCTGAAAAATAAAATTTATTATCCCAAACTTCTAGAACTCGTAAATATTGTCGTTAATCAATGTGAAGTCTGCCAGTCCGTTAAATATGACCGTAACCCTATTAAACCTAAATTCCAGTTCTCCGAAACAGCAACAGATATCAACCAAATCATATATATTGATATTTACACCATAAACAAATATAGCTTTATGACAGTTATTGACAAATTTTCTAAATTTGGTGCGGCGTATTATTTGACAGATAGAAATCACATTACCTTAATTGATGCACTCGAAGAACATTTTGCAAAAATAGGCAAACCGGAGAAAATTTTCGCTGGAAATGAGTTCAACGGAGTACTAATAAAAGATTATTTAAAAGAACAAAACATAATAATACATTTCACAAGACCTCACAGCCATACAGGAATTGCGGATGTGGAAAGATTCCACGAAACTATTGTAGAAAAATTTAGGATACTCGTTCACAACCAAGCACAATTTTCAGTTAGACGAAAAATACAGTTAGCAATCCGAAACTATAATGAGCGATACCACTCTACAATCAAATGTAGCCCAATCAATGTTCAACACCATAAAGTAGATTATGATAAAATTAAGAAAAACTTATTAGAAGCTAAAGAAAAATGGATCAGCAAAGCTAATAAAAATAGAGAAGAGTATGTTGAAGTGAGAAGCATGGGTTTCATAAAGAACTATAAGGCCAAAAGATTGAAATATCAACCAAAATACATCCAAAGCAAACTTCAAAACATCCACCCAACGAATATAAAAAGACCCCTCAAATATAATGATTTGCTAGAAAACGAAGAAGATGATGCTAACACTGATTATGAACTCAGACAATTTTCTGAAGAACAAAATGCTATCATCAATAGAGTATCTACACAGGATTCTCCAAATGAAATCCTAATCACAAAATTTAATTTAAATATAGAAAAACGCGATATTTGGACTTTAAAGGATAATAATTGGCTAAATGACAACATCATAAATTTTTATATGAACCTTATTACAGAAAGAAGCGAAAGGGAATATCTCAGAGGATTACCGAAAACATATGCTTTCAATACCTTTTTTGTAACCAAACTTTTAGAGAACGGATATGAAGCTGTCAAAAGATGGACACGACGAGTCGATTTATTCTCGTTTGACATCATTCTAATTCCTGTCCATGTTAATTCGAACCATTGGACGGTAGCAATTATTGACTTAAGAGAAAAATCTATTAGATATCACGACTCTTTAGGAGGTACAAACCCCCAACTATTAACTGTTTTAGAAGAATATCTTAATAGCGAGTCTTTAGATAAACAAGGGAAACCATTCGATTCAAATAACTTCATAAAAGAAAATGCTAAAAATACTCCAAAACAAGAGAATGGTAGTGATTGTGGTGTTTTTAGTTGTATTATATCGGAAATTGTTTCAAGAAATGCTAAATTAACATTTTCACAGGAAAATATTCCTTACCTAAGAAAAAGGATGATTTTGGAAATTATGCAAGGCAAATTATTTAAATAGAGTTTTTACTATTCTATTTGGCAGCCCTAAATCTTCATACTCCAATATTAACTTTTCGAACGAATATTTGAACTTTATAAATTCTGCAGATTCTTTGGACATTACTTGTTCTTATTTCAACATTGGCTACAATCAGAGGACAATTAAACATATACGAAATCACGGATCAATCTGGATATACGGAAATACGACTACATGAAACAGACATTGTTCACAAGACGAAACTAATACTACATTTTATTAACACAACTGAAATACTTGACGTAATTAACATTCTTACTACAAATGTCAACAACCTGAATGACAAAGACAAAGACTTACTTTTAGCAGAATTACAACATTTACGAACTAAAGTTAAAACCCTGATTCCAAACCAAGTTTCCAAAAATAATCGCAGAAAAAGAGGACTTATTAATATTATTGGCTCTATAAACAAATGGCTTTTTGGAACCATGGATGACCAAGACAGACAAGACATAAATAAACATTTACAGACAATAGACTTAAATAGCCACAACGCAATTAGTAATTTAAATCAACAAGTAACAATCAACAATTATTTTAATAGAAGCATTATTCAATTAAAGAATATAATTGAAAACGACAGAAAACTATTTATCAAAAACGTTAATGCCATTACAAATATAACTTTTAGTAAAACTATGTTTCATGATATTCTTTTTAAAACCCAAATTCTAAGAAATAAAATAGAGCACATACAGGATAATGTTGCATCAGCAAAAAGTGGCATTTTTCATCCTAATATACTCACCGATGATGAAATTCAAAGTTATAATATCGATCTTAACAAATTGCAACAAACTAAACTCGGAGTTACTTCTTTTAGAGAGAACATATTGATATTTGCTATTAAAATACCAAAAGAATACATAACTGTAGAACTCAGAACGATTTTGCCAATGCCAAACAATTTATATAAAGAAATAGACGCTGATGAAGAAATTACTTTTAAGTATAATGACAAAATGTATAAATATGAAAAATTGAAATACCTAAACGAATTAGAATCATCCAAACATTGTGTGTATAAACGAAATTGTAAATTAATAACAAATAACATTACTGAAATTATCAAAATAGATGAAGAAACCCTATTAGTTAAAAATGCAAACCACTTAAATTTTAATCACACTTGCGACAATAGAAAATTAAAACTTAATAAAAACATGTTAATACAATTCAATAATTGTGAAATTAAAATTGTTGACCATTTCTTTTCAAATGTTAAAAATAGATTCACAGAGAGATTTTATTACCCTAATGAAATAAATAATGAAAATTTCAAAAACAAAGTTACCTTAGAAGAAATAGTTTTGGAAAACGTTAAAAATGTTCAGAAAATTAACGAACTCAATCATCATAAAAATGTTTCATACGGATTTAACGTAACCTCAATATTTTTAATTACTATTTTAATTTTGATATCCGTAATTTTATACTTGAGAAAAATAAAACCAAAACAATGTAAAACCAGAATTCAGGAGAATTCTGAATGTAAGGGGGGAGAAGTTATGTATACCATAAGTAACATAGAACAAAAATATAAAGAGATGATAACAGATGTAACAAAACACCTGCAACGCTTACCTGTCGCAGACATAAGATCAGCAAATTCCAATGATCAACAAGTAAACGTTGCAAACATGATATTAGCGAATTGCAACGAGCGACAGGTAAACGTCGCAGACATGGAGTCAGCATTTTGAATGTAATAAAATTAGCCAGGTGAGAACAGACTCGCCCCAGTTGTATCTGTACTCGCGAAAGCGCTGCGCAAAGTTAGAAAAGTTATATTGTTCAAATAAAGTGTGAAACTAAAATTCAACTGTGTTTCTTTCTATTTTAATTTTTTTTGGCCACATCTGCAAGCACCCACATAATTAGCTATGTATGTTTCCAAGAAGGTTGTATGGTTCCAAAATGCAAGCAGACATAGAGACAATGTGCCATTTATAGCTAGAATTAAATGAACTGTTCACTCATATGCCTCTGCTGAGATCTTTTAAGAGCCGTTGAGATTTTTTTCTGCAAATTCTTTTAAAATTTAATTTTTTAAGAATTCCGGGAGTGTTGTAATGTAGAAAAAAAACTTTAAAAACTAGCAAAGACTACCTTGTTTTCTACGAAAGAGTACATTATAAGGTTTCGTGAAAATTGAATGCAGAAAATTTAAAACTAGGTATAGTTAAGCTCAAAACCATTGTAATGCTGTTAATAATTAATCAACTTAAATAGATTTAGAGTACAGATTTACAAACTAAATGTAACAACATGCCTGCAAATATTTCAAAAGAAGAAAAAAGATACGTTGGACTCATTTAGTTTTAAGGGCTTTTAGCGCGAAAACATGAGACTAAATGATCTTAAAAATGAAATTGTCCGCGAAATTCCATCTAAGATGTCAAATTTTACTATAGTTTTGTTTCATTTTAATGCTGAGCAGAATTATTTTTTTCTGCTGAAACAGAATCGAAGAGTAGTATCTGGAAGAAATATGCTGTATTAGATCAAATTTTCTGGCAAGTGGTGAGTACTGCACTAATTTCGAACCAACTTGAGAACACCTCGCACTTTTTACTAGCAATATGTACATATAAGACTCGTACATAAGTGGTGTGATTTTCTTGTTGAAACAACAAAGCAAACAACTTTTGAAATATATTATGCTTTAATTTGATACAATTGGTGAAAACTTAACGATGGTAAAAACAGGTATGTAGTCGACTTTACAGTCAAAGGCGACTTTAACTCCGGGAGTGGGAATTTGAATGGGAATAGCGTAAAATCTATTTATATACTAACATATTTTGTCTTGTTTTATTGGAATAGATATAGAATAGGATATACATTTATGCTGAATATTTTCATAACATTATTTTGTGGATGTTAGAAGAGGCAAATGATAGCAAAATACAATTAGCTCCACTTGAAAACTCCATACTGTAAAAGAGATTTAACGGTAGTGGAATACACCGTTATCATTCACTTGGATAAATTTTCACAACGAATTTTGACTAATTTTCGAAGAAAATTTTAGCAAGTCATGGACCTACCTGTTGTATACACCTACCTATTATATATATATATATATATATATATATATATATATATATATATATATATATATATATATATATATATATATATATATATATATATATATATATATCAGCAAAATGATTAAGGGAGATAATCTCAGGAGTGGCCCATCCGATTGAGCTGAAATTTTCGGGGGGCATAGATGTATATAACAGGTAGATCCATGACTTGTTAAAATTCAGATATCTTAAACCTTTTGGCGGCAGCGGGCATTTTAGTGAAATTTCAGGTACTCCTATATTTCCAAGCAGTGTAAATTTTTGTTAAAAAAAAGTACTAGGAATTAAATCTTATTATGTTTTTAGTTTGCTTATGATAAAGTAGTGGAAATTTTGAGCTTTGTGTAGGCGCTGAGTGCCTTAAAGTAGGCAAGGATTTTTTTTCAAATTTCGAAGTGTCATAGCTTCTAAGAAGAACAATAGTTCATCGTGAAATTTTGAGAGCGTATTGATGTAAACAAGAATTTAACACACATGGACCTTCAAGGCTGTGCGGGCAACTTTGTAGCTACAGCAGGCACTTGAAAAAAAATCTTTCAAATCATCGACCCTCTTGAAAAATTTTTGATTTCGGAAAATAAATTCAAATTATTGATAAATTTTGACTTTTGCCCACCAAGTCAAATAAAATATTTCAAAATCCCGCGGTAAACAAGAATGGCAGCCCATGATCAAGTGACCTCTATTTTCAGCACTCAAAACTTCTGTTCACGAGAACTGACGATCGGATAATGCGATCAATATGAAATTCACAGAATATATTGGAATTAGCTTGGACCAGATCCGATAGAAGTGATTTTGAAATACGGGCAATACTGTGGCAGTGGTGCCATTTTGAAATAACGCCGAGAAAAAAAACTGGTTTTTGGCCTATAGCTTTCGATTTAGCCACCAGGTTTTAACAAAATTCACGCCGTATATGAACCTTACTCTAAAATAGATTTCATAGAAATTCGGTTGAAAAATTAGTATAGGGTTACCAACTATGGCAATTTTTGTCTTCTAAATATTGTAAATTTGCTCAGGAAAATTAAGGTTTTTTCCCTATAACTTCCGATGCAGTAACGAAATCAAAACGAAATTCATGTGATAGGTGGACCTTGCTGCATTTCTAACTCTGCAGGAATTTCGTTGAAAAATTGTGAAAGGGTTGCCAGCTAATGGCATTGATCCTGTAATGACAATTAACAACAAATATTAAGGTTTTGAAAATTTGAAAAGTTGTGAAGAAATTGAACAACTTTTTATTTACATTAAAAATTTTAATTTGCTTTGTAAATTCTATTTTGACAAAGTGGTTTCGAAAGTATGCACTGATTCTCATCAGACACCAGCACACAGTGCATACTTGACTGGCGTGACCACTTGCAATTGGAAATAATTAATTTGTATTTATGCTAGTTGTGACAAATTTTAACATTTCCGACTTATATCCATCGATATAATTTTACTTGTAAAGGTTATTGAATGTGATCATGGTTCCCTTCTTGTCTATAAATCAGCATAGATAACGCATATCATCTCTAAAGCTTATCAAAGCGGAGCATATTGAAACGGGAAACTCGATCGTTTTGCGGAATCAGCCTCCGAAAGCAGAACCAAAATGGAATTGTTTTTGCGGGATGATTATATGTTATATGTTATATTATTTAATTTAATAATTTGATTGCGTGATTGAGTTGTGTCTTCTCCTCCACTAAGCGATGCAGATCTTAACTCTATCTATATTTTCCATGGTGAATGCATTAATTAGGTAGTGTACCGTATCCGTAGGTAGTGAAAATAAAACGATAATTCTGTTAGCAATTTAGTATATTTTAATCCGTTCGTTTAGCAAAATCAATACTTCTTCTCTATCGTACGGCTCTCTAACGACTGAGTGTGCCATGTCGTATATGCTTATATGTCTATTTCTTGTTAATATTGCTGTTTCTTAATACTTATATGCTGCTTTTAACCCCACAGTAGAAAAATTGAGTTACATAAAGCATTTGAACTTGTTTGCAAAAAAATCAGCGCATGGTATACAAAAGGTTGGCCATCTCTGCTCTAGATAAATGATAACGCAAGCTTGTTTTACCTACATCTATAAGAAACATAACTAATTAGCAATGAATAGGAACGAATCATTTCGTAAGATATTCCTGCACATTCTCTAACAGATATACATACGTCATCCAGCGATTCTAATATGGAATTTACATCCTGCATATCGACTGCTTCTACTTCCTGTTTGAAATTGTTAGCTGCTCCTGTCTCCCGTTGGGAAATATCAACTTCACATGCTTCCTGTTCAGGAAATCATCACCGTCAACAGTGACGACGTTAAATAAATCCTTAATTACGAAAATGCAATTAAACTTATTTCATGCACTAACAATAATTATGCTTGTGAAAAGTTTCGCCTTGATGTGTACTCACTCAGCCAGTTGCAATAGTATTGAGCAATATTGTGCAGCTACTAGCTACCTAGTTTGCTAGTTTATTAAACTAACCAAGCTGCAATCGCTCCGACGGCAATATTACATTAACTTTCAAAAAAGAAAATTTTGTTTTACTCCGAGTTCGGCGCAAAATCACAACCCAGCACTATCCACTTCGGGTGATTCAATCTGCAAATAAATAATAAAACCCTGTAAATTAAACAGCAAGGCCAATGATAAACTTTACAGTTTCATTTCTTGTTAGTCCTGTGTTGATTCTTTCTAATTAAAGTTTGATGCGAATTTCAAAGAGATTGGAAGAGGAGGAACGAGGGTAGAAAATGCAATCTTAATGATTATTTCAAGTACACTCGTAATGGCGAATGCTTTCGTGCGACAACAATGGAAATATGGGAAAAGTTTGTATAAGTATCAATAGAATAGTTTTATGAACTCCAAGTTGAAATGACCGTTACAAAAGTTGACGTAGCTCGACTGCATTCAGAACGTTCAAGTGTCCATTTATTTACTATTTACGAAGGAATCGTAGTTATTTTGGGGGAGCTTTTCGTTTGAAATTGCAACGAGGAAAAATCAGCTCATTTGATGTTTAGTAAATTTAAATTTTGAATGGTTAGATTGTATTTAGTGTTTATTGTATTTATAGTTCACAATCGAAGTACTGCAATAAATTTCAGACTATTGTGGAATGATAAAATACACTGTAGCTAGAATTGCAGAATCAATTAGGGTAGAGCCCGCAATCAAAATTTTTGTAAATAGGAATCAAACGAATCACATCTTTTCAAAGTACAATTTATCTTAAAAATTTTGTTATTTCGTTTGTTTCGTAGCAAGCTACAATGAAACAGTTACCAATGTTCTATTCGTAGCACAGATAAGTACGAATACTGTATCGCAATTGCTAGCAGCGATAAATCCAACTCTAACTCGCGATTGCAAACCCGCACCGAAATTTTCCCAAGCTGCCTTTAACAAAAGCTTGCGACCTTATCGTGTCCATGACAGGCAACAATAAAAGTCATTTACAAGATCAAAGGGTAAATATTGTATTTCATACACTTGCCAGCGCGCTGTATCCTGCTATTGTGGCTGCTACAAATGTAGGGAGACCGCCCAGGCGTTGCTCGTGTTAGGCTTGGCGAGGTGAAATAAAAATGAACCGACGAAAATTCGAAAAAATACCTTTTGACCAAGCCTGGTAGAAGCCAGTATTGTTTCGTCCTGACAGCCTTTGTTATTTCCACTTGATCTGCTGATAGAAACGAACACTAAAGGCAAAGAATTTCTCGCTTTGTTTATATATTTGAGGCTATTGTTATCGCATAGAGGGTGTTTTAATGCTACCCCGGATTCGGTTCTATTCTGTACCGTTTGGCTCGGCATGGCGCAGCTCAGTTGTTCCAATATTATTCCTATGATGTTTTCTGTGTGTTTTGTGGTGGCTATGGTCATATTATTTTTGTGGGTGAAAATGATGATTACAGTTTGAGAGTGGATATGAGATTGCTTTTGTTTGTTCGCATCTGTTCCACAATTACAAATGAACTAGTTTTAGATGTGCACAAAAACATCAAACAGAATCAAATGTCTCAAAGTGTATTTTTGGAATATTCTATAGAGCATGCACACATGGTGCAAATGTATGCTTATATTTGCTGTTGCAATATTTTTGTAGACTCACAAGGTGCAGGTAAATTGTTCATTGCTAAAGGTTAGCAGCTCTATTGAAAGGAGAACTGAATCTGATGTAATGAAATGCAGCTGGAGCTGTTTTAAAACAAAAAGGAAAGCAAAGCATTGCCACTACAACCAACCATGCGAAACTTGGGATAAAAATTTGGTGTAGCAGTCATTTTGAAATGTTGGTTCATATGTTTAATTGAAGCCAGTGCTGCCATTTTAGCATTTTGAATGCTAGATCTGGCATTATTTTTTTCCAAAATGGCATTAGAAATTTTCTAAACTATTTTCAGCATTTAAATTTAGATTTCGGAATAATCTGGTACTATTCTACTTTCAATATTGCCCATCATCATCACAGTGTGCTTTCAGTCGCGTTCATGGACTGAAACTTCTTGAATCATGTGGTAGGGAAAATTCATGAAAAATACAAAGACGCTCTCATGGCATTTCTTTAGAAGTGACAGTTGCCTGATTTTGAAATAATGATAGTTATTATAAAGCCATCTTAAGCAGTAATAAAGTACCTCCACAAAAATATTCAACTTTCATAATAACATTGCGCGAAAAATATTTTCCTTGCGACGCATTTTGAAAATATGTATTCGCACCACACTGTTGGACACTTTTCAGGATCTAGCACTAGCTCAGATTCAACTGAAATTTCATGCTCTTTCATAAAAGATTTCAGTGTTCAGTCAAACAGCATACAAAAACGACTTCATGGTAATGCATAGAGTACGCGAACAGATCTACCATAACATTTGCAAAAATGTTGTAATCCTGCCCCATTTCAACAAATATGCGCTTTAGGCTAGAGTATTTTGAAAATGTCAACTGTAAGCCTACCCCCAGCGAACGAAACCTTTGTCGACCGATCAACCCCTGCGGCAAACCACCCTGCTGCCAATGATTTCGCTGCAGACCAAAAGTACATTAGAACAAGTACTACACCTTTGTGCTTTCAAGAGAGCAAAATATATATATAATCGATCTTCTATTCTTTGTCTATTAATGTTGCAGAAAAAGCGAAATATTAAGTGAAATAAAATGCAAAGTTATATATTCTAATGTTAAGGCAATTTTGGATTGCATTAAATATTCCAATATTAAGGAAATTTTGGATTGCATGAAATATGGTAAATTCAGGTTTCTCGTTCCATTAAATCGTGATCATGCTAAAAATTAGTGATGTGGTCCCATCCACTTCAGACTCCCAAGTGTCCTAAATTCAAGTTTATCAAAGTGTATGAATTCTAGTTATATATTTTATTTTGTATATTTTATTTTTATTTTATCATTTGATTTGTTAGGGCTTCAAGTGCAAGCAATCGCACGGATAACGATGGAGAAAATTTTTCTCAAGCGACAATAATACTTTTGCTTCCATTAAAAATAAATAATTGTTGCTGTTTTGATTCTGAAATTCCAAATTTTATTTTGAAAAATAAAGGTAGCATGAGTAGCTACGCCATTTTTTGCCGTGAGGTGGCTATTTAGTTGCTGCCCTACTAAGCGCAAAAGCGGTATTTCAATGAAAGCGAGTTTCAAGATAATTAAAGCTTTGTAAAAGTAGTAATATTGATATACCTCTAATTCCCTTAGTGATTTAAGGTAAAATTGAGATAGGCGACGAGGAACTGGGTTCGTTTGGAGCTGGCGGAGGATTCTCTTTATTCCACTTTTCTCGGTGAACGGTCTCCCGCTCTTGGATACATCGGGTACTTAGATTTATAAAATTTTCTTAAGGTGTTTTCCATATGTTTTAAATAAGATACCATTAAAAGGCTTAGCTTTTTAATGTTATAAAAATCAATGTCTCGATTTTTTTTAGATAACGCTTTGCGCTTAGTAGGACAGAATAGGTTGCTTTGATTTTTAATGGTTATGTTGAATGTTTTCGTAGTAAGAAAATTAGAAATAGCCCTCATAATGTGTAAAAAGTTAAAAGAGGTAATTTTCTGTTAGTTGCTTTTATGTATATTTTCTAGCAATTGTGGTAGTTTATACCCTTCATTTTCAACTGATTTAAATTTGAAAACTGCATACAATTTGACAGGTTAGAATCTGCTCGTATGAACGAAGATGGCGTTCCATTTGCGATCTACTCCCAAGTACTTGGAAGTATTAATTAGTAAAAATGGAACAGGGCAATTATGTATGGTAAATATATGTTTATTTTGATCCAATGAAAAATCATTATTTAGCATTATTATTTTACAGGATTTAGCATTATTTAGCCTTCAATAAAATTGAATCCACCATTATTCCAAAAAAATAAATAGCAGCACTGATTGAAGCTCAGTCACCTCGAAGCTTAGTGTGAGATTATATCTAATTGTGAGAATAATTTGCAAATATTACATAAATAGCAACTTTAGGAACTTAAAATTTATTGATTTATGCACTTTGGCTGTAGCGTAACACATAAACAAAGTTTTTTTCCAATCAACTAGAATTCGTCTCAAACCAGTAATAAATTTATGGGTGAATGGCGGATGATGCTGATAAGAATGGATGTAGTTTATTCAACACAAAAGTCAGAAAAGATTGCACTAAAGTTAAAATATTTGGTATGTTTTGGTAACATGAAGACACGAATTTTAGTAAACAAATCAAATAGTCTCCTCAGGAAATATCTTTCTATTTTTATTTGTCTACCTTTTTGTTTAAGCGCCATACCTAATGTCCAAAATGATTAATCTCAATTTATGAGGTTTTTCGTATGTAACGGTAGCTTTAATCATGAGGGGTCAACAAAGTTCTGTCACTGGACCAATATTTTGTATCGACAATCGAATTTCAGTTGGCTAGCTCCAAACTCACATCATCCAATATGTAGTTGATACGCTCTCACTGACGTTTAGCCAAGACCCGCTGAAAGCAGTGAAGCAGTGAATATTTCTTAGCGCTAATAAGTCTTTACTTTGAAAAAAACGGATAGTTGCACTAAACAACGGTAAGAAACGGCTTTGTATATTTCAATCCTTTCCTGTGTCGGGGATCCTAAATTATTCGCCAAAAGATTAAGAATCTCAATGTCTTACTCGGAGCTTTGGTTTTCAAAATATATTTGCATATATTTTTGATTATTTATTTGACCTATCCTCACTATAATCCAGGAGATTATTCTATTCCATAACTGCCATTACAGAAGGAAAGGTATTCGAGAAGATAAAATTTCCAATTATTTCTGGCCACTAAATAGGTCATGAAAAATACTTGAGCTTAAATTGTGTCACCTTGGCAGTGATGACAGTTGTATCTGTCACAAGAGTTACATATATTCCAGCGCAGGGGTGCCCTGCGCATCGCCTGTAGCTACCGCACGGTCTCAGAAAAGGGTGTGGTGGTGGTATCGGAAGTAATCCCGATCAACCTACTAGCGTGAGAACGCAAGGACGGATACCTCTTTCGTTCAGAGCTGAGCAGAACTGAGGCTCTGACGTATGCTCGTACGCTTACCATCCAACTTTGGCAACAATGTTGGAATGAAAGTGCTAAACGACGCTGGACGGCTAAGCTGATTGGTCTCATTGAGCCTTGGCTTAACCGGAGCCACGGAGAGGTAAACTTTTACCTTTGTCAATTCTTGACAGGGCACGGTTACTTCAGAAAATACCTGAACAAAATGGGTAAGGTGGTCACACCGTACTGTCGGTACTGTGTGACTGAGCTCGATGATGCTCAGCACACATTCTTTATGTGCAGTCGCTTCGTAAGTTTGAGGCGCACCATTGAGTCCACGATTGGCCTGACAACGCCTGAGATGATCGTGGAAGCAATGCTGCGAAACGAAGAGAACTGGCGCGTAGTCTCAACATATGTTGAGAAAGTGCTGCGCATAAAGAAAAAGGAGGGTCAAATTACAGATCCATGGACTGTGGTAGTTTCTGAAGACCATGTTTACCGATCGGTGAGTTAGCACGATCGGGTTGATGCAGTGCTTAGGCGGGTCCCAACTCAAAACTTCATGGGCTTGTAGATGGTCCTTTTTTTAGTGAGTCACCCGGGGAACTGGTTAGCGGATTTCTTTTTGTCATCTACACTAGGGGGAAAAAAGAGTTATATTATTAGAATGTAATTAAGTTTTTAAATTCTGTCTAGTGATCAGCTTTTAAATAGAATTAATCGCTCTTGGTTGATTCTCTGCTTGGGTGATTTTCCATCGCAATTCTTAACTCATGTTCTTCCTCCCAATTTATCATAATTAGCATTTTACGAAATTTTATTCTGGGACAGCTACTTTTTTCGTGTACAATTCATTCTGGATTTATTTCATCTTGTCTTTTGTATCCGATAATCAATTGTTCCAAATGGTTAACTCAGTGGATAACTGCACTTAATTTCAGAATTACTGGAGTGGTTTGTGTGATGATTTTACAATTATATTACCCTAAATGCTGCGGAGCACTTCCGAATCTCCTACGTATTTCAGATACATCTTGCCGCGTTCCTTTTTTCTGTTCGTAATTACACTCGGACGTTTCTGACATTTTTATTTTTTTTTGCATTATTGCATTACAACAGTCAATTGCTCACACTACAAGCAAACTAGATGCGCCCATATGGACTAAAGTAAAATTAGAATGGGAAAGCAGAATGGACTGTAGGTTAGCCAGGACATTATGACCATCATCTGGTTTAAGCAAAAGTAGGACACTGTTCAAAATCAACAGAAACCCTTTGAGAAAGACAGTTGGCTTGCTCACAAAGCACCACCTTATTGCCTCCCACGCAAATAGAATAGACCTGTCATCCAGCAATTTATGCAAGAAGTGTGAGATAGAAGAGGACACCATCGAGTATACTCTCTTCAGTTGCTCGTCTCTAATATTTCAGGTTGTTACAGCTGTCTAGAGCTAGCAGAGGTGGTTAGTACCGTAACGTTGAGGCAGTTGATTCAGTTTAGCAGAGTGGCCACTCTCTATAATCTAATCTAACCTACTGACATTTCCTGATGTGAACAACTGTATACTGCACTTGTGCGTAGGGTTCTCCAACGTTGTCGAATTTGACGTTCGCATTATGGGTACTTAGTTGATCGAGTTTATTCTATAGAACGCAAATTTAACCATCCGTTATTCTCTCAATTGAGCTCCGTGCGTATCGTATGCGTCTCCCTATTATTAAAATCCTTCTCCGTCACATCAACAACAATGTTGATATATGGGTGTTAAATCCAAGTTTTCACTTGTCATAATTTAATTAGACATAAAAGCAATCGTAATTCTAACAAATATGTACAATTTATTAAATTATAGCTGGCAGGATTATTTTCAATTTTATAAATAACTGTTGCTGAATATATTTAAGGAATGAGTAAATAAAGTTTAATTGAATAGAAAGAAAATTTCTGTACACTATATCATTTAAGCTATGTTTCTTATATTTTAATTCGATCGTCTTGTAGATACTCATAGATTTTTGAAATCGCATAATTCATACAATCAAATTATTTTAAACTGAATTCATTCCCATTTTTTTCTATTTTCTCAAAAATGTTGTTCCAACCTATGCTAGTCACCAATTAAATACGAGCCGTTGACATCAAATTTACGACACAGCCTTTGGCTAATTTTCATTTCGCTGTGTCAAAACTCTGATTGCTAAAGTTTCTACGACTCTCGTCCACTAGAACTAGAGATGGGCAAAATGACATATGACATATCACTGATTGCTCTTTTTTAGAGTATTTTACAGTATTGCGCCGTACTCTCAGTACACTGTTCGCTTCGCATTTCATTAAGTTTATTCAAACGAAAGCTTTCGCTCACAGACTATGCTGTGCTTTTTTCAGGCGCTGCACTGTAAGAAAGAGCAATGCGTCATGAGCTATGACATTTTGCCCATCTCTAACTAGAACCCACATCATAATAATCAAACTGAAAATTGTTTTAAACTGAATTCATTCCCATTTTGTTTTTAGACCTACAATTAGAAACAAAACTTTTCCAGGTAGGCTGAACGTAGTTGTTTGCATCAACTTTCTGCCCTACCCAACGGGAAAAGTAAAGCGTTGGCATATATTCGGTAAGTTTTTTGCGTAATGCATGGAACCATTACTGATCCATGATCTGTTAATTTATTTTGAATATTGCATGTCCTAGGCTGGCTTTATAGCTTTATAAAAAGAACTTTTTGGAAAGCCCGACATCGGATTCTTGCATTCCCGTCAACTAGGAGGAGCGCAAGCTGAAGCTTTGAGCAACGACCGATCGTACCTCTGCATGACCCGGAATGTGTGGATAAAGGTTTAGTTAGCGAACCTCCGTCGCGTCCGCTTCGTCCGCTCCGTTTTATGACCGGACGCATCGTTGATTATTTAAAGTGCGTTGCGTCCGCTCCGTGTGTCAAAAGCAATGGTGGTCAATTTAGTTATTTTCGTGGTGTAAACTTCATATTCGAACGCGGAAATAGTTTGAGCTGTTTTGTGATTTGTTGGTTAGTAGCTACACGTATGAAAGAAGCAATGTTTCATCTTAATTGCACAGTATGTATTGCATATTCAGACATTTTTTATCTACTGCAAACGAAATATTTTGGCAGTCATAGGTGGACACTGGTATTTTACAAAAAATACAGTTTAATTTATCTGGAATTATTCATCCACCAGGGAAAAAGAGATGGCGTTCAATATTAATACAATGACTACATAATTAATTTAGTATGGTACAATAACGTACACTTGTTTTACATTTCTACTTGGGTGTTCGGTTTCGGAGTCAACCAAATTTCGAACTATAATAAATTACAGCTACTATTATTTTTGTCGCGGTATTTTCAAGCTTGCTATTTCTGAAAAGATCTCACTGAAGCAACAGTTGCGAAGATAAATCAAAGACAAGCCAATTTAATGCAGACATCAATTTAATCGGTTCAACAAACTTTGACTGTTTTTTTGAACAATCGGTAAATTAATATAATTTCATCAGTAATATTTATAACTATAAAATACGCTAACTCACAAATTCTACAGCATCAACATTCGATTAATTAAATATTTCAGGAAAATGGTTTATCTATTCCACAAAACATTTTGAAAATATATTCACCTTGAAAAATTCAGCTGACAGCTTGCCTTGCAAAACACTCACCACTCATTCTAAACTCACCTTTCTCTCTCTCGATGCGTCTGAAGATGAAATTTGATCATCTCTTGCGCTCCGTTCCATCGGACGCACAGGTTGGATAACTATCGCTCCGTCTTCCAATGCAAAGTATATGGAAACTGTGAAATTCAACTCAGTCGGAGCGGACGGAACGGACGCGACGCAGGTTCGCTAGCTGAGCCTTAATGCTCACCGTGTAAATGTGAAGCTCATTGGAAATTCCAACAGCGTATTCTTTCATCACACGTTATCTAGGAGGAATCCGTACTGCGGGCTGCTAGTTGCCCCTGCACAGCTCTTAATAAATAGTATCCTAAGCATAATACTTAAGGCCGGTCCAGACGCTAGGTTTTGCACAATGTTTTATTTGGGCAGTCAAAACGTTGCGGATAATTATGCCCTACGAACTCAATTATCGCTGCAACTGTACCGTTCTCAAAATTGCACAGTTTTCCTATCCACACGCAACGTTTTCTCTGCAACGTTTCAGACTGCACAGATAAAATGTTGTACAAAACCTAGCGTCTAGACTGGGCTTACCCTTAACACACTACCCATAGCCGATGCATGCTTGCATGTTCTTTTCCCCTTATTTTTGCGAGTGATGCTCATTGGTCAGACATGGACTTTTGGAAAACCCCTTGCAAGCAGATTACATTTGCTCTGCTAAGAATGTTCGTTTCATGAATTCTGCCAGAATTCATTACCGAGATTCCCGTTGGGTAAAGCTGGAAACACAAATTTTTCCCCACAATTCGCAATTGTTAAATTTTGTAATGAAAAACACCGCTCGAAAATGGAAAAAGGTCATCACAGAATTTAGACATCATCTCACTATCCTTTGATTTCAAATGGCTCATAACTGCTGGGTGTACATACATACATACGTACAGTATACATTTCACATTTCGTTTAAGTTTGCTTCTCTTATCACATAAGCTTCAAAAGCTGAACGAAAAGATCAGCAAAGCACAAAAAGAAACTTGTTCAGTGTAATAAAGGTCACGTCGAAATTAAGTATTAAAAATATTTGAAAATGGCGTAGTTGCTAGGGTATACCGGGACCGGGTAATCTTTTTTTATCTGACATCTAAAATGCTACAAACGTCCTCGTGAGAGAAGATGCTTATCTGCTGGCCTGAGATGAAAATGTGAAATGATACATTCAGGCAGAGAGAATTGTATTTCTTCGTAATGGGATTTTTCTGGAGGATTTAGTGAATTCTTAGAAACTGTCTTGTCTGTAATTTCGAGATAACAAAGCTAATGCGAGCGAGATGTGTCTAATCAAGTTGGCAGCATGCTCGAGGTATATTGCAGAAAGGATTAAGGAACTTGTGCCCGTTGAAGGCGGGCATTACTCGGAAATACAAGCTCTATAGGAATAAGCAGGTACTAGCGGCACGGAAGCTTTATTGTAATCTATTGTCTAATTTGTTCTCGTGCCTTCAAGATCAAAACAAAGTTTTGCTCAAAACAAACAATCGAAAATGATTTATTCCAAATTGAAAACTAAAACTTAAGAACGTTTATAGAAACCTGTCACGGGACTAGTTTTTTCGTTAGAACTAAATTCGTGCTCTTTCTCGTTGAATTGACATTGCATACTCCTTGTAACCAGTCAACTATTTTCCAAATAATTAATTCCGTCAAAACTATGCTTTCGCATCAGCAGTCGACCCCTGAAATTCTCTGGCATCAGCAGTCGGCTAACTTTATATATGCACATATATTATTATTTATATTCCCGTTGAGATATTTTGGAAAAATTATTTTAAAATGAAAATAAAAAAACTGCAGCGCATTAGAACCGCTAGAAACCTGATTTTCGAAGAAAGTGTCTTTCAGTGACCACAATATGTGGAAAGACGTAATACACGTTTTTGTGTTATCATATCAACAATTTTTTTCCCAAAGCAACAAAAACCATTTCTCGATAGCATCTCTTATAACATGAATGACGAAAATGTTCAGTGCAGGCAACACTTTTCCAACGAAGCAGCAATAAGTCTTCCATAACAGGCTCATGCTAAAATCAACCTATCCTATGAATTTCGTTTTCAACCGAGGATTTCATCGAAAGTTCCAGCGATTAAATGATGTTTGAGGCTGCCATTCGAAAAATGTTCAAAACTCGGAAAATTTAAACATTGGGTGAAAAGAATTTCAGGGCTACCATCCTCAAAACTTTTCAAATTTTCGCAGGACCATTTCCATTTCAAAATTTAATGACAACATCACTTAGTAAAGGAATGTCAAAAAAATAACGAAAATTGCCATAGCTAACAGCCCTTTCATGATTTTTCTTCGAAATCCTCCAAAAAATTGGCTTAAAATCAGGTCCAATTACTGCATGAATTTCATTTCTTTTTTCATGACTGCAACGGAAGTTATGGGGAAAAAAGCTTTATTTTGCCAAACAAATTTACAAGACTTAGGTGCCAAAAATTACCATAGCTGGCAATTCTATTCTTATTTTTTCAACCAAATTTTTACCAAATTTGGCTTCGAGTAAGGCTCAAATTCTGAGTGAATTTCGTTAAAATTTGTTGGCGTATCGGAAGCTATATGTTTTTTTCGCAGTGATTTTTCACTGTCACAGGGTTGTCCACATTTCAAAATGTCTTCTATCAGACCGGGTCCTAGTTAAAGCCAACATGTCCTTTAAATTTCATAAGGATAGGGATTATCCGGTTGTTAGTTTTGGTGAACAGAAGTTTCGAAAGCTGAAAATACAGGCATTTTGGTGATGGGAAGCTAATCTTTTGCAACTCGGACTTTCATATACAACAATAATCGCTGCCGCTGTAATTTCACTGTGAAAGCGATTGTTGTTGTATTCAATGTACTTACCTAAAGCTCTGTCATAAAGAGCTTAAGTTACCTTAACTTACCATGCCCAAGAGTGCAAAAAACGTACCTAATGAAAACGGTGCATTTGCATTACAGCTCTGTATAAATTCTTTCAAAATCGTGGCGTCCATCAATCTTCGGTATATGTGTGGTTCTGTTTTTCCAATCTGCTCTAGTATCATCTATTAATCCCAGTAATCAGTTTAATTCCCCTAAATTTGTTTCTGTATAGCCTTTACTCGCGTCATCACCTCTTCTACGGATTTCTTAATTTGTGTGCAGAACGATTATTTCTAATACCTCAGTTAAAATAAATAGTGGTGTTTTATAGTGCTCCCATCACCACTCGCTTTGGGCAAATAAACTTTAGGCGACCGTCGCACAGTGGTTTATTTGTGGAAAAAGATTATCTTTATTCATGAGAACCACTAGATGTATCAAATTGAGTGTTTGTTGGGTTTTCAGACATGGGAAATCCATTTTTGGGGTTGTTTTGGCTCCAACTTTTAACAAAAAGTTTCCAAAGTTTCCCTCTCGTGCCTCAATTTTGAGAAAAATGTCATTTTTAGAATTGTTTGCTGCTGACGCAACTTTTATCAATATTGTAAATGTGGAAATGATTATTCAAATTCGTTTGACACAAATGATCTCGGACAGTATTAATAATTTGATTTGCACCCCTAGCTAAAGAAACTTAATTTTGCAATAGCCGTTTATTTCACGTGTGCAAAATTACATGAGATACCAAACGAAAGAGCTAAATATAAGAGCGGATGAAGTACAACAGACAACGCCGAGTACCAAAACTATCGCAGGCAACTCCTATTTATTTCCTTCTATATGTAATATTAGACCGCACGATTTTTCTATCTCATTAGATTTTATGATTTTTGTGTAGTCTTTGAGTCTTTTACACACGGACCTTTCTGTCCCAAATTGACCAAAAAGGTTTTAATAAAAACTCAGACTTTCTTCTAACTTTATTGTATTTCTTTTGTTTTTTAAATGATATAAATCCAAAAATTAAACTGACAAATAAGTGTAAATATGCTTAAATATTATTTCTTGTAAGTGGGTGTTTTCCCAAATTGTTCCCAACTGTTGCCGAAGTGACAGTGATCATAAAACAGTGACAGTGACCATAAAACGCGTAATCCGATTTTTTTTATTTTTGAGTGAACACCGGATTCGAAAGCTGCATACTCGATTACATCATTCTATCAAATATGAATAACCTATCTTTTGTGGAAGTATCTTAAGTACCTTAATCATATAGCAAAACACGTATCATCGAAGTTACAAATATTATCATTGACCCATGCATGCATATTTACAATTTTAGCGATTGATACCTTGCAGGAAATTGTTTTGTACAGGTAAAAATATATTTTTGATAATGTTGCTTTGCATATAATTTCAATGCTAAGCATATACATACCTGAATTATTCTATGATCATACATGAATTTTCATATGAACACATTTCATTGAATTGAATTTAGAAGCAAGTTGGGAAATTTGATAATTCTAAAGTACAGGCGAATGGGTAAATAAATGAATGAACAGCCAAATAAACATACAGCACTTGAAACTTTACCAATAACATAACAAGTGAGTGTAGGGTTTAGAAACTAACTAAAATTCAACATTGTGTTTATCTCAATCTCACGTGCTCCAACCCGGTACAAATGCTTGCTATAATGTGCTGCAGAATACGCGGACTGGCGCAATTAGCGTGCAAAATGTTGCATTTTGTGCAAGGTCGCTGAACTTTGAAAGGAGTTTACGAGCCCAGCCGCAGCTGGCCGCAGGTAAATTAAGCTTTGGTAGTTACTTTGAACTTCAATGAATACAACTAGACCTATTTTGTAACAACGTTCAGTGACGTTCTAAACTTAAAAGGGACTAGAAGTTTTAAACACCGAATTCCTATACTATTTGCAGTATGAACACTATGAAATGGGGGGAGGCTGAATCATCAATGTCTTTCATAGCTTAAGAACGCTGTATTACTCAAAGGAATTTTGATCTTCATATTCTTTATTTAAAAATAAAGTTAAAAGACAGATGCAATTTTTGGCTATTTACAGCTCCTGTGCTCTTACCCTTAAACTTATTAAACCCGATTACCACCTCAAATAATGGAGGCCATATAGGACAATATTGCCCCAAGTTTCAGCTTCATACGTAAAAGTCCATAATTTGAATAAATTCACCTTTTTCGAGAAATAGACCACTGTGCGTCGCCCTATTATATCCGGAGCATTTGTGTATCTTTTGTAATCAATTTATCCTTTATGATAGACTGAAAATGCTCTGGTTTCTGCGCTGTATTCGCGATCGAGCTGATTTTAACATGCACGGTCGAAGCTAGTATCTTCGAGTATCATCCACCTCGTTAAACTCTTCTTCGTTATCCACTGAATCTTTCCATAGCTCCTCGTAATTTATTTCTGGAGGTTGCTCTTGAAGAAGACGTCTAATTTCCTCGAGCTCCTTTCCGTCATTCAACAAAACAAAATGTATTTTTGGGAAAACAAAACAGTTTTACCATTTGTTGGGCAAAAAATCAGAATATTAAAATATTTATTTACATACCTTAGTGCACCATTGGAAAATTTTTAGCAGCAAAAAGAAGAACATTTCGAAAAGCAACTTTTTATGGTGCGGCAGTCACACTGGGTCGTTTTCGTACTGCGGACAAACTTCTACCGCTGCAGCTGAAAGACTAATTGGCCAAGTTAGGTAAAACGACGTGTGTAAAACCCTACCGATACTAAGTTTATGTAAGGAAGGGAGCCAACTCCTTCTTTTTTTTTGGTTTTCTGGGAATTCTCAAGTGAAATTTCTTTCTGAGCGAAACAGCTCAAATCAACCGCGAAGGGTTAAGTGCGATTTCTATTTCGCTTCTGAAAAATTACGACTCTAATATGAACATCTTGCGTACATTGATGACTCTACAAACTAAAGCTAAGCTGACACGGTGCAAGTATACTAGGATCGAATATACTTGGACGTCCAAATAACATCACTTGGACGCTACTTGAATCGTGGCAGCAGTTGATGGACAGCGTGGTTACATCCAAGTGGAGTATGACGTTGGCCAACTTACTTTTATCCAAGTTCTACTTTGACATATTTCCAAAATGGCGTCGGTGAGTGAAACTGTGTTGTGTCAGCCAGGGAAAAGCAAAATAAATAAGCAAATTAAAAAAAAGAAGTAGTATGATATTTTAAGCTCCTGTGTCAGCATATCGGCCATGAGTTCCACCTTTTTCAACAAAAATCCGTCATCTCTCTGAAATCCATTGGCCAAGTCATTCATCGTGACAACCACCTTGCTCTAAGTACACTTGTACGATTGCACTAGGTCCAAGCTGATCACCAAGTATACTTACACTGTGTCAACGCGTCTTAAGCCGGCGCCAATCGATGCTACCAACACCCTCCAACGTTGGACACTTGATGGTTAGACGCATCATGTGGCCGATGTGCCAGCTACCAGTGCCCAATGTCCAGCGTCCAACGTTGGCGCTAGAACATGTTCGGTCTGTTGTCGGTCTTTCTGTCCGCTTCAAAAGGTTTTTTGTCACTGGAAGGTATGATTGGAAGACATTTTGGTGAACTGCTATTTCGTGCTATCAATTAAATTGAAATTATTTCTTTATTTTCAAGCCAAAATAAGGCATATAACAAAAAATTATAACAACAAATTACAATTTTTTTAACAAAAATAATATAATTTATAATGCAAAATCAATGTACACGAAAAATTGAACCAACACTGGAATCAAATGTATTGGATCAAGAATTCGTTCCACCGTGTAGCAGAGCACTTGCCACGTCAATCGTCCAATATTTGACTCAATCGTTGGAATCAAACGTTCACCGCATCGTTTGGCGCCGGCTTTAAACGAATGATCGTACACATCGAACACTACCACCACCCAACCTTGCCAGAAAAAAATACAGAGTCTTGAACATTTTTTCAGAAAACCTGGAGAAATCTTGGGATATTAGTTTCTATAAAAATCGTAACTTATTTTCAGTAAAAATGAGATCATTTTAATAAAAACCATTTATTTCAGCATAAAAAACAATGCATGGCAAAAAAAGTAATTAATACACTTATTAGGTCTGTTCGCGTACCTGAATCGATTCTAATATATTATAATAGATTCGCAGAAAGTCGTTTTTGTACTCTTGCTGCAAGCCAAATTTTGCAGCAAAAAGCAGCCAGCTGCCAAATTCGGTTAACGTTGCAGTTTGCTGAAGTACGCGAACAGACCTATTATCTACGTACTATGATTTTAGGTTAGGTTAGGTTAGGTTAGTAAAGAGAGCTGCTGGGAACGCGGCCAGCATTAGGCCACCAGTTTGGGCCCATTTGCCACCCTCATAGGCAATCACACGCATTCACACTAATAACCATGGCACTGGCGGAATTCGAACCCGCAGAACCCATAGCACGCCGCTTTTCGATCTGACGCCTCAGCTACCGGGCCCCTTTTGCTATGATTGTATCTTAACATATATTTTCCGAAAATAATTTTGATGCCAGGATGTTTCATTTCTTGATTTTAAATATTCCTTAGACAAAAGGATACCACTTAGAGTATTTGTTTGTAAACGATTGTTTGTTTTTTCGTCTATTACGATTAATTTGAGAGAAGGTTCTTTCTACACACGTGGTAAAATTGGGTAAGGATAATAGGTGAAACACTCAAAAGTGATAAATCTGACTGCATTTTCATATTTGAATTGTTACCACTTCTTTCCAAAATAACTCAGCATTGCTGGTTTTGAAATCGGTGAATTCAATATTTGTTAGCTCCCACCACTGTGAATTCTGCAATTTTGATATTTTTATTAAATTTGAAAACATAGACAAAGCGTGATAATCGAAGGTTGTCTTTTCGAAACAACATTTTCAGGGTCCATGAAACTGATACTGCTATATTTGGTTCACAACCTCAATTTAGTATTAAACAATGGGTTTTAAATTATGTTAAATTCACTTTCAGTCCATTTAACGAGGCATTAACTGCAACCCCCAACTATAGGTTATCCTATGGTAAAAATTACATTTAATTTAAAAATTTTACATTCTCTATTTTGGTTTGTTTTTTTTATTTTTGAGTTTTATCTTTTATTATTGAGTATTATTCTCGTGAATCTTGTTATTTCCAAATTAAACCAAAATATTTTTGGGGGTTCACTTAGAAAGAGCTTATTTAATTGTAAAATTCGAAAAAGGCTAGCCACAGGCTGAGCTTTTCAAACTTTGAACCTTTTTGTTTGAAATTTTGATTTGCGATATGTTATTTTTCACACTTTTACTTTAACAATCATAATATAAAAGTTGAAGTAAAAGCGTGAAAAATTCTGGAAATTTTGAATGACATCTTGGTGTCTGTAAAACGTTGTGAAAATCTGGCAATCTCCAGATTTATATCTGAGCCTGGTATCACTGCTTCCACCCAGCCCTATATTTCACACCACTAATAAACGATGTTTCTGCCGATCCGTTAGAGTTTTCGTTTCCTTTTTTGAGGTTTTCGTACTCTTGTTTTCAAAGTCTATAGACGAAGTGGCCGACTACTGACGCATGGCTGACTACTTCTGGTGCACTTACTCTATGTTCAAATTGAATAATAAAAGTATATTTTGCGGCCAAAATTTAATTTAACAACCATCTCATACAAGTTGTTTGTTGCTTAAAACATTTTTTTTTCTTCCAGGTAATTCGAAACATGACGTTTGCAAACTGGTAACGAGAAAAGTAGTGCTTGTCATACTATCACCCAACCAGCTCAACCAAATCAAGACAGAAAAATGTAATATATAAAAGTAATCCAAGCTATTTAAACTTACTGGAAAAATACAAAATAAGTAGAAAATCTTTAAAAACTGTGTCTGTAACTAACATTCAAACATGTAAGCCACTCCGGCATGCGATAAAACTAGCTCAAAAATACAAAATCTTACATCTATACCCGTACAAACGATGACGTAATAATTTTAATACTTTTTGTAAAAGAGCAAGTGTACAACAATCAGTGTAACGAGAAAATACGAAAACAACCTTTTTATCAAAACGTAATGCTTTCGTACATTTCGTCACCGAGTTCAGCAAAATATCAAACGAAATCAAAAAGAAAAGTGTAATTCCAATGGTTGTGTAATTTCTATTCAAGTCGAGTTCCATCAAAAACGCGAACGCATGAAGAGCAAATCAAACGAGCAGACGCCCACACCTATCAATCAAAAACTTTTTTCAAAAAACTAAACTTTTACCACCTAACCATAATGCTAGTAGGAGTAACAATAAATGATTAATTGAATAAACCAATAAATAAGAGTAAATACGTTAATGCATACATATATTTTCTACATAACCCAAACAAATTGTAAAAATCATTTCTGAATCTCTCGAGTGGTTGTGAAACATTTACATACATAAATAGATTCAAAAATCTAAATCAAAATATATGAAAACTTAAATTTAAAGCAACATTTTGAAGAAAGTCGGTTTGAACGGAGTTCTAACTGAGCAGAACTATTTTAAACATAAGGGAATTAATATTACAACCGTCCTCTACTTACACACATCCTTACCAATAAAAACAATCGCGTCAGTGCTCTGATTCATCTGGCTCGAATGTAATTAACTCGGAAACTCCTGCAGATAATAATTTTTATGCAGTGAACTCACAAAGCGATCGAATGATTCACTCAGTGGTATAGAGCAAATAAACAGCCGAAATTCGCAGTGAAGTGGGCACGAACGAAAGCAGCACATAATTTTGCGCGGAGTGAGTGAAACATTGTAAATACACAAGTTCGATTGATTCAGTCGAGTGTTTATTGCCCGTATCCAAACAAATATTTATTTTGATTGTCAGCATGTATCCATAGGTCGAATCCGCCTACCGTGTGCCCGTGAACGCATGGAAAATAGCGATTAATTCGCTGGCAGGCTTTCTGTGAATCGGGCAAAAGGTGAAAACTGAAAATCGAATCTCTCCCACCAATATACTGAGAAATATCTATTGTGTTCAAAATAAACTTGCAGTTACAAATGCTTACGTTTGAAAAAATCTTGTGCTCATTGAACGACGGCGGTGCCACCGGTGAAAACTAGTGTAGCGCAGCACGATCCCTATCTCCTGCGCTCCCCCGTTTCCGTCGTTTAACCCTGGCTACTGCGGTATTTTTACGCAAGTGATAAAAAAATCTTCAAATATTCCCGTAGAACTGCGAGGAAACGTTAGAATTCTCGTGGACGTAATACGTTTCGAAAACGGGCGAAAAACCAGCAAAAATAGACGATTATGTAGAAATTAACGGCAAATTAATTTTTGCGGTGAATGGATCATAAATTCGATTTAATACGACGTGATCGAAATATTTGGAGTGATACCGAAGGTAAGTTGGTGTGTTTATCGTTATCTAATATTTTATATCTTCATGGAATTGTGAATGCTGTTTTTTATTCTCTATATTTACGCGAGTCGATTTCATAACAACGCCTGGTTGGTAGGCTGGCTGACTGACTGACAGACTGGCTGGCTGGTGATGGATTGGATCCATTAATGTCAAACGCATGTATAAATGAACTGTTTGTTGATTGACGATATGATGGATTTTTATAGCGAAAATACAGTAAAAAGTGGCATTTCGACTAGGTGGTAAAATAGAATAGAAAATATTTGCTGTGAGATGACGTTTAAGGTGATGAAAATTGCGTTTCTCGTCATATTGTTCGCTGGATTTGATGTCATGTTGAAGGGTATGGTGGAACTGGCAAATTGATTAAGAGCCCCATTAATGATCACAAATGAGTGATAATTTGTTAACATTGTAGATTGTCTGCATTGCACTGATGTTTTTATGATAAATTCTATATTGGTTACCCAACCACTCCCGCTTAAATTATGAAAATGAAATTTCAATATGAATGATTTGTGAATATTTTGATTTTTTTTCAAAAAGGAACACGAAATCATGTGAAATCACATGTAGTTGATCATGTCACCCATCTATATGTAATTATTTATATAACAATAGACGTGTTTAGGTTAACTAGGTTAACGTGGCTGCCGATCTTCAGAGGCCTGACGACCAGCACACATAGGCACAGGAGAGGCCCGTTGTGATAATGACGTGTTTAGGAAAGCTATGAAAATTATGTTTAGTTTTGGAAATAACTTTTCCTTTCTATCGTCAAAAAAAATATTTTGCCGTTATGTAGTTTTAATTCGAGCCCGAATATGTATATAGTTAAAAATAAAATTTTGAATATAACCGAATACAACTTAATATACTTCATATAGAAGACTCTAGCTGCGAAAACATTTCGGCGCCCAATGTGGTATCGTTGCCCATATATGTACATATATATATATACATATTTGTAATAGCGTTTAGCTGCATGATAAACCTCTACAGTTTGATATTCTTTTGCTGCTACATATACAGTGGCTCACAGCTTATTTGATACAGTAACTATTTACAAATGCAAATCACTGTAACTTTGAAATAAAGAACCCTATCCAAAAAATTTAAACGTATTTGACTAGATGCATTTTCAACGAATACAATGCAATCAAAAAATGTTCCAGCAATATTGCTTGGCGTCCGGTAAAAGAGAAATACCACTGGCGCAGAAAAATTGCAGCTCACAGCTTATTTTATACAGACACTTCAATGCGAATAAACTTCCATTTGCCGCGCCGTTAATCTGTTTTGTTTTTGTTTGATGAATTTTTGATTGTGTTTAGACATTGATTTAGGTAATTTTTAGCAAGATCTTGTAAGCTGAAGTGCTAAAATGAGCCAAAATTGTAAAATGGGTCATGGCACCACAATTGAACAGCGCGAATTGGTATTAAACCACTTTAAAAAAGGACAAAGTGTTCGAAAAATTGCTGAAAGTGTGAATTTGAGTGTCTCTACAGTGCAGCACATAATTGAGCGCTTCGTACACGAAAATCGGGTAGAAAATAAGAGGAGAAATGCGCCAAACAATATTTTCACCGTATCCGAAGAACAATACATTGTAAGGAAAGTGAAAGCAACCACAAAGATTTCCGCTCCAAAATTGGTTACTGAGGTTCATCGTAAATTAAGGAAGTGATGTAGTGCTGAAACCGTCCGACGACGTTCGTTGGGTCCATTCGCGACCATGATTTCAACGGGCGAGTAGCTCGTAGGAAGCCATTCATTTCCAAAAAAAAATACAATAAGCCGATTTGCCTTTGCCAAAGAGCATCTGGGAAAGCCATCCGCGTTCTGGAATACGGTTATTTTTGCGGACGAGTCCAAGTTTAACATTTTTGGCTCCGACGGAATGTCATATGTCTGGCGCAAGGCAAACACTGAGCTAAACAAGGAGAACCTCAAAGCTACTGTGAAGCATGATGGTGATAATGTGATAGTTTGGGCCTGCATGTCCGCAGCCGGAGTCAGAAATTTAAGGTTTATTGAGGAAACAATGGACCAAACAAAGTACCTGCAGAAAGCACTGCTAGAGGAATGGCAAAAAATTACTCTTGACATCACAAAAAAACTCGTTGACTCAATGCCGAATAGGCTCCAGGCTCTGCTTACGGCTAAGGGCTATCATACGAAGTATTGAAATCAACTGGAAACCTCATGATTCACAACAATTTTAATGTTAAATCAAACTGTACCAAATAAGCTGTGAGCCACTGTATGAGAAGCTATGCAGTAATATCGTTCAATTAAAATAATAACTGTTGTTATCGAACATATTATGTTCAATCAAACTATTATCTGTGATAACTATTTTAATGGAGAAATCATATTATTTAAGTAAAATATAAAATACTAAATGCACATTTAATAACTCGTTGGTAATTTTTTTCTTTTGCCTTGTTTTGTCTATTTAGCATCGATAATACCAACTTTTTTGCTTGATCGGATCAAGGTCGGGCGATTCTGATGAAGTTGCAGCAAGATGTGAGAAATGTTGTGACGGAGCGATGATCGCACGTCATAATTAGTATATTTAGTAGTATAGTAGCTTAGCAGTTATTTAAGTAGTATATTTAGTAGTATATTTGGATTCCAAACCCAACAGTTGAAAACAAAGTCATTGTTTAATGAAGATTCCGTTTTTTGAGTGCAATTTTTCACATACATTTCATTACTTTTAAAATTTTTATAACGTGGTGAATTGTAGAAAATGTAACATGTAGTGATTAACCACATTCGATGTACAGCACTAACAACGGAAGATCTATCGTACCTACATAAAAATAAATTAAAGGAATCATAGAAATGTTCGAAAAGCAACTAATCGAGAAAAGAGTTAAGGCAGACAATACTCCTATCAAGTAATACGGATGAGTTACTGCAAAATCGAACGGGGAAAAATCAAAGTTTAACAGATAGCAATAATTTCATATCAAAACAGCACGAAGATACGAGTAAAAAACTACAAGAGGCGATCAATGAACTAATAACGCTGAATAAAACCATCGAAATGCTAGAAACCGAAAACTTAGAAAAAGATAAATAAAACTCTAGCGCACCTGAACCGCTAGAAACACTAATGTTCGAAGAACAGTAGAAGAATCGTGCAGGTTTTGAGTGCATATTCCACCACATGTGCTGCTTATTACGGCCAAACTGTTTCAAATGCCACGTTTTACTTTCGTCTTAAGAATGCATTATAACTCATATGGTGCAAGGTTTCAGATATTACCACTGGCATGAATTTCAACGTTTATGAGAGCAAAACACGGGTTAATTATATTCGTTATCAGTTGCTTATTTCACATAATTTTGAAAGCAGCATCTCATATAACATCAATGAAGAAAATGCTCAGTGCCTGCAGCACTGTAACTGAAGTTGGTGTTTGGGGCTGCGATCCGAAAAATTTGCAGAACTTTGCGAATTGTAACATCGGTTATTTATTTTCATTGTAAATGTTTCCGGTATGTATACTAACTGTAAGCATTTATTGATACAAAAGTAGCACAACCGACTTGTGCTGGCAACCTTTCGCCAGTATCAAATCCAAGAATATATCAAATCTGCTTCACGTTGTTTAATTACATTCGAAGTAATAGGAGTATAAAGAAATTTAGGGTTACCTGCAGCGAGTTTTTTCAAATGATCGAAAGCTTAATATTTGCTGTTTATTGTCACTACAATATCATTACCATTTGAAAATTCTACGATAAAACCGCTTAATAAAGATATTGCAATTAAACACAAAACCAACAATAGCTGGCAACCCTATCGTGTCTTTTCAACCAAATTTGGCCTGAATAATGTTTATGACAGGTTTCATTAATTGTATGAAATTCGTATTGATTTCATGACTGCACTGGAAGTAATAGTGCAAAAAGTTTTATTTTCCTGAGCGAATTTTCAAAACCAAAGACACAAAAATTACCATAGCTGGCAGCACCAATCAAATTTTTCAACCAAATTTCCACCAAACAGAGATTAGAGTTAGGTTTAGCTTCTGTGTCAATTTCATGAAAATCTGGTAACTAATTCACATTTCATAGGGCAAAAAGCAGTTTTTTTTCTTTGTAATTTTTCAAGATGGCACCACTGGCACAGAGTTGCCCACAATTCAAAATCGCTTCTATCAAATCTGGTCTTACTTAAGTCCAATGCATTCTGTAAATTTTAGCTGTATCTGATTATTGGTTCGTGAGTTTCCGTGAACAGAAGTTTTTGATGCTAAAAATATAGGTTAACTGGGAGAGGGTTACCGTTCTTGTCCGACATGAAATTTCCAAAGTTTTATTTTGAACTTGTAGATAAAACATAAGATTTATATACAGATTGGTTTTATTGTAAGAAACGGACATTTTTTTGAATATTCGATGGTTTGAATGTTTTCACTTCCAAATTTTTTTTTTCAAAATGAAGACACCAAAATTATCATAGCTGGCAGCTCCAACCGAATTTTTCGACCAAATTTCTACCAAACGTGGCTTAAAGTAAGGTCCAGCAATTGTGTAAGTTTCGTCAAAATCGAACGATTCAATCAGAATTTATAGGGCTAAAAATAGTTATCTTTTTTAGTGGTTTTTCAAGATGGCACCACTGGCACAGAATCGCCCGCATTTCAAAATCACTTCTATCAGACCTGGTCCTATTTAAGGTCAATACATGCTGTGAATTTCAAATAATTCTGCCCATCGGATCGTGAGTTTCCGTGAACAGAAGTTTTTGATGCTAAAAATATAGGTCAATTGGGCAAGGGTTGCCAGGCGTGCCCGTTATACCATATCTTTTTTTTTTTTTTGGTTATGTAAACAAAGCACAAGATTTACATATGAAAGGCTTATTTTTGGAGAAACGGCATTTTTTCAAGAGAGACGATGATTTGGAGGTTTTCACTTTCAGTGCCTGCCCTAGCTACAGGGTTGCCAGCACGCTCATTAAAAGCCACACAAATCTACAACTAAATAATATCAATATGTCCTGAAAATTTGGTAATGATTGAATAGCTCTGTCAAAAGTTATCGAAATTTAAAAATTTTCAAATTTTCCCGTTCTCTTTTTAGGCACCCAGCGCACACATAGGGTTAAAAAATTCCAAAGCATTATCCGATTCATATGTAAAACACGTTAGAAATTTATTTTATTAACTTTATTTTTGCGAAAATCATTTGTGCACGAAATAATAGGTATATTAAAAATATCACTTAAATGCCCGCCGGCGCGAAAAGGTTTACAATAACTGACATTTAAAGAGACCTGGACCTATTCTGCATATACACCAATGTATCCTGAAAGTTTCAGCTCAATCGAATGGCGCGTTCCCGAGATTATCTCACTGAAATTTTTTGTACATATATATATATATATATATATATATATAGAAATATGAATTTTTGGCCGAATCGATTTTAATACTAATGTTCTTCGAACATTAGTAAAAATTACAAAGTTAGAGGTTCGCGTGAACACACTGAAACAAACACAACTTGAAAAGGACGTTGAAATATCGGGATGTCTAGAATGGAATCTTAAAGATCTTTCAACAAAAGTCAACAAACTGTTTGATGAATTAAAATTAGAGGAGAAAGACGATATTGCAAATATTAAGAAACGACTGGATGTAAAAAACAAACCCACAAACAAATTTCATATTTTCAAATCCTTACATTTAATTCGAAAGACGCAACAAGAAGCATCATCTAGCAAACTAAATGAACAGCTAAATTCGAAGGAGCGTAGCTATATTTCAACGAATGTTTAGCAGCTTACAATCGAAAACTGCTATGGGAAACGAGGACTCGAGCTCGACAGCTACAATACAAATTCATCTGGGTCAAAAATGGATTGATCTTCTGCAGGAGAAATGAGGCCGATCGAGTAGTCAGCATTAAATCGTTCGTTGATACTGATTTTTTAGAATAGCTAAAAAGAAAGTTAGTCCAGTCAGCTTCACACCATTTTAATATTTTTACTCATGCCACAGCTCGTCTGTTTGAAAATTATTTTACTTTTTATTTATTTCGAAATACTATTTCTGTCACCTGCATACCAATATTACTCTCGCAAGTGCGTAAATTCTTAATACCAGCTAGTAGCTTTATCCACATAATTGATTCTTTTTCTTATCTTCATGCCGCTGCCATGAGAGTTCAGCAAAGCCACTTCCAATTTTTAATTTTTAGTTTATTCCAAAAGCTCAACTACCACTCAATAGAAATATAAACCTGCCACCATTGATTCGCATAACGTAACGGAGTATAAAAACAAATATAAAAATTCTAAACGGGCACTTAGTATATTTCATACTAATATCAGAACCTTACATAAAAATTATGACAATTTATTACTCACGTTAGAACAACTTGGTCCTTTACATTGTATTGCACTTTCTGAAACCTGGAATCCATGCAATATGCGACCATACAACATCGATGGCTGTCTAGGTTTTGCAACTCAACAAGCCATAAATAAGAATAGCGGAGTAGTTACAATTTTTTTATTTTTTATAACAATAATTTTATTTATTAAAAACAGATTCAAAAATGTTACTGTGTAGAAAATTAGTTTCTCCGGAGCCTCTGGTATTCGATTAGACTTCGCATTAAATGAAACGACCCTAATATCAATTCTTGCTGTCTGTAGTGTCGTTGACTAAATATAAGATTTCCTGGAAATCCTCGACTTTTTTATGAAAATCCAGACCATTTTTCAACGAAATCATTCACTATTCCCCAGAAACTTCTACAAGACTCTAATGTAAGAGTCCCCTGATTTTTCTTAAGCTCACAAGATTTTTTCTTACAATCCGAGAATTTCCTCTAGAGTTCCCCGATTTTTTCGTAGACTCTCGAGCTTATTTCTTGGCTCTATGCTTTTTTCTCAGACTTATCAAAGATGTCAAATGGACACGGGATGAAAACTATGACCGTACGATGAATCGTGTAACAGACTCAACATGCCCCGCTCCTGTTTAAAAACATTTCGCTCCTAACCAAGCAATTACTTTGTCAGCAAATGCTTTTTAAAATACAATGGGAATGTAACAAATATGGGACCTAAGTCTACGAAAACTTGATGGGAGCTTAGAAAAGACCAGAGGAATTAACAAAAATTCTGGGAGTCTTAGAAAAAAATCATGGGAACATCATGAAAATCGTGGGTCTCTATAAAAAAAAATTTCGAGAGTAAAAACCAAAATCAAAAGACTCTAGAACAAATCTTAGGATTGTGGGAAAAATCATAAGAGCTTAGAAAAAATGTAGGGGGTCTTAAAAAAATGCCGGGAGCTAAGAAAAAAGCATAGAAGCTAAGAAAAAAATCATGAGCTAAGGAAAAATAATTGAAGCCATGACAAAATATGATGGGGTCAAGAAAAAATTACGAGAGTCTAAGAAAAATGCATGGAACCTTAGTAAAAATCAAAGCACTCTATGAAAAATTATGGGCATCAAAGAAACAATCAAGACTCTAGAAAAAATCCAAGAAATTCACGAAAAATTATGAGATTAAAAAAAAATAAGGTAAGGTTTAACTCGGCTGTCTAGCAAGAAATTACGGAAGCGTAGAAAAAATCAGAAGTCTCTAGGGAAAAAAACTGGGAGGCTAAGAAAACATCATGGAAGTTTAGGAAAAATCAATAGACTAGCATATATGTCATATTTTTAGGCTGGAGGAGTGTTATGCATCTCACCAAAGTAGACAGTCGCTATCAAATCCTCCAAGTGACTGGGTGAATAGACTAAATAAATATTTATAGGAACTAAACCCCCTCCGATGTATTTATACTTTAATACTAAAATTGAAGACATATCAAACATGTTATGGTTGTATGTCATAGTTAAAACATAAATAGTTTTATTTTTTATTATTTTCGAAATGAAGAATATGCTAAGGTTAAGCCCAATAAACTCCAAACGTAGAGCCGCCACTGCTGGAATGTTAAAACGTCTCATAATGGCCCATCATTACGAGCATATCAAACAATTGGTCAATATGTTCCTCACCCTCTTGTACAACGAACTGCAACAAGGGCTAACCCACACATAGTCACAGGCAGGCCCATTTTCATTATTTGTTGAAATTACAAATTCACAACTTTAGAGAGTTTTTGATTGTTGTTATTTTATTTTTAGAAATACTATTACTACTAATAAAAAGAGTCACCAACATCTTATAATTCTGAAAACCTTTTCAGTTACTTGTCCATGCCGTTTAATCCTATGTTAGTTTTTTTTAGAAATGATTATGGTAAAAATATATTATTAATATGTGTCCAGTATCAGAAAAAAATAACACACAACCAATCACTATCATATATATGTACATTCACAGACGGGGGAAATATGGGTACGTTTAAGGTGAAAATCAAATGAGTGAATGAAAAGCTCCCATTCAACAGACAGGATGCGATTCGAAAAAAACGTTTTACGGGATTTTAAAGATATTCTGCAAACCGTTACATATACCCCAAAATGAAGAGTAACTCACATGACTTATGTATAATTTGAACATAATTGATGTTTAGATGTTGTTGTGTGGGGATGTAAACTTTGATATAAACTATTTGTAGTTGATTGAAGAAAAATGTGGAAATTGAAGGTGTAAACATGTGGTTTACAGTAGTTGCATTATATTTCCTACATACATATATATATACAGTGGTGGACAAAAGTTTTCACACATAGCCATTTGTTAACTAAAATAAGTATTAAAAAAAAGTCAAAAGAAAATATATATTTCATTACTTGGGGAAAACAATTATTCATCCATAAGCTATTAAATGCCTTAAATATAAAATAACGAAAATAATACCTTATTCTGGAAAACCACAAAATATTTCAAATTACACGTTTTTGCCCGGACAAAAGTTTTCACACAGCTTATGGTATTGCGTTAATTACAGTCATTATTTTTATTTGAATATTTCGTTTGGAAGTCTTTTATGTTTGATGAGCTCTTGTAATCTTCTAGGCATCGACAATACCAGATTTGTTGTATGATCAGCCGTCAATTTTCGCCATTCTAATTGGAACACTTTTTTAAATGTGTCTTGTGAGAAATTGTATCTTTCCGCAAGCGTCGTTCTAATTCTTCCCACACATGCTCAATTGGATTGAGGTCCGGTGAATGTGGGGGAGTCGGTAAAGTATGAGCAACATTATAAGCATCCCACATTTTAACATTATGAGCCGTATGTTTCGGACCCTTGTCATGCTGGAATTAAAATTGAGCATCTAAGTCCAACTTTTCGGCTCTTTCTTTCGAATTTACCTTTAGAATATTTAAGTAAAGTTTTTGATCCATTATTTGCTCAATGAATACAAGCTCGCCAATACCTGAAGCAGCTATACAGCCTCAAAGCATAACTCCTCCACCACCATGTTTTACTATACTTGTAATGTTCTTTGCATTTAACTTTGTTTTGAGTTTTCTCCCTACCAGGGTTCTACCAGCACACCGAAATATATTATATTTACTCTCGTCGGAGAGTAATGCATTATTCCCGAACCCTTCAGGCTTATTTATAAAGTCTTTCGCGAATTGCAACCTCGTTTTTTTATTAGTTTTTCTAATTAGAGGCTTTCCTCTAGGTACCCATACATTATATCCATTGCGATGAAGGACTCTGCGTATGGTTTCAGGGTGAACATCTTTTTTAAAATTGACTCTAACTTGAGCTGCCACCTCTGATGATGTTGTCTTGGGTTGTTTCTTAGTGATTCTTTCAACCTGTATTTTGTAATTGTAATTAATTAACAGCATTTATAAGTCGAAACGAATTGTATTTAACCAACCTGCGCTTCTTTTCGTGGAGAATTTTCAAATTCTGCGTCGTTTTTGTAACGTTTTACAATACTGCCATTTGTAAAGCGACTTCTTCCCATTATATTTCTAATTTCTCCATGCGATTTATTTTATTTAATAAATTCAAAATATTTTTACGTTTTTCTTTAGAAGTTTCCTTCTGTCTTTGAGCAACGATCACTATTTGAATGACTTTACAAATATACCATACACGCAAATACATTTTACCTCCTGTCAAATATTTTACGAGACTTTCCGGTTATATTACAAACATGAGTCTTGCCAGTATTACAACTTACTTGATATAGGAAATCTTTTTAAACTTAGTGTGTGAAAACTTTTGTCCGGACAAAAACGAGTAATTTAAAATATTTCGTTGGTTTCTAGAATAGGGTATTAATTTATTTATTTTATTTCTAAGGGACTTAATAGCTTAAGAATGAATAATTGTTTTCCGAAAATAATGAAATCAATATTTTCTTTTGGCTTTGTTTTAATACTTGTTTTCGCTAAAAAACGGCTATGTGTGAAAACTTGTGTCCACCACTGTATATATATATATATATATATATATATATATATATATATATATATATATATATATATATATATGTATATATGTATATATATTGTACGCAACCTAAAGTAAAATTGTACATTTTTGTAGTTTCTGTGCTACTTCTTCAGAGACATTTACTTCATTGACCATTTTCTGAGTCACCTGCTAATATCCATTTTGAATAGAATGCCGAACTATTTCGCAAGAAAATACTTCAATTCGAGGTGGATAACTATAACAGTTCGGGTAAAATGTTAATTTTCATACAAATTTTACTAGAGGTAAAATCAAAAGCAAAAATTTTGCTAATTATTTTACCATATCCATACGGAGTTTTGAGGTAAAACTTACTACTAATACTAGACTGTAAAAGATGGTACTATTTAAGCTCTCCATTATTTTACCAGGTTTTTTAATGTCCGATGCAGTAAAATGGGAGTAAAACTTGAAATTTAGCTAGAATTAAGCGGTCACCATCCGTTTTTGTGTAAAATTCATAGTTTTAAGCACTATATTTTGACATACATTTTACTTTTGTGAAAAAAAAACACATTTGACAGGATATTTATTGACTGCCGTCATTATAATTTTAGCACATAAATTCACCGTTGTGGAGAATTCTATTCAATTTGTGTGTGCCAATTATTTTACTGCCAGCATTAGGGGAGTTCCATGCAATTTTTTTCATGCAATGAAACTTTTCTATTTGAAATAAAATGTAATGGCATAAACACACGCAACACATGAAAATTACAATCTGTGCAAAAAGTATCCATTTTAGAGCCAACGTATCAGCGCATCATCCTGATTTTTCAAACTTGATTTGTAACTAAAATGATGCGAAGGTATCCAAAGTGGCAGCACTGACCACGACCCCTCTACCACCGTGCTTTAATGAGCTTTGAAGACTTCGTTTGTCTAAGTCAATTTTTGTTTTCAACAATTTCAGGCACTTTCAATGCACCAATGTCAACGTTATTGGCTAATTCATGCATATCTAACATTTTACTTTCACACGTTTTAATGCCATCTACTTTCTCCTTGAAAGTTAATGTTTTTATACGCGGTACCGGTTCCAATCTGAGTTTGAAATTCCAAAGATTACTGTAAAGCATGTGACGAAATTAAAAAGCTTCCGTAATATACCACTTTTCCTGTTTCCTCAATTCTAACCAACATAAGCAATAATATTATGAAAAAAGCATGAGTACCTACTTGGAGTATTTCCATGGTTTTATCCCCCTGTAAAAAGTATTGTAATTTGATTTTGTTTCCAATTAAAATAGAAAGAGAAAGCCATTGTTCAATGATACTTGTGGTCCTAGCTTGAATAAAAGCGATATTTCATGATCATTCAGCGCTGAATTTTGCGATCGCTTAGTGTGATAATTGTGTTAGTAATAAGACTGATCAGACAATGTCTACATCTTTGCGCTCAGATCCAAATCGAATGAAATGTGAGCCAACGTCAATCCTGAAAATTCAAAAATAAATAGAGTGATAAAATATTGCAATATATTGACAAAAACTGACTTGCTAGTATATTTCAAACTATTATAAACAACTATTTACGCGTATTATCATAGCGCCCAATGTGGGTTATACCTTGGTGAACATTAATCTGAGCGCACAGAAAATAGGTAGTTAATATTTTTTTATTTGAAAATACAATTTTAATTTACGCATGTTTTTACTTATAAATCGAGAGAAATGTTCACTCATTCGAATCCAAATCTATGGTAGGGTTTACAGCGGTTCGACCAAATATGACCTGTGAATTTAGTCCTTAGGTGCTTACATCGACCTGACCTAAAATTTGGTCTGGTCGAATTTGGCCCCCGCTTGTACGTGACAGCTGTCATTTAGTTTCATTTTAGCTCATGCACAGCAATTATCGTTTCATTTGTCTCTCAAACATGTTTATTTCAATGGTTTTGAGTCAAACGGGAAGCTTTCGAGCTTATATTCAACATATACATATATAATATTAATAGTCGCGCAAAAATCAATGCTTAGGTCGGGTGTGTAAACAGCGATGTAGTCCACGACCTAAGTACATATGTACATATTTTAGGTCAGGACGCTTGTAATCGTGGACTGACCTATCGCCAGTTTGGGTCGGGTACTGAGTGTTTACAGCAGAGCAGGTGGGCTAAATAATTTAGGTGGAATTTTCTTTATAGTCCGCGGACTAACAGTTTGATGTAAACATACCCTACTAATATCATCGGCAATTCTTATGAAAGCATTATAATAAACAAAAAATAGAGTCGACTTGAGTCAAACTAGGCAAATGCTGTTTTAATCAGACTATGTTGGCGCTTAAAACTATGTAAAGTCAATTCGACTATTTGACTTACATTTAGAGGCTAATCTTTGCTCAATTAATTTATAAAGCTTTTTAGGCCCAACAGTTATTAACATCGCACATAAATCTTCGAAAACAATCATATGCTGCCCGTACGAAATTCTCACTTCACAAACGAAAACGCACATATAGCGTACCTACTAAACTCATTAATTTCAATCATTGTCGTCTGAAAATATTCTAACCCAAATACTATTCGATGCCAACTAATTACATTTCGTAGCAACATGGTCATTAGCTGAATGAAATCAAACATCAATTTCTCGCCGAAAATTTATATGCCGTCTACATTCAGGCTGATTCGCCTGTACTACCAAGCCATAGCACCTACATGCTCATATACTAGACATATGCAAATACTTATGGTCATTTGTATGTATAAATATTCGTTGCGTGAAAAATATTTCTCGGCTACACAGATTTTTCTTATTTTCCAACCGAACCACATTTTTACATCACACAAATCACTTATTGCTTAGCTACGCTTGGCTACGACAACGACTTCCCATGTGGGTTTTTCATGGTCCCTGTGCAATCTCTGCAAGCTGTATTGGCAAGAAAATTCGAATATATTGAAGGAAAAATTCCAAGTAGGAAATCTATCTTGTGAAGAAGTGTCGACGATGCTCATCACCGTGGCAGGCGAAGAAGACATAATTTGCGGAAAACTGAATCACTTCAAGACTCAATTCTAGGTGCATGTGTAACTTGTTCTAAATGTGACGAAAATACCAATAAAAAGAAACGAGAATGAAAATAAGGAAGATCAACGAAAATATTCAGCAACAGAAAAAATAATGACAGCAGCAACAACTGCAAGGCGGAAATAATTCGTGTACCGAAATACGTACATACACTACACACATCTGTCCATTAGGAGACTTAAAGCTTATTTATTTACGCACATGTCGGCAGAGCATTTCCGTGCATTAATGTATTTTTTATTTCGAAATTGAATTACATACCTGGATTTCGTAATGATGGTATGTTGTGTAAATATTTGTATCAGAGTTTTCTAAATAACACGATTCTTGTTTAGTTCGACAACTGGAGAAAACGTGTGTTGATTGTGACGGGGCGAAGGTGGGTTTCGTAAGACGATTTCCTTGCCCGGAAAGTTCGACAAGCTCGATGCATTGATCGATGATCCGGAAATGTTGAAATTAATTGAAGATAGACAAGCAGATGTAACTCTGTGGAGGTGTGCTCTTGAAATACATGTGTCGGATTGTGTACATAAATGGAGGACACGTTTGGAATACAAAAAGGTGGGGTTCATGGGAGTTGTGAAATTGAGCAGCCAAATAGTAGAATGGGTAATGGCTTCGAAGATAACCATAAATGTACATATAATCTATTCATCAAAATTGAAAATGCTTGATGACATAGCTGACCAACACTGTTTATATTTAGTTTTTTACTTCAGAAAGCAATCTCTGATAATTTTATCGATGTGGATGTTGAACAAAACATTAACCAATTTTTCGGGGAGAAAATTCATCCGCTGTACTTTTGAATGTAGCAATCAAATAATAAAATTTACTATAACGAGCGATAAAAATGGAATTATGAAGTCCAACACAAGAAAAAAGGCATAACAGAATGCAGCTTTAACAGAGGTTTTACGTTGCTCGCTACCGCCTTTAAGGTGTACGAGGGTTGATCCAAAAATAATGATATTCAATGTAAACCAATTTGATTAAACTTAAATAAAATATTTATTTTTAAACAGTCTCCTAACAAGTTAATACATTTAGTCCATCTTTTTCCAAGCCCACGATACTCTTAGAAAAAAATGATTTGTTTCTACTCTCCCAAAACGCCTCAACAGTGATAGCCCGATGGCTATCATTACCAAATTTCTTGTCCCGAAGATGTTCCTTGAGCCGAAGAGAGAAATAGAAGTCACTTAGAGCTAGATCTGGCGAATAAGGCGAATGTTCAAGCAGTTTGAATCCTGTTTCTTGCATTGCAGCCACCGAAACTGCAGTCTTGTGAGCCGGTGCGTTGTCCTGATGAAACAGCACTTGGGCCCGCAGTTTTTCGCATCTATTTTTCCTAATAGCCTCCGCAATCTTCTTATTTGACCTGCGTAGCCAAAACCAGATATAGAAGCTCCATTTTCCAAATATTCCACCACAATAATTCATTCAGCGTCTCAAAAACTGATGCATATCCTTCCCTGCCGAGCCCGACACTTTGAATTTCTTCGGAGTGAAGAGGGTCGGTTCCAGGTCATCAATTGCTGCTTGGTTTCTGGGTCAAAATGGTAGATTCAGGTCTCATTCATGGTTACGGAACGTGACAAAAACTTCTCCAGATCTGACTAGAACTTTTAGAGATTCACCCTTGAAATGTCGACTCGTTTCTTCCTTAGCTCGTCGGCCAGCATTCTCGGCACCTAACGCGCAGATATCGTCTTCATATGTATGCAATTCGTTGGCATCGATTCTTTCAACATTGTCAGACAAGATCCCTGTGACCTCAGCTATATATCTCTTTGATCTGCCAACACGACATCTTCTATTTTTTTCACGTTGTCTTCAGTGAGAGAAGTGGATGGACGTCCTTCGCGGTGTTCATCTTCAGTGGCTATTCTTCCCAGGTTAAACTCCTTGGCACAGTGTGCAATGGTGCAATATGAAGAAGCAGAGTCCTTTAATGTTTTCGCCAATCGCTTGCTGTATCTTTATTAGAAATGTTGTCAAGCATAGGTACTTAATGACAGCTCTAATTTCGTTTTTCTCTATAATGATGTTCTCTCCTCGACGGTTCGCATTCAAATGAATGTACCTGCTTAGAATCGTGGCCTATTTATTTTTTTTTATGCTGACTTAGTGGGTATATTAGGTAATAGATACATTTTTTTTTAGAAATTTTATGCGAACTGGAAATAGCTGATTATCACTACTTTTGCATCAACCCTCGTACTTCATTGGAGCAAGAAGAAATATCCTCGTTAAGATAGTTTATGCTAAAACGGGCAATATGTCGAAAAATTCTTCATCAAAATCAACTAAGTGACGAGAAAAATAGAAAAGTAGATGAATGGAAGGTGTATTTTTCACAAGTTCTAAAGGCCCTTACTTCATCTTCAACAGAAAGCCAAAACAGCGCCAGAACTTACAATCCTCGAAACCTGAAAGCAAATATGTACTACATTATAGGACCCATACACAACGCAAGCATGCATGCACAATCGCGTGATTGCACATGTCGATTGAACGTGTATGGCAATGATTGACTGAATGCACATTCTGACTGTATGATTACAACACTTTTTGATATTTTCTCGACTGCGCATGCTTGCATGAGAGGTGTATGTTGAACATTGTGCATTCAAGCTCAGATTTCAGAAGTTTTTGGCCCGTGAACATCGTCAATAAATTATGTCCGAAAAGAAAAAAGAGATAATATTTTGGACTGAGTTTCTAGAACTTTATCAAAGTTTACCAGGTCTTTGGAAGATAAAAAGTGACAAACAGTAATGATGGCCTCACAAGTCTCTGTGATAATTTTGCCGCTGGTTAGAGGAGCGATTGCGGACAAAAATTTTAAATCTTCAAATGTTTGCTCTGTTGCGAGAAACCACAAAGTTAGAGATAATCTTTCACTAGGAGAAACCGGTTGCCTCATTACAGTAGTTTATTTTATTATGAGTGGACTAACTTTATTCAACAAATAAAGAAGAGTAGGTTTCGTCATTCTAAGGAAATTGTTATAGGCCAATATTGACGAAATTTCAAATTCTTTTAAAAGTTTTTCATACCCGAATACAGATCGCTTTTTGAACCACTCCTTAGCACACAATCTTTTCACTCGACGACATTTAATATTGCAACACATGCTTCATCTGACATCTTACCCACTTTAATTCAAAACTTCTAATGAAAACTGCACAGTTTTGCATGAATCGTGTAGGGCAGACGCAATACTGCACAATCAATGTACTGTGCATGCATGCGTCGTGTATTCGTCGTTCACAAAATGTGGGAGCATCTTTGGGTGGGATTTTTTTTCCATCGTGAGGCAAGTAGTAAGCTGCATCCGCAAGTTCAAAATACTCCGTTCGTTAGTGAAAATTGGCTTGATGAGGGTAGGGATATGAAGCATGGCACAATTCTTGTAATTTTAGATGCTCAGTGTTAACCTTTATTTGTGTACCTTTATTTGTGAACCGATGAAGACACCTGTCCATCTTATATTGTATTCTTCTTCCAGCGTTGATTATATCGTCATTGGTGGAGTATTATTGTATCAACAGAATCCACCTTTAGGGGGTGTGGCAATATTATTGACTTTTTTCTTACTTCTTTATCACAATTCTGCTCGGTCGGTTGTTCAGTTTTGGGGGCTGACTCACAGTTCAAAGGAGATAAAGGGCCAGCATTATCAGCCTCTGAGCATCAACTTTATATAAATGTTCCTAAAAAGCAGCAGGAAAAAGCCCGAGGAAAAGGCCTTTCGCCGATAGGCCTTTCCTTGAATGTATTAACATTCTATCTGCTGCAGTGGACCATTTCTCTGCGTTTTTCGCTAATGATAAAACCCGTGAAAAATCTCCCATTTGGGATTTTGATCTGCTTGAAAATTATTCCTGGTCGTTAGTTTAGCTTCAAAAGAAGTCACAGTACCATCGATGCTCTACAAGGCCGACATAAAAAGATCGCAATCTGAAGACGAATTAACCATGGATTGCATCATTTTTGTGGAGAAGGTGTTTGATATCTGCCGCTAAGTGTTCAATACCTACATAAATTATTCCATTCATGTTAACCCAATTTATTTTTCATGCTGCTTGTGCTTCGTGAAGATTTTTGATTTGTATTTTGCATACGCGTCAGCATATTAAATTTTGAATTATCGGAGTTCAATAATTATCGTAAATAGCATGAGGAATAATCATGCAAAACTATGTTGTGAACAATAAGCGTAAGCAAATATGAGGTCAGCAAAATTAATGACTGAAAAGAGTGAAGCATTGTGTATAGCGTGGACGAAGCCTGTTATTTATGCTTGGTGAGGCTGCTAAGGACGATAAGGTTAGTTGATTTCTTGCATTGAGCTTAAATTCAACATGTCTACTAAATTACCTAGTTTTTGATACTAGAAGTTAGTACTCTAACAGAATCCTTCCGAAGATTAGAATAAGTACTGCACTTTTTTTTCCCCTAGTGTAGATGGCAAAAAAAAATCTGCTTACCAGATCCCCGGGTGACCTTTCACCACGGGGTATGTGAGGTTTGACTCACTAAAAAAAAGGACCATCTACAAGCCCACGAAGTTCCAAGTCGGGACCCGCCTAAGCACTGCTTCGACCCGGTCGTGCTGACTCACTCATTGGTAACCACGGACTTCAAGAACTACCACAGCTTATGGGTCGGTAAGAAAACCCTCCTCCCGCTTTATGCGTAGCACTTTCTCAACGTATGTTGAGACTGCGCGCCAGTTCTCCTCGTTTCGCAGCATTGCATCCACGATCGTCTCAGGCGCTACGAGGCCGATCGTGGACTCAATGGTACGCCTCAAACTTGCGAAGCGACTGCACATAAAGAATATGTGCTGAGCATCATCGAGCTCAGTCACACAGTACTGGCAGTACGGTGTGACCACCTTACCCATTCTGTTCAGGTATTTCCTGAAGTAACCGTTCCCTGTCAAAAATTGACAAAGGTAAAAGTTTACCTCTCCATGGCTCTGGTTAAGCCAAGGCTCAACAAGACCAATTAGCTTAGCCGTCCAGCGTCCTTTATCATTTTCACTCCAACGTTGTTGCCAAAGTTGGAGGGTCAGTGTACGCGCGTGCGTCAAAGCCTCCGTTCTGTCCAGCTCTGAGCGAAAGAGGTACCCTTCCTTGCGTTCTCGCGCTAGCAGATCGATCGGGATTACTCCCGATACAACCATCACAGCCTCTTTCGAGACCGTGCAGTAGCTACAGGCGATTCGCAGGGCACCCCTGCGCTGGACACTGGCAATGCGCTTCCGGAACTTCCTAGTTCGAAGCGCATCTCCCCAAATTTCGGCGCCATATAGGAAGATGGAATTGGTCGTCTCCATCAGCAGTCTCCGTCTCGTCTCACTGGGTCCGCCAACGTTGGCCATTAGCCTACTCAGCGAAGTGACAACTACTAGAGCCCTATCACATGCCTTGCGGATATTATCCCAATACGTCAGCTTGGTGTCCAAGGTCACTCCCAGATACCTGACCGACTTGCTGGTCTGGACCTCAACGGAGCCAACTGTCATGGGTATGACAGTTGGTATCCTCCGCTTCGTCAGCATGACAATCTCTGTCTTTGAGACTGCCAGCTGGAGGCCGTGCTCAGTCATCCACCGATCCACTCTTCTCATAACTTGATTAAATCTAAGTTGAGCGAAATCGGCAGATCTAGAAGTGATTACAGCTGCGACGTCGTCAGCGTAACCTATTAGGAACACATCCGCAGGCATTTCCAAGCGCAGCAGATCATTGTACATTATGTTCCAGGGGTCAGGTCCTAAGATCGACCCCTGTGCCGCATCTGAGGTGACAGGCCTCCTTCTGACTCCGTCCTCTGTGTCGTAGAGCAGCCATCGGTCCCTGAGGTAGTCCCGCATCATGGCCAGCAAGTAGCCAGCGATACTGAACCTCCCCTCAAGGGCCCGAAGGATGTCTGCCCACCTCGCCGAGTTGAAGGCGTTTCGCACGTCAAGCGTTACCAGCAAGACGACCGGTTTGGCTTGATGACATGCCTCTTCCGCTCTTGCTACAGCCCCAACAACCTCTGAGATGGCATCGATTGTTGAATACCCTTTCCGGAAGCCATGCTGCCTGCAAGAAAGATCACCAGCTGATCTCACTGCTGACAGCAATCGCGGCTTTAGTAACCCTTCGAGAAGCTTTCCAGCAGTGTCCAGCATGCACAGCGGGCGGTATGCCGATGGGCTGCCCAGGTTACCCTTCCCCTTGTCTACAAGTACCAGTCGAGCCACTTTCCACCGCGACGGGAAGACCCCCGCGACTAAACATGAATTATACAAATCCAATAATAGACGCGGTTGACTCTCCGCCACGACTTTAAGTGCCTCGACCGGAACTCCATCAGGCCCTGGGGCCTTCCTTATTGTATGCACTTATTGCATGTCATCTTGTAGTAGTTGTGGTTGAACATTTCTACTAGATTACCTGGTTTCTGTTATTGTACTAGAAATCAGTGTTCTAATTGAACCTTTCTGGAGGCTAAAATAGGTAGTGTATTTATCGTACGCCCGATCTACAGCAAGGTATTGATATCAGGTACTTAACCTATATGAACAACATATAACAAGAGCGATTCAAGAACGGCCTTGGTCGCTGAATAAAAAGAGAAGGTTTTGATTCTATTTGGATCAATGTCTTGATTTACAATCTAATCTATGTACTAGCCAGTTTTCTCCGTAGCATAAAGGTATTCACTAAACACTTTGAATCTGATTTCCCAAGCGTTTGCGATTCCGGGGGCTCTCTGTCGTGTCACGCTTTATTTAATATCTTCACTTCTGCAAGAGCAAGCATCCTGAGCTTCTTTGACGTTAAAATTTACTTTTAAGCGGATGATATGGTATTCTGTCAATGTGTGACAACCATATCCAAAAACCACTATACTCAAACTTAGAGACGTTTTTTCGGACCCGGACTCGGTCGAGCCACCGCCAGTGCAACATTTTGTTGAGATCAGCTGCTAATACATCTAGCGTGCTCAACCCAAAAGCAAGTTTAGCTAGGCGTTGCTTTTTGGTTTGAACCCGACCTCAGTGATATTACTCGCGCTTACAAAACACTAAAACAAGGACAATACACTTTTGGGAGGGAGAACCTATCGGGTTGAAGATATTACCCCTTTGGCAATTTGATCGGGATGATTTGCTGAACGTGCTTAGCATTTCATCCTCAAAACAAAAACAAAACTCAACATTAAATCAAAAAAACAATTTTAATAATTTACTGAATTCAATACAAAATTAAAAAAATTTAGAATTTTGCAAAATAAATTAAAACAATTCAGTAAAATCTAAATATATCGCAAATTGAAGTGAGATAAAAAATAAACTAAAATAGTGCCGCCAGTCGACCGAAGTTACTGATGTGGTGCTCAGAGATCCCTTAAACTTTCAAAAACCAGCGATAATATTCACAAAAAAAAACATGAGGTGAAATTGAAACACCTCAGCATTGCAATGTGCGACTTCTAAGTAATCATAATTGGAATTGAATTTACAAGAATTCAAATTTAATGTTCGTTGAAAGGCAAACAACATAGTTTGCACCAAATTGGTTGCACAGATATCATGAAGCTCATAAAAGTTCAAGCATTTGATGACGTTTCACAGTGAAAAGAATCACTCTTTCTTCTCCAACCAGCTAACTTTCCATCAACCCAATCTTTCAAATAGTTACGGGGGTTGCCGAAGGGTGGAATTCGATTCCTTGACGCAGTCGCTTTGAGCCAGTCAGCTAGTGTCTGGCCAAATATCAAGCCGAAACTTTGTTAAGCTGCTCTAGCGACATGTTCTCCGCCAATATTTAAAGCTTTACAGATGTGAACCAAAGAGATACTTTTCGAATACACGCTTCAGCTTGTTTTGAGAAAACTAAAAGAACAATCATCCACGCGACAAATAGTAAATAGACGAAATGCATGGAAAGTGAATTTGGGGGAGGGTATTACTGAGTGTTAGCGAGATAGGTGTCCCTACAGCTAACTAGTTGGTGCAAAGCTGGTTATTCTTGAAATAGTAGGTCAGTCGGTACTCTGAACTTTAGGGAAGAAACGCGCCTACGCATATTCAGCTGGTGCACAGAAGGGATTTGTCCTCATGACCCTACACTAATCCAAGCTGGTGCAATGGAATGTATTGCTTTTCTTTTCAGAAAGGTAAGATTTTAAAAGTAGGTGGCATCTCACACTTTCGTTTTTAAAGCTTAAGAAAACCTCTTTTTTTATTACCCCTTGTAGAAGTTTCATAGATATAAAAGCTACTCAGTAGGGAGACCTCGCTTTACAATAACTAAACATGGATTCCAGATCTGACGCTTCCTTAGACCTGATTTTGACATTACGATATAAATATATCCATCTAAAGGCAAGAAGTGTTTCCTTATGTAATCGTCGTTCTTAGCAATAAAAAATGCAATCTACTATCTGCGTTCCAGAGGAATATCATTATATCGAAATATATAGGAATATCATTAGGAATTAATTGGCCGCAAACTTGAAAACGCGTTTATAGCAGCCAAATAGTTTTAATAGGCTGCGGTCGGACGGCCATGTGGCTGGAAAGGTTTTTGGGCAAGAAGCCAAGGCAGACCATGTCTTCGGTGGAATAATGGTGAGTACCAGGACACCGCAGATGACAAATGAACAGTAGTGGTGCAAAACTGCAGCGTGTGCAACTCTTTTCTACAGCAAGCCTTGGCCGATGGACAGTTGGTGGTAATGAATCCCACCTGCTAATGGGCGAGGAAAAAAATTTTCATTACACAGATTAGTCCTTCAGAAATCTTGCACTTCAGGTAATCAGATGTTACACATGGGTATATGTCGTATGTATTTAAAGTATAAAGTATATTACCCCTACTAAGCTATGGCGGTCGGAAAGTTAAGAGCCGGTAGAAAGGTTGAGTTTGCAAGAGATACTAACATAGGTGTGTGTACTAACATATGTGGGTTATAGTCAGAGAGAAAAAACAGCAGGATAAGAAGGAATCCTTAAAAATTTCCCCTCTTTCAGTAAATTTGAGTAGGGTCTGAGCTACTGAAAGATACTGAAAACTGTCAAACGGTTTTTGGCGTAATTTTATTATGAAGGACGAAAATTTTTGTGGCGATAATTTATCTCCGCTTCGGATGACTTTATAATCACTATTGTTCTCCCACAAAACCGGCAACTGACACTTTTGTTGGTCAATTTTTAAGAAATGCAATGAGAGCGTTTTTGTACTTTTCCTGAATTTCCCCCACCACATGATTCAGGAAAAGTCAGTAAAATTCAGTGACTGAAAGTACGCCTTAAGAATCACACTTGATGGTTCGTCAAAACAATATACTCGGGGCATAGAAAAGAAAAGCAACTCACATTCCGTCGATATTCTAAGGTTTTGATATGCGAAGCAATAGTTTCACTGCCAATACGATTCACAGATTTGCGTTGGACTTTGTCTACCTCCACTAAAACATAACGGCAATATATGTAAGTTATTCTCAAGTCTGGGTTTGATGAGAGTTTTTTTTAGATGCGCGCTATGTCTAAAGGCTGGTACTGAGTTAATCGTGAAGCTAAATTTTGACATGTCTCCATTATCTTCATTTCGAGCGAAAATTTTGAAAGTGGAGAATAGCGCAGACACTTATCATTTCTGACGAATAAAATGTCAAGAATTTCAATTTTCGATCGATTTTGTTATTGAAAAAACAATTACACAATTCAGTTTTCAAATTCAAACACCAAATGTTACTTTTTAGCTCGAAAGAATGAACTGCACAATCTAAATTGGCGTGAAAAGATTGGAGGCATATGGAAAGAATCAACTTTTCACGCTAAGAGCTGAATACAATTCTTGCTTATTTTCAAGCGAAATTTTCCACGAAACAAGTTTCGCGTGAAATCGAACACAGTACTAAGCCTAACGGAGTAAAGTATTCCTTGCCTCTCTGAGCAAAACCCAGTCATTTCATAGCATTTTCCGCAATTTGAAAAATGTGAAAAGTTTGATGAAGATGTTAAAATTTAATATGGTACCTAAGGGTGAATCAGACATACCTAGACCATCAACAAAAATTGTGTGGTTGGCAGGGAGTGGATTACGACTTGAGTGAAAGAAGTTAACATTGACTTTCAATCCACTCGACAAGGACGTGGCGAAGCCGAAAAGATTGGCTTGTAGTACTACGTACCAAACTGTATCAAAAACTTTCGAATTGTCTAAAGATATGATCACTGCTTCACCAAAGCTATGAAGACAACGGTCCCATCTTACAGCGAAAAATATGTCCCCAGAGAGGTTCTTGAAACAAAACTCGTACTAACGGTTGGTAAGAAGATGTAACCTAAAGTAAAAAACAATTAAACACATTAAACAAGTTTTTGCATTCTTACGGGTGCAAAATTTGATTGGAATATGTCTCGTTTACTTGTGCAAAAAAAAAACTATAAGCCACTTGATACCTATCGACAAATTTGATACCCATAAACAAATAATGTAAGAATTTAAAACATTTTTATTGTTCTGCAATAAATCCTTTTAGTCATATTCCAACATTCTGATCGACTGTCTTCTCTTTTTTATTTCGAAGTCAGCCCTCCAGACGAAATTCAGCAAATAAGTATTCGCGTCTCGTGAAAGCATCTTAAAGTAAGACGCAATAAAATTAAATCAGAACCTTTTCGTCCATTCATTATTTATGATTCAAATGTTTCGATCGGTCTTTCGTAACGTCAACCCTTTCGACTCGTGTTCACATCATAAGCTAAAAGAAAGCATTACGCATTCTGATCCAAGCTCTTTCGAGCTATAAACGAGCATATTTATTATTGTTTTATTAGTGTGGCTGATTTATTGGGATTCCAAATCATCCATCGAATTTTCATTTCGAAATAATGTGATAGAAACGATATTGACTCCTCAGTAATTGCGCGTGCAAATCTTCGGTTTTATGCTTTCGTTCACGTGATTCTAAATGTGGGTGATTGTGTGAAATCGGCCTAGCAATGGCAGAGATTCAGATGTGAGTTTGTCACTAGGCAATGTCTACGAAGTGATGACTGAGCCCAAATACTTTAATATTGAGTTTATTTTTGGGTATGTATTAATTTTGTCATAGATCTGTTGCATGATTTGTGATTTTCGTCACTGGAAATTGCTGAAATCGTTTCAGGACGCCAAGTTTTATGAAAACGTCAGACAAACAGACCTCGTGTCATTATTAACATGAATTCAAAGAACTATAAAGTCGATTTTACGACTTTTCACTGCTAGCTAATGCAAAAGTTTGCCAGACGACAAAAATATTCTTTTTTAATTTCAATTTATGGCATCTTATTAGAATCGCTAAAATGCGATATTAATAGTTCCCAGCTATGAAAATACAATAAAAGGGATGTTAATGACTTCAATATGCCTACATAAATTTTTAAGTGTGTCATTAAAAGCATGTAACGTGAAACCAAGATAGAACTTGATGACTCCAAAAAGGCTTTCAACGGCAGATTCTAGAATAGTTTTTGACCTGTGATACTATTGTACTGGATACCCGAAATTGGTTGGATTGTGCTTAGGTCTTTCGACCTGTTCCCGAAACTTTCATTGCGTCTCATCATTCCTGACGATGTCGAGTTAAATGTAGCAAGCCCGAAAACCTTTTTAAACCATTCAAAGCCCAAAGCGAAAATTTATAGTATCTACCCTTACCGTTGCGGAGAACGTTGTGGATAACGGCAACTTAATTTCAAGATACTTTCAAATACACAAGCATAGCGTCGACTACATCATTCCGGAGTATTCGGGCTGCCTATTGCGAAATATTAGGCAATTTCCAAGGCATTCCATTCGCAATTGGCTCAACAGTTTCTACTTCGATGACCTCATTTATCTTAAATTGGAATAATTGTTGGGCAACAAAGGCTGGAAAGTACTTTTGCGGCATTGCCACTTGCTTATTCATTTCGGTCTGTTTCTCATAGTGTCGGAGCCGATTTGGAACAGTGCTTACTGTATTTGTAAAATGGTGGATAGTAAATGACGGGTATTGAACGAATTCTACAATTTGATTAATGTACCTTGGAGATGTGAAAATGTGGTTCGGTGTCAGAAGGGTACTTCTATCGAACAAGAAGGTGAGTGTGTATTCTAAGTAACCGCAACGCTGACATGACCCATCTGGATGAACAATCAATCACTAAAGTTATTTGTTTCAAACATATTTTAAGGGAATCGGTGGTAAATTTGGCTCTAGGAGCCTAGAAAAATTTTCGTAGGAATGGTTTAAGTATGTATTTGAGTATGTATTTAATAACAATGGCGCTGGTTATGAGCAATGAAATTATCACTTTCTAATTCGTCAATTTATTCTATCCTGTGACTTCCAAGTAGATATGTATCTGTTCTGTGGGGCTATATTCTTTTCGTCGGGACACAAAATGTCGTATTTTCGCAGATAATCCAGAATAAAATACTCGATATGTTCCATATTTTCATGCCTAAATAAAAATAACAATATTTTTCTGACATTTTATAACTATTAGTGCTTAAGACAAATTTTTGTTGGGTTTTTTCTTGAAATGAATAATGTACATATTCATTTCAAGAAAAATACATATTCATTTCATTTTTGTCCCCAAAGTGTAGATGGGCAGAAAAAATCAGCATACCAGATCCCCAGGTGCCCGTTTACCACGGGGTATGTGAGGTTTAACCAGCCCGTGGACACGGACGGTATAATTTTCCACCATTAGCCCCTTCAATCATCTCGCGCACAAAGCATGTTAAAGTTGCCTTTCCGCCATTATGATCTAATTGTCAAATCGGAGGGGAACTACTTGGATTTGACCCGATTTGACAATGAGCAGCCAAAAAATTACTACCATCCCCTTCAATGTAAATCTTATGGGCATTTCCACTCCATTTCTACTACCTCACTGGGTTTGACTCACTAAAAAACAGACCATCTACAAGCCCACGAAGATCCGAGTCGGGAACTGCCTAAGCACTCCTTCAACCCGGTCGTGCTGACTCAATTATCGGTAACCACGGACTTCAGAAACTGCCACAGCTCATGGGTCTCCTGCTATATGCGCAGTTCTTACTCAACGTATGTCGTTTCGCAACATTGAGCGTTTTTACAGCGATTCCCAATTCGGGATTGGGAATATACCGTAATTCGTGAGCTTTAGCCCGATTTCCATGTATGTGTGCGCAGACTGTGTACGTGCACGGAAGCTCTTCAGGAGCTTGATTTGCGAATACCGGTTTTGTACGAAGCGTTCATATGTATGTGTGCCGGATCAAATTATATGGCTACACGAAGATCGGATTAAAACCGGTTTGAAATCCCGATCTCGTGTAACCATAGAAATTTAAGCGGCGATCTGGTTTACAAACACATAGATTGTGATTTGTTTTCAATAGGGCGTGTCCAAAAGGGAAATTTCTAATATCGTGGCTTCTAGCGGCCGCTGTTCACTTCGTCGAACAGTTTGGTGGCCATCCACCAAACAGCATGCATCGGAATGCAATATCATTCCGAAAATGCATCTGAGCGGAATGCCACGTGCGCTGTATCTGAGCGTTGAATACTCTTAAGGATTTATTTTAAGTTTAGGGTGAAGAAATTCTGCTGCTGATGAATACTTCACGTGTAGGATATATAATTTTTTGTATGAGCGGGTCAAATTGTTTCGCAATTTGCCACAATTTAAAATTCTGTAGACTATTTTGATTGGTGAACGAGATCTTGAAATCGCTATGAATTTTAAAAAACGGAGTATGACCAATTTTCAACGGCATTCTGAAAATCAAGAACTGTCAAAATATTGCCAGGCAGATGGCCAAGCAAATGGCATACCATATTGCCTACCATATATGGCATGCCATCAAATATTGCATACCATAGGCCGCCTCCATTAGCACTTTGAAATGTTATGCCATGGGAAATTGCTAATGGAGGCGGCCTGTAACAATTAATTAATGGGCTAGAAAACATGCAGTTTTACCGAGTATATATCACCTATACACTTTTATGAATTATTAGCGATAGTTTTAACGATTTTAAATATATAAGCTTTTGCGATTTGAAAATGAGTTAAAATTATTTACGCATGGTAGAGTAAATTTGAAAGACTGGAAGAATGAAGCAATATAGGCTGCTAAAGTTGAACATAAAACATCGTAACATTAGAACACTTTTCAGCACAGACAAATTGTTCGGAATACCGTGACCAGCAAACTAGGGAAAAAATCTTGGTAATGTTGCCTGTTAATGAGTTGCATGGGCCATAGGGTACATACACATGGCAAGCATTATTATTATATGTCGCTAATCGTAAGGAAAATTATTGTTGCTGATATATTTGCGAACAGGCTCAGTTTCGTATAAAGGATATGTCTGTAGATTGTCGAGAAACTATCGTTTTTAGGAAACGTTTTCTAAATTGCTTGCTGGGTACTTTATGCTGCCGTTAGCCGGGCCCGCACTTCATGGACAAAATTTGAAGTAGAAGTTGAAAATAAATTGAAGTAAATTTGAAGTAGAAATAAATGAAATAGATGAACGATTGGGGTCACTTAATGTGAAGCATTAATTTATTTTTCATATAAACTAGGTAAACATAATTTTGACGATAACGGAAAAAATATTTAGTAAAACAACGTCAAAAACTACAATTAAAAGTTATTTAAACAATAAATTAAGGCATAATATAACTTTTATACACAAAGCATAATGATATTTGCAGTCTTGACCATTTCTTTCCCAAACTGTATTATTTTTGAGTTAAGCCTAGCGTAAGTGACTTGCAGTAAGTTGTTCGGTGCATTGAAACACCATTAGACTAGAAAAGTGTTGCTGTTGAAGTTCGGTGCAGGAAAAAAAATTTGAAAAAGAAAAACAAACTCTCTCTGATTCGATTTGAAGCGAACATGGACTAGAATCCGAAGAAACTGTGAAGTGAAGTAGCTATTATTTTCAAAATAGAAATGAAGTAAACCTACTTCAAATTTAGTAAAGTGTAAACCCTGGGCGTGAGTACATAAACGATTTGCTATTATGGTTATGTAAATTTATGGAAATGATTAGACTGTTGTTGTCGTTTGACAATAAAAACCGGTATGCACAATTTGAACGAAATCCAGAGACACGACTTTTTTTCGTTGTCCGCTTCACGTGAAATGTCCCTTATTTTAAATTAGTAAAATGTGCTATCTTGGTTCTTCTAAATATATTTTCTCTCATAAATGTAATTAGAAATTAAATCAAACACTCGCTCTGCCCTGATTTCCATAAACTTTCTTTCAAAATGTTGCTCAATTTTGCGTTAGTAATACTCGAAAATTACATACTCTACTGCAGGAGTGGGCAAACCTAATACTGGTATGATCGACATTAACTTTTTTAATTTATGCGCGATCAACTTCGAAAAATGGGTTAAATTAAAAACAAATAAACATTAAATTAAGGTGTTTATTGATATTAATATATTAAATACACTGTATTACTACTTTGTGCAATGTACTTTATTAATAAATATTTTGAATTAATTTTTGATGTATATGAGTGACTCTCCATTTCATCAAAAAGTATTGTAGAGTTAGGCTTGCAAGCACTGAAGCACAATGCTAGATTTGATGAAATACCCTCGTTATCGAATTCTCTAAAAGGAAATGAAATAAATTCAAAAATCGGTTGAAGGTTATTGAGATTTGCAAATCGTCTCTCGAATTCTTGTTTAAAATTTTCCAGTTCAGGACAAAACATTTCAATATTATATGCACCAGTAGGTTAGGTTAGGTTGTACCAGTTGGCACAAGGCCACACATGGACCTATTGGTACATATTGCTACGAGATAAATGCGGCAGGAGAAAAAAAATCAGTCCAAGCAGCCATCGAAGGCCCCGGACTCTTTTGCGAACTGAAGAATGTCTTTCAGCTTTCAGCTACATTCACTAGTAAGTTTAATATGTTTTTCAAAATATGGAAAATATTTAAAAATTTTGCCTATTTAATTGTGAAGCAAAAGGTTTTAATTTTACTTAAAAAACATTTACCGAACTCAACAAGTCAACAATGTTCTCTTTTTTCTTGTAATTGTAAATTTAGCAAGTTGTAACGGCCCATAAAATCCGTAAGAAATGCTAATACCTTTACCCATACTGGATCTTCCAATTGTTCATGTTTTTCTCCCAATGTGTCCAAAAATGCAATAATTTCAGGCAAAAGATTTAGAAATCTTTGCGAAAATTTTCCTGTGCTAAGCCATCTAAAGTTTAGTACAGTTTTCGATTTCACGTTAAATTTTCATGCAAATTTTGACGTGAAATTTATTTCGGCGAAAATTTAGCTTGAAAATAACAAGAGTTGTACTCACTTTTAAACGTGAAAAATTGCTTGGAACATGCTTTCGCTTTGAAAATGCAAATAGCTTTGGCACATGTCTCCAATCATTTCACGCTAATTTAGTAGGTGCAGTTCATTTTTTAGGCTAGTACTGAGTTAATCGTGAAGCTAAATTTTGACATGTCTCCATTATCTGGTCATTCTTTCGAGCAAAAATTTTGAAAATGCAGAAAAGCGGGGACACTTATCATTTCTGACGGATAAGATGTCAAGAACTTTAATTTTTGAACGATTTTATCATTGAAAAGACATTTACACAATTCAATTTTAAAAATTCAAACACCAAATGTCACTATTTAGCTCGAAAGAATGAACTACACAAACTACATTGCCGTGAAAATATTTTTATTTTATTTTATCTAAAATTGAGATTAACCTTTGTTGCGCTGTGTGTGAAAATTTACTATCTCGGTAGCAGGGAGACGAATGCAAATGCAGGCAAGGTGTATAGAACAGAGAGATTTAAGGAAATGAAACAACCGTATACGTATACGAGATTTAATGAAGCAGTTTTACTAAAATGATATAAATCTATAAATTGCACAAATCGAGAGCATAGCTATCTCGTTGGCTTCTCCGCCACCAAGGCTCTGCGAGCTTTTGTGTGAATTGAAACTGCGTGGACTGTCCGATTGGATCTACCAAGGCCCATTCCAAAATGTACTGAATAAATCGTCAACTAAATTTTTAGTTCACATTTTAAATTAACCTAGTAAATTATTAAAAATGTCTGTGATCGACTGTCGAACTGTTTGCGATCGACCGGTCGATCGCGATCGACCGTTTTCCCACCCCTGCTCTACTGCATCATTCTGCTAAATTTTAAATACTTATCTTTTGTGGAAGTATGCTAAAATCAATATTCAAAAATGACCTCTGTTCTTGATCTCCTGCTAAAATTGTGTGCTGTATGGTTATACAGCTAACATAAAAAAAAACGAAAATATTTGTTTATTTGCAGTACAAATCAAAACACAAATCATCGAATATCTCGAAAGTGCTAAAATGTGCTTAGAACATGAATGCGATTCACGGCCGCGGTGCCGCCAAATGCCTAAACCACATAACCATCATCTCAAATGGTTCATGTAACGTTGATGCATGAAGTGGCGACGTCGCTATTCACCAGACACGCACCAACTAACTGAACAGCACTCGCCAGAAGCATCAATAAAACAAATTTCCCTGTTTCCACGCGCTTCAACGAAGTAAACGGTGAATTTCAGAAGCCGCCACATTGGAATTCCCTTACATGAATATGCTTCTATGAAGTGAACCTCACTCGCCAGAAGCCGACATATTAGAATTGTGCCCGTTTGTACACGCTCCTGCGAAATGAACAGCGTTTTTCAGAAGTCGCCATGTAAAGAATTTCCCTGTATGGAAACGCCCTTACGAAATGAGCACCAATCAGCAGAAGCCGCTAGGGGAAATCTTCTGCACGAGCATGCTCGCACGATGTGAATAGAATAAGTCAGAATCTGCCATATTGGAAATCTGACTACACGGACGTGCTGACACGAAGCAAGCAGCCTTGGTCAGAAGCCGCCATATCGGAAAGCTGCGTCCATGCACATGCTCGAACGAAGTGAACAGCAGTAGTCAGATGCCGCCATAATGAAAATCTACGTGTACGTACACAGAATTATCGTGTACACACAAATACAATAACACGCAGAGAAAGCTCACGAATTACGGTATATTCCCAATCCCGAATTGGGAATCGCTGTAAAAACGTTCATTGAATCCACGATCGTTTTAGGCGTTACCAGGCCGATCGTGGACTCAATGGTGCGCCTCAAACTTACCATAAAGAATATGTGCTGAGCATCATCGAGCTCAGTCACATATTACCAGCAGTACGGTGTGACCACCTTACCCATTTTATTTAGGTATTTCCTGAAGTAACCGTGCTCTGTCAAGAATTGACCAAGGTAAAAGTTTACCTGTCCGTGGCTTCGGTTAAGCCAAGGCTCAATGGTCGATCGGGATTACTCCCAATACCCTCATCACAGCATTTTCTGAGACCTCACGGTAGCTACAGGTGATTCGCAGGGCACCCTCGCGCTGGACACTGTCCATACGCTTCCGGAACTTCTTAGTTCGGAGCACATCTCCCCAAAGCTCGACTCCATGTAGCAAGGTAGAATCGGTCATTACCATCAGCAACCTCCGTCTCGTTTTACTGGGTCCACCGACGTTGGCCATTAGCCTATTATTACCACATCCTATCATAATAATAAGCTAACACTCGATTCTTGAATTAATAAAAGCTCTGTTTTTGGTCAATACTTTAAGTAAGCACGAATGCGGTAATAGTTGGTAATAATAATTGGTATAGTAATAATAATGGTAGAAATAATTGATGTCCATTTTCTCGTTGAACTTGTAGCCCAGCGTACCTCCGAAAGCTCATTCTCATTTTCCATTTATTTTCTTCACTATGCTCGTTCGGTCCATTGAGGTTACTTCTGCTATGAATAACATGGCCAGCACTGAATGAGTTGCGGTCATAAGTAGTTAGTTGCGATCATAAGTAGTTTTTTATTCACACTAGGACTACGAACTGTCACAATAAGTTTATTCAATGGAATTATAGTCCTCAAGACCCAATCACATGATTTACGGATCTATTACTCTTAAATCAGACTAGAATCATATATCACTGCAAGATAAATCCTGTGTATAACATTTCATTTCTTCCTTAGCAGCATTATGGTCTCAGTTTCTGCTATCTTCCCCTGGCTTTATACCAAGCATTCTACCCTGCTTATTGCATAGTTCAGTTTGTGGGTCATTGGCAAAACATTATAAGCAATATGCCATAAGTATTTCGTGAGAAAAGCTCCTTGTGCTGCTCACGTTGGAATGTTTTACTATGTTCACAGCGTTCTGGTTCTCCTCAAATGCAAATTCTTCTCTGCAAATTTTTCAAATAGTATTGGACTATTGCTCCCAAGTAGTCCTCGACCTGGAAATGCCACTGAAGCGCCACTCATATTGATAAATCTGGCTGAGTTAAAAACGTTACCATTATCTAGTGCTACTAAAAACATGCTAGGCTTAGTATATCACTTTGTTGCGTGTTACTAGACCGATTACTTTTTGGATGGTACTTAAAGTTCAGTAACTAACACGGAACACATGTTGATCCTTCAAAAGGCTACGGGCTCTTCATATTACTCCCTGTAGTGAAGGTTTCAGTGGGCCTTGAGTATACAGCAATAAGTATACAGCAATATCTGCACGCAGAAAGTGTTTTGTGATTTCCCCACCTTTTTGCGCCCAGCGTGGGTCGCACTATTTTCCAGGCTGATGGAAAGACACTAGGTAACCAAAACGAATTTCGCATTTGAAACAGCGTTGGAAAGTGACTCTTGTTTACTGATTTCAGTACTTTTTCTGGGGTGCTGTCAGCGCAAAAATATCATATTTCTTACGGCTCGCGAGACGCTTACAGCCTCAGCTGGTTGTTTTGCCATATAGCCATGTGGCCGAACTTGCCTTCCAGTGGCCCGGTATTGCTATAATGCTACAAAAAGTCTCTGCTTTGGATAATTATTGGATGTTTTTCATTTTTTCTTATGGATATTTTAATTTTAATTTTCAATTTTCTTATGGATATTTTTTTATTCTCTCACAAATCCGCAGTTGACCCTTATTAGAGGTGGCTTCCTAGTTTAAGGGCATGAACTAAACCCAAGCTGATCGCCGTTAAAAATCACAGTTTGAGACTGAAGAACTCAATGCAGTCGGTGGACCAAATTAAACAATTATTTCCGAAAGAGTCCCTATTTCTTTACTCTGAAGAGTTATATCTGCAATTCTATTTGGTTTGCTTGTTTTCTGTAAATAAACTGACCAATTTCTAACATAATCAAAAACAGTTTTTTATTATTCAACCGTATATTTTCTTTCAGGCTCTGTCTTTCCAAACAACAGAAAGAAAAAGAAAATTGAAAGTCAACAGTCCGTTCTTGCAGTTTCGGGACACATGTTCATATTTTTCATTTTTTTTTTCTGAAATGGGACCACAATTATGGCTGGTAATTTGGCTCCAATTCTCAAAGCAGAAACATGTTCCGGATGGTTTCAAATTCTTACATTATTTTTACAGTTTTATTTAAAATTTTGCACGGAAATATCATTTAATACGCAAGCTGAAATATTTTAAGAATGGGTAACTTTAGGGTGGCTTAGACAAATCTAACATATGTGCCTTGGACGTTAACATTTTTTACCATAGACTGACTCAGAACGTTTTGACGTGCGAGCGATATTAGTGTTGCTAACAATGACTCGAAAAATTCATTTCGGCCAAACAAGGAAAATAACTCTTGAGCATGTTCGTGCGGTTATGTTAACAGTTCAATGGCAAACTTAATTCGGCTTCTGACAGAAAAGCAAAATCCTAAACCAGTGCATATCGGTAGTAGGAAGAAGTTCAAAATTATTGACAATCGCTCAAAAACAGACTCGTGTATACGGGTGCAAAAGAAATGGGGGGTGAAATTTGGCAGCGGTGCTTCCAAAAATGTTTCTATAAAGTATGGGCTGACTTTATTGACCTTTCAGAAGAAAATCAAACACAAGTTGTTCGACCACGAAGCGCTTCAAAGCAAATGGTCGCCTATTTCTACGCCTATAAAACACGCACCTGTCCATTAGAGCGATGTAGAACGGTTGATTCTGAATGATAAGCTACCATTTGTTTGCCAGAAGCTTTCGAGAAAATTATGAAAAACATATTTCGAAGATTTTTATTTATTGAAAGAATATATTTATCATCAAAATGATTATTAAAAAACAATCTCAAATTAATTATTGCAAAATAATAATTCGGCTGAATAAGCCGACATTTGAACATATAAACGGTGAACTGAAAATCGAGCATTGGATACGCTGAGTTAAACCTTCGGCGACCGTGCAGGTATGTTTTTTTTAGTCCAGAATAGGTCTTATGAGTATGAAGATATAAAAAAATTGTGTACACTCATTGTGGCAAACACAAAAATTCAGTTTGGTTAGCCAAAGGTCAGAGCTAGCGTTTCCATTGAGTAGCTCAGCAGCAAATAAAGCTTTAAAATTATATGTTGAGTAGCAGTTTTCATAAGGAGGAATGCGAAAACAATCAATCAAACGTAAAGATCTAAGAACGAATACACTGAATATATTTTTTAGAAAGATTCAATGCGATATATTTAGCCATTAGAATGTGAAGACCACACGACAGATAGCAGAATAAGATTTTTGGCATACGAATGTCGTTGAATTCCTTGGACCGTCTTTTTGAGTATTAAGTCAATGTGCCCATTAAAAGTAAAAACAGAGTTTAAAAGCACTCCTAAGAGCCGAACTTTGACAAGACGGATTTGTATAGTTTCATTTAAAGGTTAATTGAAATTGATGAAGCAAGACTTTTTGGAAGAAAAAAATAATTGTACATGTGTCAACATTTAGTGAAAGTTGATTATTTGATTGCGTCAATTAGCAAAATATAACACATTGTGTTGCAAGCTCTTACAATCGTCAAGTACTGATATTGCATTGATAATCTTTCTATCGTCAGCGTAGAATATAATGCAGGAACTTGGAACAAAAATAATCAGGTCGCTAATATCAACTGCAGAGCACCTGAAGGAGCAATTATGTCAGTGGATAGAGTGCCCCAAATAGAACGTTTTGATTCCGGTTTGTAAGATAAGACTTAACCCAGCCGGTCAACGTATTAGAGAATAGATGCAATTTACGTGAGAGAATGTAATGATTCAGTTCATGGAAAGCCTTTGTTACGTCAGTGTAAGAGCAGCCAACTTGCTTACTTTTCTAAGTAGCGGGGATGACTCGATTTGCGAGTTCTAAAAAGTTATTTGTTGACTGTCCCCGCGTTTTTTGCACACCTAAACAGATCAAATTCTCTTAATTATATTGAATACAGTAATCAAATCCTGCACATGTCGCGTCACTGAAGCAGAATTTGCTAGGCAGTGGTTGTTTATGGGCTTACATGTAGAGTGTGCTGATAACAGTAAGAGTGTTCTGAACGGTTCGTACCCACTGTTCTTGACTATTATGAAACCAGCAGTTTAAGTTGAATGAATGGGCAATTCTCCATTATTTTACATCAAATCTTGCAGTGTGCAGACTGTTTTTAAGTGTTTTATTGTAGATTATTTCATATGCAAGTTTCATGTCTGATTTCGATTAAAACCCAGATAACATTTAATTCGGGTTTTTAGCATTAGCATTTTCGAGCAACGCAATTTTTCTGCTCGGGATCGTTTTTTGTTTTTGCAGCCCTACATTAACCTGATCTGCTAGGTTGCAAAAAAAACGTACCTATTGTAAGCTCTCACACATCGCTCAAATAAAACATCGAGTTGATAAGTCAGACGCCATATAGCACCTAGGAACATATGGTTCAATTTATGTCCAGTGGTTGAATTTGTCCAATTTTCAAATATATTTTGCAGTTATTAACTGGAAACTGAAGCTGGCTGAAGTCAGAATCTCTGTGCTTGCTTCCTTTCCCTCAAAACGTTTGAAACATAGATTTTCCAGCAGATCGGCCGACTGAGAGTAATTTAATTTTTTTACTCTTATCAGATTTACGTAGATATAATATAATAACTCCTGAAAATCGAGAAAACCATCTGAAAATTCAGTGACCCCCAGTGATATTAAAAATATATTCAAAACTCAGATGGCGAAATCATATTGCTTCTTTTTTATAGTCACCAAGGTCAAGATTTTTTCTTATTTAAAATAGAAATATGTCGAAACTCTTATAATCAGACAGATTTGATATAAAAGATAATATTTATGACTGAATTTCGGGATGATATTACAAGCAGGTGTTGAAAAATTTTGAAAGAATATATTGCTAGTAATAAAATTCAAGTTCTCTTGAACTATCTCAAACCCGACTAATTGTTTCTGTATCATGTTTGAAGTGGATGAATGATGCTGTTTCACATGAACATATTTTAGAGCATATGTGCTTGAAATCTGCGATTTCTTCAAACAAACCTATTGACCAACGCACAACATGTGACCAATTAATATGTTTTCTGTTTTCCTTTTTATTTAATCTATCCGACACCGAACACACCTGACCACGTTACGGAAATGAATTTCTCAAATTTCTTTTTTGCTCGCTGCTCGAAGAAAAAAGTGAAAATATTTCGAAACATCGATGCAATACCCGATTTCAGCACATTCATTTCTCTCCCGAAACATAACGTTACAAAATACATATCTTCGAATGCGCCCAATATAGTCTGGAATAACCCGTTAGCATGGGATATGGAAGTGGTGTGGGGTTTTGTTGAGCTGGGTTGACTGAAACGATTGCCATCTTTTTCGAAATAGCTTATACGACCACGACCCAGGCTCTCGGGTAAGAAATAGTATGGCTGTCAAGATCACTTGGTGAGTAAAACATATGTATATGCAGTATATACTACTGAGTTTCGTAAGCTTGCTAGGAGAGGAAATAAATTACAAACGTTCCGGATCCGACATTTTTTGGCTTTGCTTCGGGTTTCATGGAAAATATTGGAAAGTTGTTTTGATGTATTGATAATCGATGCAATCTAGTCGAATTGATTCGGGTCAGACCGTGAAAAATGTCATGATCTCCACGAAGGTAATATATTATGTCATTGCAGAGAAATATGTTTATTTATAAATAGATCACCATATTATTGCGAAAGAGTGAATTCGATTGAAAGTATGTATTTAGTCATAATTTTGTTGAAAGAAAAACCAAATATCTTAAATTTACGCTCTGCTCATGCACATGTGTAAGCAAATTCGCAGTGGGAAATAAAAAAAAAATATTTGTACTGCCCATTCAGACCCACTTTCGAAATATCTTATGTTCCCTGTGGTATTTATTACTCACAGATAACTTATTTATTAACATAGATACCGACGTTGCGTGATATTTCAAGGCCACCCTTCCGAAGTGGCTAATATTTTACGTTTTACTTATAGTCTAGTCAAATTAGCAATCAACCTCGGAATGAAAGATAATAAGCTGAATTTTCGTATACATGTACCTTCATTTTGGGGTTCTCAAAGTTGCCTCAAAAGTTTCATAAAATCTCGTGTTTGCGTCGTAAGTTATTCAGGGTCAAAGGTGAGAAAAAACAGTTTTTGCGATTATCTTGGTTTCTATTGCTCCAAGGATGTTGACATCTAGTATAAAAATTGTAGCGCATACGATTTGCGACAAATTTCATTTGAAATATTTTTTCATGCGTTCAACCGTTTTTGCGATAGAGGGCGGTGAGCGCACAGCTCTAAGCCATACACGCTAAAAAATCATTGTTCTACCCTTAATATATTTTGCAGCTAATATATTTATATTAAAAATATTTCTTAACATTATTATATTGACTTGGCAATAACATTATATTGCCAGAACAAAGCATTCTTAAAATTTTATGTATTGACATACGTGTGGTGAATTTGTCTGTTACAATACTATATTAGTAGGCCAATATTAAATAGCAAAATGGCAATAAGTTATATTGGCATCTACAATACTATTGGTGTACCAATAATTAATATTAACATGCCAATATATTATAGTTACATTGCAATAAGTTATATTAACATCTTACAATAGTATATTGGTAAACCAATAGTTAATATTAACACGCCATATGCTTTATTAGCTGTATTAGCATGTCGATATGATTTTTTCCTAGTCCCAAGAGGTCCCCCATCTAAGTACTATCCGCGCCCAACACTGCTTATTTTCGATGATCGGACAAGATTAGGTTATTCCAGTGTGCTATTGCCGTATTTGATATTAACATCCTAACTAACAATACTAGCAATGTACTTTGTTGTATGACCAACAATTTTAACACCCTTGGCTAATACATTTATATTGGCATACTAATATATTTATGTTAAGATGTTAAAACATTTATGTTTACAGATGTTCTTAACATAAAAAGTTAACAGCTTAATATATAATGTTAAACTGCAAACATAATATTGTAACTTCCTTACATAAAATATTGAGCTGTTAAAATTATGTATTAGGGACAATGATGTTACTATAACAATATTAAGATGTTAATATATTGATTTCGGTCATTTCTCAGCGGGTACGTACTGTAATGCAAGGTCAACCATGAATATCTGTGAATACTGCCTTAAATTTTGAAATATTTATACTTTTATCAGTTAATACATTGTATTTAATAACATTTTACATATTTTTAACATTTAATAATATTTACCTATTTTGTGTAACTAAAATCTCATTAAATGAAATACTTATTGTACATGTAAATTTATTGAAAGTAGATTTTAAGTAGAAAAATAATTTAGGATTTTATCTTTAAAATGTGTTTGTTTTTAGACATTAGATAATATATTGTACTTATTATATGATTATATATCTTAAAGTTATATTAATTTATTCAAAGTAAGTTTTGAGTAGAAGTAAAACGAGTTTATATATTTTAATTTTATCTGTATTCAGCAGCTGTATATTTCTTATGATTTAAACTGAATTACAGTGAAAATCTATAAATCTTTAATAATTTAAAGAACAAAAGTATTAATTTTCTTCTTCTTAATCGTCATCTTTGGGACGTTCGGGAATTTCTTTGTCATTGTCATCATCTTCGTTGCCGTGAATTGTTGTTTCCAGACCTTTCTGAATTTCAGGATCAAATGCACTCTCTTGCTCACAGTCACTTTGCAATAAAACAAATCCATTCTAAATCCATTCCTGGGACTCTAAATCATGCCTTAACCATTTTTGAACTTAATCTACTTTCAATAAATGTACATATACAATAAGGGCAATTAGTTTTTAATTACACAAAGAAGGTAAGTATAATCAAATAAATATATTGAAAGTGTGTAAAATGTTGTTAAATACAATGTAATAACTGATAAATAATACAAATAATTGACAATTCAAGGTAGTATTCACAGGTATTGCATTACAGTACGTGTGGCTGAGTGCTGCGCGCTCACCGCCCTCTATCGCAAGCGCATGAAAAAATGTTTCAACTAAAATTTGTCGCAAATTGTATTCTCTACAATTTTTATCATAGATGTTAACATCATTGGAGCAATAGAAACCAAGATAATCACGAAAAACTGGTTTTTCCTCACCTTTGACCTTGAATAATTTACGACGCAGACACGAGATTTTATGAGACTTTTGAGGCAACTTTGACAACCCCAAAATGAAGTTATATACGGAAATTCAGCTTATTATCTCTCTTACCGAGATTTACCCCTTTTTTATGCTAAAAGGACTGGGCTATTATTGAAAAAGATGATTTATAATTAACGGCCACATGTCAAAATATTTGTCAAGTTTACCTAATCGCTTAAACCAACTGAAAATGTATTTTTCGATCAATCAATGAAAAGATTATTAAAAAAATATTGAGTTTTCCATTGTCTATTTAAATAGAACAAAAAAAACGTTTCCAGATATGAACATAATTTTTATTATAGGTTAAAGAATAATCAATGTCATTATGTATGAAACACAATACTATTCCGTGACTTTTCCGCACAGTGTGAATGATATTCCAGCGATTTCACGTTCAATATTGGATCTGAGCATCTCTAAAGTTTGCGCATGGTTGGGATAGACGAATGACTTGACGTAGCCTTAAAAAAAATCTAATGGAGTCAAGGCACAAGAGCTAGGCGGCCAGCTGACAGGGCCATTTCTTGAAATTATTCGATTCTCAAATTTCGACTTCAATAAGTCGATTGCTTGACCAGCTGTGTGACATGTGGCGTCATCTTGTTGAAACCACAAGCCAACCAGGTTATTTTCGTCTAATTTACTTGAAAAATAACCAGTTAACATGGCACGGTAGCGCTCACCATTGATCGTGACTGGGTTGCCATTTCGCGTATGGATTCGGGATGCTCACTTGACCAAATTCGGCTTATTGACGAATCCGTGAAGCCAAAAATGTGTTTCGTCGTTCAGTATGGTTTTGCGATAAAAATCAAAATTTGCACTATCTCAACGTTGCTTTTTCAACTGTTCAAACGTCAAAAAAATTGACAGATATGTCATCGCATGACAAGGAGCTTTCAGCAGAAAATTGGTAATGTAAACCCTGTAGAATCGGATACTCAAAAAAACTTTTAGTCAAAATACAGGGCACAATAAAATGAGGCTTGGTTAGGTAAAAAATACTTGTTTGAGATTGCTGCTGATTTCAAAGTAGTGAGATAAACTTACCACGTGTACTCTACATGGCCAATTTTCAATCAATAAAGCGGTGTTTCTGCATCAATCCTCTCTTATTGCTCTAGATTCATATATTATAACTATGCTATCGAATTTAAATTAAATTTATCGTTCCGAAATATAAAATAGGTTATCAAAGAAAAGCATGTCTGGCTTTGGCGAGATTGAAGCTCTTGAGATAGAAATGAATGGTGGTTCGCGTTTCATTGCCTCTCTTCAAGAAAGGAATTGAATCGAAATGACAACAGGGTTAAATTAAATCTTAGATTCGCAGAATCCATTGGACACAACGTGCTGTGCTAATGGCTTTGATCCTGAATAAATCACTTAGACGAATTTCGTTTTACCTCTAATTGGTTTATTTTCATACAGTATTCAAAAAAAAAAATGCTATAGGAAAGAACAATTTTTTTTCAAAGAATAAACCATGCAAACCATTCAAAAACCAATAAATATCATGACTATCATGCTAACTAGCCAAATAAACTATCATGCTAACTAAAGCCAAACATTCTTTGTTTACAAAATGTTTATGGCCTGTCAACATAATTTGGTTTCACTACCTGCCTGTTCCTAGAAGGGATGCTGGTAATAAAATGTTATTACGACATTTACTGTTTTTGCGTGCAGGTGCAGAAATAAGATTAGAAATTATCTTAATGACCGGTAACTAGCCTAAATAAAGGTAATACATATTTTTAAAGTTTGTGAGATAAAGCTTGTGACTTCTGACTCTGAGAATTCAATTAGAGTCGCAACTTGCAAGATAACACATCCTGAGTATAAAAACAAATATTATCAAAATGGGTTTTCTAGCAATGAAAAAGCACAACCTTCAGGAATTCCAGGAGCAACAAATCGATTTACTGAATGATTCTGTCGATGAATCGGACTATTCCGATGAAGAATTTTCCGACGATGATGATGACGACAATATACTCCTACCTCCAAACAGATACGCAGCAGCTCCCACTTCAATCGTTTTCTCAACCACTATTGAGAATGTGACAGCAGGGATGTTGGTCGAACGCCCTAATATGCACCTAGATTTGACTGGTTTGAAAGTATTGGACGTTGCTTTTGGAACGCATAGTGAATTTGCAGTTCCTTCAAAATGTTATCTTACAGCAACTGTGGCATTTGGTCTCATCGAAGATGCTCATAATAGTGGCCACCGCACGCTTGAATATGAACTGCAATACAGTTCTCTATTAAGGGAGAAGCTATGTGTCGAATGTCACCTGCAGCCTGCAAAGTTTATTCTACATGTTTTCTATCGAAAGGACGGATTTACGAAACTTCAGAGAGTAGTTTTCGAAATAAATAGAAGTCATCCGGGTTTCTGTGATATTTGTTTGCATCGCTATGCTCAACGTAATTTTAACAATGCATGATCGCTTAAAAGTTATTGTAAATTTTCTAACATAAAATAATTGTATAGTAGCTATAAGTTCTTTCAATTGTTTGCCTGTCAGTTATTTGTATGTTATTGGCTTTGAATAAAATGTAGTGTATGGTAAATTGTTCAAACTTTTTGATTAGCTTCTACTCTATTATATATACTCGTACCTATAGAGGTTTTGCTAGCACTGCAGCCAAAGTTCTATCACAAATGGTCACTTCACGGTCAAAGTACCCTTTAAATTGGCATCAAAATAACAAAATTTCCTTGTGTCTGCAATTCTTTGCTACATTACCGCCAAGGCTGACGTATCCTTTAAGTTCTAGGAGCAGAAGAATGTAAAGCAAAATATACCTACAAAGAGATTCAGCGAGATAATCTCTGGAGTGACAGGCGCGATTGAACTTGAATTTTCAAAGGAAATGATTGTAATAAATAAATAATTAAAAATAAACCCTGTGGCGGTGAAGAACATCTATGCAAATAAATTTTTGTAAAAAGCAAAGATTGAAAATGAAAACGGATGGTATTTTATGCTATATATTATGAAGTTTTGACACCTATATGTGCCTGAATGCTTAAAAGCCGGTAACGATTTTTCGCCATACAATTTTTACTTTATCTTATTTCAAGTGAGTTATTTTCCTCAAATCTTGTAAATTATGTCTTTGAATTTAGTAAATTATATCTGCAACGCGAACATGTTTTTACATGTTTCAACAACAACCACGCCTCAATATTCGGCGAAAAATTGATAGTTTTTATGACTTCTATCAACATTTCCTCTACACAAATAAGGGGTCGATATCTTAGCTCGCAAACGTGTCAGTTCAAAGCAGCGATCTACCGCTCGCGGGTTCGAATTCCACCGGTTTTATGGTTGACTTTGTTCGTCTTCAGTTGTCATAACTCCATTGATTTCATTCCCTTCAAAGTAAGCCACTCTTATTATATGAAGGGAGGGAGAGTTTTTGCGTGCCAACAACATGTGATGCTTTCAAGCGGTCCCCCATCTAAGTAGTAATCGCGCCCAGCACAGCTTAACTTCGGTGATCGTACGTGAACCGATTTATGCCACATGCCACATTTCTATGAAACTATATAAAATTTTACTCAGGGCAAGTTCAATATCAGTTCTTTGAAATGAATAAATTCTTTTCTTTGGATTGAGTAAATATTTCTTCGGCGTAGAATCATTACCAATTTTCTTTGATAATGTGTTCATTTTTCTTCAAAAAATAGAAGAATTTTTTCTGAGTGTATAGGAATTTAGCTGAAAGATCATATTAGAGCTGCCAACTATGGTAGTTTTTGTAATTTTTGTCGCTTCTTTACTAAGCGATGTTATCATGAAACTTTTAAATGGCAATTTTTCAGTGACAAGGAATAACGAATATTAAGTTTTCGAAAATTTGAAAATGAAAGCACAGCAATTTTCTTGATTTCCGTACCATCAGTCGCTACCGATCAATATTTTTCAAGTTCAAAATTGTCCCCGGATGTCTTGTTTTCCCAGGAGCTTCCGATGAATTCATCGGATGACAGCGAGATTCACAGTCTGATTTTGACATGAAGCAATAGTGGTTGACTTTTGGTTACAGTGCTGGCAACACAAGCACTGAGCGTATTCATCATTTATGTTATAATATGAGTAACAAATATTTCACTTTCCTGAATTTTGAAAGTGGTACATGACCTTCGAAACAGGTTGGCTGTAATAATGAGCACGTTTGATAAAATATGCACTCCAAATCTGAATGATTCCTCTATTATTCTTCGAACATTAGTTTTTCGAGCGGCTCTGATGCGCTAGAGTTTTTCAAAATACTATTAAATAAAGTTATTGCTCTTACATACTTATACTTATTGTCCTTGTCGAGAATAGTAATTTTTTTGAAAATGAAACACTTTGTGGTAAGCGTTTCAATTTCTTTACCTACTAGGACTAAGAGGATCCATTGACGGATTTGGGTCACTTAAGATGCCAGGAAAGAGTAGTAAGCTTCATAAAATTTTGTTATTTTCATGACAACAGATGCTTTTATTTCATTTTCGTTTGCAAAACATATTACATGAAATTGAGTAATCAACAAAAACGTGATTTGAACTTGAAGTGACCAATTTTGGTTTCCGTGCTGGCAAAATCTGTATATCATGGTAACTAGAATTGATAAGATGGTACGGATGGAAGTTAATCAAAAAGTCTCAATAATTAATCATACACTACATTTTATTTTAAACCGATAATATACAACTAACTTATAGGCAAACAATTGAAACTTATAGCTGTTATGCAATTATTTTATATGTTAAAAATTTACAATAGCTTTTAAGATCATGCATCGTTAAAATTACGTTGAGCATAGCGATGTAAACAAATATCACAGAAACCCGGATGACCTCCATTTATTTCGAAAACGACTCTCTGAAGTTTTGTAAATCCGTCCTTTCGATAGAAAACATGTAGAATGAACTTTCCAGGCTGCGGGTGACATTCGACACACAGCTTCTCCCTTAAAAGAGAACTGTATTGCAGTTCATATTCAAGCGTGCGATTGTCACTATTATGAGCATCTTCGATGAGACCAATTGCTTCCGAACCAGTTATATTTTCGTTCGTCACAGTTGCTGTAAGATAAAATTTTGAAGGAACTGCAAATTCACTATGCGTTCCAAAAGCAACGTCCAATACTTTTAAACCAGTCAAATCTAGGTGCATATTAGGACGTTCGACTAACATCCCTGCTGTGACATTCTCGATAGTGGTTGAGAAAATGATTGGAGTGGGAGCTACTGCGTATCGGTTTGGAGGCAGGAGTATATCGTCGTCATCATCATCGTCGGAAAATTCTTCATCGGAATAGTCCGATTCATCGACAGAATCACTCAGTAATTCGATTTGTTGCTCCTGGAATTCCCGAAGGTTATGTTTTTTCATTGCTAGAAAACCCATTTTGATAATATTCGTTTTTATACTCAGGATGTAGAAGTTGCAACTCTAATTGAATTCTCAGAGTCAGAAGTCACAAGTTTTATGTCACAAACTTTAAAAATTAGTATAACCAATAATTCATCTAATTACGAGGGTATAATTACCGTTAAGCAGGCTGATTACCAGGGTCATTAACTCAGATTTACTTACATTAGCACCTGCAGGCAAAAACGGTAAATGCCCTAATAACATTTTTTTACCTGCATTCCTTCTAGGCACAGGCAGGTAGTGAAATCAAATTACATATACTAACGGGTCAGAACAATTTTCTAAACATTGAATATATTGGATTTGGTTACCAATAGATTCTATGAACTATTGGAAGATTAAAGATTAGATAAGAAGAAATCAGTAAATATAATATTTGGTATGATTTTAAACTAGTCGACAGAGCACTAGATTCTAGTGAGTGGAGTCTCGAGCTTTTGGAGCACCAAGCTCTGATTAGTGGTACCTGCGTTAAATAAAGGGAAAAGTCAACTAATCGTTTGGAATGAATTTAAATTTGTCAAGAAGTAGAACGTTTGCGAAACAAAATAGGAATCCTATTGTTGGCTTGAAGTGCTAAGCTTGGAAATTTTTAGCTCCTAGAGAGACTCTGGCAGTTTTTCAAGTAAAACTTATCGTAACTTTTTGCTGGAAGAAAATCGATAGGCGAATTTGACTTAGTTCTCAAAGCGTATGAACGACTTACTCAAAATATAGAAACTAGAAGTGTCGCGGCTAAGTATCGAACGCAACCTATTTGAGAAAATATTTTTTGGGAGATTGATAAAAATACTGAAATTTTTTTGTCTGATTCAGTGCTGCCAACTTTTTTCCAGCCGTTGTAGCTAGAATTTAGCATAAAATAGCTAAACAGTCTCCATTGTAGCTAACTCCAACAATAAGAAACTCAAGGTTCTGGAAGACAGTTTTATTAAGCTAATTTTTATAATTCATATGGAAAAATATTGGATGTACATCGTATAATGAGTCGTTAATTAATTTAACAGCATAAAATAGTAAAAAAGTCGCTGAAGAGCTTAGTAAGTTCAACAGAATTACTTTCAATTTTTTTATTCATGATAGAAGCATCATTTAAAATGGGTTGAAGAAATAGGAGATATCAAAGGTTTTGTAATTGTTATACTCCTTGTAAATCAATTTTGCTAAATAACGTCTTCTGATGTTTGGACTAGACTGAAGTGGGGTTTTAGCCTTAACTATTGGCTAATGGTCCTTGATACTGATCCCTTATTGACAACCACCTCGTTTATGAACTCCGTATCATCTTTAAAGGAATTTAGAGAACCAATTATAAATTTCTGCAAGTAAAAATTTTACGTTTGGGGAAGAAATGATCCTGCAGCTGCAGACACTGATACCGGAACGGAATGACAAGCACATCTTATAAATATTCAAAAAGGATTTCGGCAACTTAATTTTTTAAATACACCGTTATCGACTCCGACCATATCACTTGCGCTGTCTGCCATTTTTGTAATATTTAGGTTCTAGTTTTCTAAGCACGTATTTATAGCAGCAGTAATATTTTCAGCAGTTCCACTTTCTAGCTCAATCAAAGCCAAGTAAATTCTAAAAAATTTTTGCTGAATATCACTAAAATGTCCGTAGACTCGTCAATTAAAATATTAGAAATAGAGTTATCAATATCTGCCTTTAAATCCGATTTGAAGTAAGGAAACATAACGTTTTTCACTATGGCGCTGCTTTTTATCTATGAATCCTACACTTGCTCCAACTTTTGGACTCAACTGCTAGTTTCTTATACATCTCACTCAAATGGTTAATTGATCTTAATGCGCAACGGTTCACATTGTAGCTTTGATTTGTTGCCGATGTTGTTTTTCAGGTGCTGCCCCCAACTCAAAAAATATAGTCTTTATTTTTCGCTGTGTTGAAAAACTCTACAAAATGAAAAAAAAAACATAGCTAGCACAATTCTAACGTTTGGTTTTACTACTGAGCACGACTCCTAATGGCAGATAATGTGTATTCAAATTTATAGGGCTATATTACATGGCGTGGAGGCAGGGCCGAATCTTCCTCTGGAACGAATGGAGCAGCTGCGCCGGGTGCACGTGAAAAGGGGCGCAAAGTTCATAACATCTTTCGTTGTTCAAAGCTCATAAAATCTTTAGTTCATAATAACAAAAATATCGAAATGCACAAACATTCAAAGTTCATTCTGTTCAATTGGCAGTTAATATTCTTATTTATTTTATTTTTTCTTCAATGTAAACTTTGTTCTCACAGATCATTACATGCCTTTTAAGTTTCAAAGAAGCCCTATTTTAATATCAAATTCACTTGCGTCGCAAGAGCAAAATTTACAAGCACAATCGGTGTTTGGGGCACATTACGCACTTCACAACATTAATATTTATAAATGAAATTAGATTACTTCATTGTGCTCATTACTTTACTTCCTTGTGTGCTGCATTCTTCTCCATTTGTGTTTTTTCCACACTTTCAAACAATTCAACACAAAAATCCACAAGAGCAATTGCCCTGGTGCGAAAATCTATATTGCTCCATTCACGACTTCATTTCTTATGAAGCAAGCAAAATTATCACTACTCGCTTTATGCGTTTTCGTGTATGATTTTGGTGCGGGATGAAGTTTAGTTTTTCCAAGTTTACTTCATTCCCCTAAGTCCGTATTCCCTCATGAACAAACTCATGCGAGTAGGTAGGCCGTGTTTATATGCAGATATGATAGTATAAATGTATACGCTAGTGGTACAAGTCATAATCAATCTTACGGTTTATATTTTCTTTTTATTAGGGAAAGAATTTTCTAATGATATGCTTTCAGCTCGAGGCGCAAAATAGATTGTGGAACTTTCAGTTTTAAAACTTAACTGAAGTACGTTTGATATGGATTGTTTGAGTAGTATCAAATTTTAATTATATTTTAAAGTTGTTTGACTTGATTTTGATCGTTTTTGCGCTTAAATTATTTTATAAAAATAATTTTTGCGTTCGTTTGTCAAAGTGTTTAAGTGTTTAAAAAACGAAAGCACTTTATGACTAAATAAATTCGTGGCAACCACTTCATCACCCACCAAATTCGTATATTTATTCCAAAATAGTGTTTCAAACGTGCCAAATCCTGTACTAGATGAACGTTTCTTTTCTCTTATGGAATCCAGAGAAAAAAAAACCTTTCTACGGATCAGGATGCTAGACATCCAAATAATTCTAGTCCGTGTTTTTCCGTTTCAATGGCAAGAGGGGTGTGTACTTTTTCAATTGAATCAGAGCTTGGGGATCCTTATTAAAATAGGAACTTGACTCGCTCAATGATATCCTTGAATTCATTTTCAGTAGAAATATTGAAGATCTTTGAAAATAGTGTTGACTTTTCTCTTTAAAGTTACAACGGGAGAACGATATTTTCAAAATAAAAAATTTTAAAGAATTTTTCGAGGTCTACGATGACGTAATATTAGCAAATTTAGCAATTTGATCCAAAGAAAAGGGTCTTGTCTTCGAATTAAATAGTGATAGTTTAGTTGAAAACTTTGCGAAAATTAAAGCACGCTGTGCTATGCTTTCAACTAGATAAAAAAGACTTCTCAGAAAACTAAAGTTTCTCTCCACAAAATGTGGAATTTCTGTGTATTAAAACGTTTCAGAGTGAATAAGCACAGCGAACTCTTGTCATTACCGCATAAAAATCTGAATTTCCTAAATAATTTATGTCTATAACATTTATTTTAAGCTTATTTTTGTTTGTTTGAATGAACGAATAGTGTGATTTTTTATAAATATTAGAATTTTCTCTGTTTATTGTACTTTTTTTTTTACATTTTTGCATGTGCATGGCTATCGATAACTAGGCCTACAGGGGGAATCTCTTTCAATAAACGCATCTGAAGCGCTATCTCATAGCGCTAGATCATTTGGAAAGGAACTGTTAACAAAAACTATAGTTCTGCACATAATTAGGCTCAAACAATTGGTTACTATCCGGTCAACAGCATTTCAGAGCCAAAAAAATCGAAGAACAAAAATATTTCTAAGTATCAAATACTTGAGAAACAAACATTTTGAGAAAAAAGTGTTTTGCTGCATTGCTCGAACGAGCAAATGTCTAGTTTTTTCATGAAAATTACATGTTGAGCAATGCTCAGGTAGGTACTCCCAAGTGCTAGCAAAAACTTGCTAGGAATTCGCAGTCGTAAAAGAGGGGGTCAAAAAATTAAAATCACAATATGGAGGGCACCAAATGTCGTTCTGCGCCGGGCGGAAATATATATATATATATATATATATATATATATATATATATATATATATATATATATATATATATATATATATATATATATATATATATATATAACCGGCCCTGCGTGGAGGACTATAGTACATAGCGTGGAGGGCTATAAGCATAGCGTCTGCTCCTATGTATTTTTCGCCATGTACTATGGCGTGTGGCGCTATATTTTATCACAATCCCGAAATCGACTATGTACATGGCGCCAGAAGTCTGCAAGCTATGACGTCTGGCGCTATGTGTTTTTTCAGTTTTTGAAAAGTGTTCCCTTAACATATTCCTCCGAATACATTTGAAGTCGATTAGTCTTTTATTTTATCCGTTGCAACTTATCGGACATTTCACGAATACAATGAGCCCATTTCGTCCATGAAAAGAAATTTCAATCGTGCTTACGATCAACTCGATTTGAATATATGTACATATGTATGTATCTTTTTCATCTTTCTCTTGAAAAAAAAGAGAACACTTTGGCGGGGTCATTTTTTTAGATGTTTGTGTTTCTTTTAAGTAATAATTGTTACTCTGTATCGGAATATTTTATTTTTAATCAAATAAATAAACTAATAATATGCTAGCTAAATCTTGAAAGAAATTTAAATTTGGATTTTATTGGAAGAACATATTTCATTTGCTGTCTATTCAAAATGGAATGAATCATTCGAATAAATATTTGGCAACAAAAACGAGTGCATATTTTAACAAATTCCACTTCGCTACATATACAAATGTCTTTTCTGGATCATTACAATAACAAAAACTATTTTTGCAGCCACATCCAATAGACAGTCGCATAATTTCATCAGATACAAATATACATACAATTTAATGTGCATAAAAATATATAAATAGCTCAATCACCATATCACTGTTAAGTATGCGTTCAGCCAGACTCGGTGCATGCACGTTTCAGTGGTGATTGATTGGAACAGCTTCAAGTGCAAGTCTTAAGACTAAAGTGCAACATGTACAACAAATTGAAATGCGCCAAATTTCAATTTCGAAACCATTACAACATATTTGACAGAGCTCTCGGTGTCCTCGTATGCTGTTCAGCATGCCACGGCACTCACCGAGCAAGCTACATATGTACATACATATATATATATATGCACACACATCAGAATTAATTTGGTTTCGAGAATGGTGGCGAAATCGAAATAAAATCAAAAACAATAGAATGTCGCATACGCTGGCACACGAACTAAACAAAATAATATATTTTTGACTGGCTGTGAGATATAGAGGCTGTGTGCTATATGTGTATTTTTTTTATAAATACGGCCATGTCTGTGATGTGTTTATTTTGGGACTTGTCACAATAGATTAGAAAAAAATTATGACGAGATACTTAAGTTAATGGTTGTCTTTTTTTTTTACATATGTTGCATTTCGTTTGCAGTTGTTTTTCAGTAAATATGTTAAATGCCTATTTGAAACCCATTTATTGTTTACATATTTATTTTTGTTTCAGTAAATTAAGATTTTCACTAAATTCAGACAGAACCCAAAATCAAGCATAAGTAGCATAACGTCAGGAAATAAGATTTAGAAAATATTCATGGAAAACAAGTACCTACTATACATATACTCATACTTCTCATGCCATATTATGAAGGAACATTTTTAATAAGATTTATTGTAATTATAAGTTGTATATTATGCAGCCCTTTACTCTCATATGCCTGTGAAGGAAATTTGAGCCAAAATTATTATATTATTTGAAATAATCTGCATGCATAGACAGGTATGCACAGGCATGCATAGACATCAACTAGAATTGTTGTCGACGTAAAAAAAATTGTATGTGGCAGTAAACCAGCTACACAGGAGCTCAAAATATGAATATAAAGGCTGCCGACCATACTACTTCATAACGGCCTACTCAAACTCAATAGGAAGCATGACGTGCCTGTTGGAAAATTCTCTAAATATAAAATTTTCTGATTAGAAAATTTTTCGGCAAAAACAATTCTTCGCAAAAAGTGATTTAGTAATGGCCACCTGTCGTTGTCACTTTCCGAAACGAATTCATCAAGATTTTCACTTCTCTTAGTGGTTACGATGAAGAGGATTCGAAGCCAAGTGGTGAAAAACATTCTGTTTGAATTTTCTGATTTTCTTTTACTTAATTTCAGGCCGAAGATGTTTTGATTTACCAGTCTATACACGAATTAACTATTTATCCGCCAGACAGGACAGAATATTGTGTTGATTATAAATAATGAGTGTTTAGAATAAGCACTCCACTATGACACTAAACGACTTTTGAGATCGATGGGAATTTTTATGGCTGCAAGTAATTTGAAATTTGCTTCTATTTTCACTACATCAGTGTTTGTATGTATGTGCCTATAATAGCATATTAGCAAGCGGACTACGTACGCTACGTTTTGCTAAATGTTTGAAGTAAGTATTCGAGAGCAGCTGATATGGTTCATAAATTCCATTCTAATACATAGGATAAATATTCTGCTATTATTTCTACCAAATTAGGCATTTGTTTTGGAAATTGTGAAAACAATCACTTGCAAAAACAAACTGATGCACAGTAAGAAAAACATCCGAAGAAAATTAAGTGAAAATTATACGCTGCCTTATTAATATTTGGCTCTGACATCACAATCGCTTCTTGTAAAGAGACCATATCCAGATCGGCTTGGACATATGATCATTTCGAAATCAGACTACAAAGACTCATTATGAGAAACTTTAGAAGTTTGCATCTCCTCGACGAAACTACATATTTTGGTTGTATCCTAGACATAGGATTTTCGCAAAACATTCATTTCAATCTGTGACTGACTGTTCTTAATGAACTTCCATCCGACCACAAGCCGGTATTTTTCAGTATAGAAAACATCATTAATGATCCCCTTCGATTGATGAAGGGAACAACCTTGAATGCTTTCCGGGACACATTGGCGAACGAACATTTCGAAGAAACACTCGACATTGCCAGTGGTATAGTAGAGCAATAAAAACACTATCTGTCAAAATTAAGCAAGCAAAAGAGTATAATACGATTCAAACTCCAATAAAAGGGAAGAAACCTAACCAACTGATAAGCGACGTAAAATATATAGAGAATCCTTCATCCAGATCGAGCGGCTGATTCAAAAGCTGGGACTGCACATAAACAAAGCGAAGACGAAGAACATGGTAGCAGCATCTACAGGAAGAACACCCAGAGTTGATCAAGCCATCAGGGTAGCGGATCATTAATTAAAAGTAGTGCAATCGTCCAGCTTCCTTGGGTCAATTATAGCTGCTGATAACCATATGGAAGAATAAAGGCCACACATCAAAGCCTACAACAATCTGTCAAGGCTTTTTAAATCCCAAAAATTCAACATCAAAACTTCTGCTGTACAAGACCATGTTCTTGACTTGGGAGCTCAGCAAAAGACACCCTGATTTCATAGACGCGTTCAAGAGGAAAATCTTGCGGAGAATCCTTCACCCCATATGTAAAAAGGGGTCATCCCAAAGACGCTACAATCATGAGTTGTACGCGATTTACCTAGAAACAGATATAATCAAAACACAGAGAAAAAGCTCGGCAGACTCCGGTGGGCAGGGCATTTAACTCTTAGGCGTGAAGAGAAAAACCTATGAGGAAAACACATGGCGGCGAATTTCACTAGCAGACCCCAGCGAGGGTGACCTTGTTTACTCTGGAGGGATAGCGTTGATCAGGGCGCTCGGAGCTTAGATCGGGTCCAGTGGATAAACTTGTTGAATGAGACCAGAACCGGACGCCAGTTGTAGTGCCAATGATAACGATGGTGATGATGCTGATAATATTTATGATTATCTCATTCAAGCAGATGTGCTGTTGAATAGTATGGTGCATCAATTCCTTAAGTCAAGCACATAAGAGCTGCTCCAGGAATCAGGATTGATTAGGGGAAAAAAATAAGATAGAATCTGACACATATTTCTAGTTAGAGGTGTGGCTAGCGATTACGCACGATAAATTTCACAAAGTATTGATAAACTTTGTGTCGTTTTAGTATTACCATAATGATCCACTGTACTCTCGAAATGGAATGCCGAACAAACCATTCGTAGTTTTAATTTATTTAAGCCTTCAATTTGGTTGTTCACTTTGTATTTTAACAATCTTTCCGACATACCTAGGGAGAAAGAATGTCTAACCACATAGACGTTAGACGGCAAGTGGGCAAACCTAATACTGGTATGATCGACATTAATTTTTTTAATTTATGCGCGATCGACTTCGAAAAATGGGTTAAATTAAAAACAAATAAAAATTTACTTAAGGTCTTTATTGATATCAAGATATTCAATACATTGTATTACTACTTTATGCAATGTACTTTATTAATAAATATTTTGGATTAATTTTTGATGTATGTGCGTGACTCTCCATTTCATCAAAAAGTATTGTAGAGTTAGGCTTGTAAGCACTGATGCACAATTGAATAGATGACATTAAGTAGTCATCAGTCAGAGAACTCCTAAGTTGAGATTCGATGTTTTTCATTTGAGAAAACGTTGCGTCACATAGATAAATGGAAGCAAAAAAAATGCAAATATCCTCATTGCCACCAATCTCAATAATCAATATTTTTTATGGTAATAAAATCCAAAAGTAATGTTCATTTGCGCGTGCTATTGTTAAAATTTCTGCCTCTAAATCCGATGAAATCAATTGTAAAGTATAAGCTAGGTTTGATGAAATATCCTCGTTATAGAATTCTCTAAAACGAAATGATATAAATTCAAAAATCGGTTGAAGGTTATTGAGATTTGCAAATCGTCTCTCGAATTCTTGTTTAAAATTTTCCAGTTCAGGACAAAACATTTCAAATTTACATTCACCAGTAGGTTAGGTTAGGTTCTACCGATTGGCACAAGGCCACGCATAGACCTGTTGGTCCATGTGATACCAGATAGGGCCAGGAGAAAAAAAATTCAGTCCAAGCGGCCATCGAAGGCCCCGAACCTTTTCGCGAACTGAAGGATGTCTTTCAGCTTCTGCATTTTACATTCACCAGTAAGTTTAATATGTTTTTCTAAATAAAGAAAATATTTAAAAATTTTGCCTATTTAATTGTGAAGCAAAAGGTTTTAATTTTACTTAAAAAACATTTACCGAACTCAGCAAGTCAACAATGTTTTCTTTTTCCTTGTAATTGTAAATCAAGCAAGCTGTAACGGCCCATAAAATCCGTAAGAAATGCTAATTTCTTTACCCAAACTGGATCTTCCAATTGTTCATGTTTTTCTCCCAATGTGTCCAAAAATGCAATAATTTCAGGCAAAAGATTTAGAGGTCTTTGCAAAAAGCTTCCTCAGCTAAGCCATCTAAAGCTTAGTACTGTTTTCGATTTCACGTTAAATTTTCATGCAAATTTTCACGTGAAATTTATTTCAGCGAAAACTTAGCTTGAAAATAAGCAAGAGTTGTACCCACTTTTAAGCGTGAAAAATTGCTTGGAACATGCTTTCGCTTTGAAAATTCAGATAGCTTTCGCACATGTCTCCAATCATTTCACGCCAATTTAGTATGTGCAGCTCATTCTTTAGGCTAGTACTGAGTTAATCGTGAAGCTAAATTTTGACATGTCTCCATTATCTGGTCATTCTTTCGAGCGAAAATTTTGAAAATGGAGAAAAGCGGAGACACTTATCATATCTGGCGGATAAGATGTCAAGAATTTAAATTTTTAAACGATTTTGTTATTGAAAAGACATTTACACAATTCAATTTTCAAATCCAAACACCAGATATCACTTTTTAGCTCGAAAGAATGAACTGCACAAACTAAATTGGCGTGAAAAGATTTTAATTAAAAATTTTATTTCATCTAAAATTGAGATTAACCTTTGTTGCGCTGTGTGCGACAATTTACTACCTCGGTAGCAGGGAGACGAATGCAAATGCAGGCAAGGTGGGAAGCAAGTGGGAAGCAAAAATATAAAGTGTGTACTTTAGAACAAAGAGATTTAAGGAAATGAAACAACCGTATATGTATACGAGATTTAGTGAAGCAGTTTTAGTAAAATTATATAAATCTATAAATTGCACAAATCGAGAGCATAGCTATCTCGGATTTTCCCTTTGGCTTCTCCGCCACCAAGGCTCTGCGAGCTTTTGTGTGAACTGAAACTGCGTGGACTGTCCGATTGGATCTAATAAGCCGAGACTCATTCCAAAATGTACTGAATAAATCGTCTACTAAATTTTTAATTCACATTTTAAATTAACCTAGTAAATTATTAAAAAAGTCTGTGATCGACTGTCGAACTATTTGCGATCGACCACCCCTGCGTTAGACGATTTCGCCGATAGATGTCTGGCTAGTATGTTTGTGTTTTTGTGGTTGTCTGTTTGAATTTTTTTTTGCTTATTTGTTTTTGTTAAGTGTTGTCTTAGTGTATATTTTTTGGATATTTTTGTGTTTTTCTTGAATGTTTGTCCCTGCTACCGCCTATTTACCCTCTCCTCTGGTGGTGAAATTTCCCAGCTGTAGTGCATCAACTCGAGTTTTACCGAAAGAATATAGGATACAGATAGTATCCTGAAATATTTTCGAGGTTTAGGTTTTGTATTTCCTCTTTTTTGATTATTTTTGATTGATACAATTAAACAACTGCTATGTCGAAATCTGAAATACTGATCACTATCGACGTCTTTATCCAATATTTTGAACAGAATCGCAAACAATATTCCAGTTGTTATGAATATGTCAATTAAAAAGTAACTAGAATAATTTATGGAACGAAACGTGCTTCTCTACAACACGTTTTACTGCAACCCATCTGACAAACTGACACATTTCATCAGCCTCAAGACTCAGCAATTGAGAGTGAATCCCTAGTTTTCACTTCTTAAGTGATTCAACTTATTCGAACACATTGTCTGTCAGGCACAATTCCCATTTCATATGCCTCATGCAATCACTCGACCTGACATTCTGATTCACTCGCATTGTTCCGCGACCATAACAGATCGTTCGACAAATGCACAAATCAACTGTTGTTACAAGGCATCCGTATGAACTTTTCTTTCATCGGGAAAATGTGCAATTTTCACAAAACCACTCCTGTGCCGGAGCCTCCTTCTCAGTGAAAAACACAGACATGTCACAACAAATTCTTCCCCGTCAACTCATTTGCCGCGCAAAGGGCTCCGGATACTGGCATCGAAAACTCGATGGTTCGACTTTGGATTGCCAACAGTGGCGTGGCGCTATCATGTAACAATTCCCCAAGACAAATAGCCTGCTGTCTTTCGGCAATTATTCAAAGTGTCTTGGATTGCATCATGCAATTTCCTGGTTTTAATTCGATTCGTTCTTTGGATTGTCGCTTCGTGTCGTTCGCAGATGGATGCACTGCGGAGACACATCGCCAAATTTACTACCGAATCTGAAAAAATGCATAATTTTCTTTCGGATCGATTTTTCAGTGCCCAGTAGTTTTGCTGACACGATGCCAGAGCTATGAATATCCTTCGCAGATGTAGGTAGGAGTAGGATAAAGAGGTGCAAGTCAAAATGTAGACTTTCTTATCTATTCCATTTATGCTGTCGTAAACATTTTCCGAATTCGTGATTTATTGTGCAGTTCAGGGTAAAAAGAGCTTGCAGACATGTATAATAAATCTAGTAGAATAATTAGAACAACGCGAAAAACAATTTTGTCCCAGAATCACATCACTGAAACGAAAATACTTCAGAACCGTGAATAACCGCCGCGCTTCGATGATACCATCAAAATCCTGTCATATCTCTATTTTGTAATTGAAACAAGTAACCCAAAACACCGTTCTTCTCGATCTTTGCAGTCACCTACGCCAAAACTGAAAGCAAAGTGAAAATATATCCCACTGTTCATCCCCGAAAAACGAAGTGCTATTGAGTTGATTTTTTTTTTGCTGTAGTGCTCACTTACAATTCTTTCTTGGCTTTCAAATTTTAAATGGTTGAATCAGAACAGTGAACAGTTTTTACGGGGATGTCAACTCAACTGCTTGAATGCATGCCAAGAGAGCATGGCTCATAACAATGCCATCAGCCGCCAGCTAGCCTGAACACGTCGTTATAAATGTTGTAAGCGCTCACTGGTCCGAAAAACATGCAAGAAAAATGTGAAAATTTAGCGAAAGAAAAATCTCGTGTAGAAAATGAAATGAAAATGCTGCAATGATGAAAAATTCTTTGCAGACAATGAATTTCGTAAGATATTTCGAGGTGGTAGAGAATTGGTTTGAATTGGAACTTTTTTTCGGTAAAGTTAAAGCCTGCTTTCAATCTTTAAATGTTTCGACAACAAGACATCTTGAAGCTGAAAACGATTTTCTCTTTTACTTGCCGCAAGCATTCTCGTATCTGTCAAGTCTTCATCTTTCCGAATCCGCATCTGCCTCAGGGCAAATCAATTACTTCACCACATCAAAATACATAGTTTGAAACTATTCAACCGACAAACTCACTACTAGTCAACCTCACTTCATTATCAGCTTCAATGCTCGGAAATTAGCATAATCGCAAAATCCGTCCATTAGATAGCAAACATAATTAATTATTGAAATATTCACTTATCCACCGTCGTTTCATCATACACATGTAAGCCTGCCAGCATCACGAGCACGAACTATAAATTAGGCAACACATACCACAAATCAACCGAACAAATTTGTGTAATGCCGAGTCGAAGAAGAAGGACGGCTGCTCGAGATCCAACCTATAGTACGTACCAACAAAGAAGCAAATCAGGAATTACAAACAAAGTCTCTAATTTCTTCGGCAGAAGCACAAATTCGTACACGTACGCCTTCGACACGTATGAGTCCTTCGATGGCATGTAGGCACACATTAAGTATTTCTGTATGAATCAAACTCCAGCCACTCATAAAATCAAAAGATTTTCCACTAGCTCAACTTTCAGATCAATATCCGTCGTAAGCTCGTTAATCACCAACTTGCCGCCATAGATATATTTAGCCTAATTATTCGGGACTGACTATTGCCATATTTTGTCTCCCCAACCGTTTCACCGCAAGTTCTCTTTGCTTCTGCTGTGCAAAACGATCCTAGAAAAAGATACGTACTTACACAGCTAGACATACTACAATTCGAAATGAGAAATAGGATTTTGCCTTTTCAACGTGAAGCGAATATTTCTGAGGAAATGCAACATATTAAATCCTTTTCCGTGTAATCCTATCACATTCGGGAGCGGAAATCGTCGATAGTCTTTAACTTGCTAGGTTTCAGTGGGGTGGCATATATCGTTTCGTACCTGAGATGAAATGCTTGGCAGGACGGAGGGTTAGAATGGCTAACATAAAAGTATAAGCCATTCATTAGAAATCGTGTTTGCCACTGATATCGTGCAGCACGCGGAGGATTACGCCTGAAATTGTATTTACTTGTGTAGGGTCATTTCATGTTGGTATCGCATTTTATAACGTGTGTAGGCATCAAATATCGATGCTATCAATGGAACAAATAGTTTTGAAAAGTTAATGTAGCGTTAAATTTACAATAAGGATCGAAGCAAACACGGTTTCAAAAACATGAATTCGGTTCGTTTTCCGCTTCCACGGTAAAAAGGAGAAACGAGTTATGTGAACCAGAACTAATTAATTTACTCCGATTATATACAACTTTGTCTTAAAGCATACTTCTATCTAAACTCGTTCTTCCTATTTTTCCCGTTTCTGCATGAAATTATATTGATTGCTAATCTTTTCCTCGAAGAACTTCCCTGCCAAGTCGATTGATGAGCTTTGGTAAGCCCCTGCCTTGTTGCGTTTGCACCCTTTTCTAGACCCCGTACACATGCCGTGATCAACTCAATCGAGCGGGGGCGGCAAAGGATATTACATGATTTTCAACTTTTCTCTTATTCCCATACGTGTGATGTGGCGAACCCTGCTCAGATAAGATCCCATCTCTCGTTATGTTTGGACCCCCCTCAACCCAGCAATCTTCCAACTTCTGCTGCTTTATCGACGACCCTTGAAATATTTCTCCTTGGCTGCAATTTATTAATACGTCTATTAGATATCTATTAACCTCATGAATTACTTATTCCAACCGAAGAAACTTTAGAAGATACCACCAACAGTCCCCGTTTCTCGCCTGGCTATCTCGTGCTATTGCCGTTTCTGTTCGCTCGCTCGAGGGCCAATTAATATGAAAACTGGTCCGTGCTGGAGCTTTCTCTCCGCCATATAACATTTTCGATATCTATGTATTTTTATATTGAATTCGAGGAATTAATAAAAGAGCATTAGAGGCTAATAACGTGCCTGTCTTTATTTTGACTTTCTTATACAGTATTTTTTTTTGCCTTGACTTTTTGTCTTACGTTCCGTACTCATCTTATTCTCCCTCTTCTTGTCGTTTCAGGCAACTGTTGTCTTCATAAGCTGATATGGCTGCTGTAAATTCCGTAAGTACTTTGAAGGAAATTAATTTTTGCCATAAATAACCTTTTCAAAAAAATAAATAAAAAAATAAAGACGTTCAGGAAACTGAGAGTTGATTGGAAGACGTGATAGAAAGTCGAGAGGAAAGTCTCTCATACTTTCCTAAGATAAGCTTAAAGAAGATGTCAATAGATGGAAGGTGAATAGAAAAATGTTTCGTTCAGACACGGATCTCGTTGACGATGAAGTTGCTCTTAATGCTATGAAGCGACGGAAGGAAAATGATTTGGATTAACTAGAATGGATATTAATAAAGTTGAGTTTTTAGAGGGGTTTTTGAAAAATGGCGGCGCACAACGCGTGTAGTGTCGTGACTTATTTCCAAGAATTTATCTGTCCCATTTGCAATTAGATTGAAGAAACTTTTGTTAGTTAAGATTATTAAGCTTCTTAATAAGATATTATTCGAAGCTGAAGCAATTCGGAAAACTGCTTTTGATATAATATTCATTTCTACAATATTCTAAAGCTATCGAATGAAGCTGGAGCAATTTCAGGGATACAAATTGGTTCGATTCAGAATGAGTTTAGTTGGTAGAAATAAAAGTACGAGTACACTTACTAAAAACAAAATAAAATATATTTCACGCTGGGTTTTCGAAATAAAAGTTTTGTACAGCGTTTTCAAAATACTCATTAGCAATTGCTTCAAATGTATTTATTTGCTCTTTTTTTTCTAGAAGTTTAAGAGATTTTTTTGTTTAATTTTTTTCATTTTTTTGCGACCAATTTGAAATAGCTGAATTGAAGTATATTTGTTTGAATATGTAAAATAATTCGGTAAAAAAATATTACTGTCCGATCAAAAAATGACATTTTTCATCAATAGTTTAATCTCTTCGTCGTTTTGCCAGTTTCGCAACAAGTATTGGTTACTGAATTAAACCGATCTAACAGCTATAATATTCACACTTTGGTGTTTGTATTTTCCACTCTGCCCTGATTCGCATAAACGTTCTATCTACAATTTGAGCGCTTTCGATATTTTCAATGATTTTTGTTTTGATTTATATTCGAGATATATGCAGAGTACATTTTTCAATATTGATTTTAACATACTTGCAGAATGATGTAATAGAGTATGCAGTTTTCGAGTCCGGTGTTAACTCAAAAATTATATTAATGTAGATAGAACGTTTATGCGAATCAGGGCAGCACTGTGGAGATATATTCTTTATTATTTGCGTGTACGTATCTTCCAAACAATGGTTACTAACAGCGCTCACTTAGGTTGGTTTTCAGCGACTGTGAAATCAAATCTTTCCGGCGGCGGTGAAATCTACCTGTATTGAATTTTCAATTATCTTTGAGGGAATTCTCAATTATCTTTGAGGGGCTAAAAAATGTGGAAAGACATAATACACTTTTTTCTCGTATCATATCAACCATTTCTTACACAAAGCAAATCAATGAGAAACCCTAGGTAATGGCCACATACATAAATATATACTTTGAATAAACTATCAATTGAATTTTGTTTTCATCTGAGGATTTAATCGAAAGTTTCAGTGATAAAACGATGTTTCGCGTTGCCTTTCGAAAAATTTCCAAAACATTAGTTCCTTATAAAGGCTATTGATTTGTGATCATGGTTCCCTTCTTGTCTATAAATCAGCACAGACAACGTATATCGTTTCTAAAGCTTATCAAAGCAGAGAATAAGTGATACGGGAAACTCGATCGTTTTGCGGAATAAGCCTCCGAAAGCAGAATCAAATTGGAATTGTTTTTGCGGGATATATTTACAAAAATGTCTGCTGCTGGCAATCCTCCGTTAGCATTAGAACCAAAAATATAATAAATCTGCTTCACATTAAGCTAAACCCACTTTCTGGACTTCGTTTCGATTGGATGACCGCGCTGGAAGATAAAGGAGGGAAAAAATTTTTATGGTTGCCACCCACAAAACTTTTCCACTTTTCGAAATCTAAATATTTTTTTGCTAATTGTCATTCCATTCCCGTTTCAAAGTGTAAAGACAACACCGCTTAATAAAGCAAGATTTAAGATTTATTTACAAGATTTAAGAGACAAAAATTACCATAGCTGGTAGCTTTGGGATCAACCAAATTCTTATCAAATTTGGCGTAGAGTAATGTCCAGCTACTATGTAAATTTCGTTAAAAGTTTTTGGCTGCTTTGGAAGTTATCGGTCAAAAAGCATTTTTTTTTCTGAGTTATTTATCAAGATGGCACCACTACTTAAGTGCTGTCCATATTTCAAAATCACTTCTACCAGATTTGTACCAGTTAATACCAACTTGCTCTGCTAATTTCATGTGTATAAAATTATTCGGTCGTCGTGAACATAAGTTTCGAGTGCTGAAAATAGAGGTTATTTACTCGAACTCGGAATTCCGAACATTTCAATTTGACATGGTGGACTTAGATTAAGGTTTATCAATTATTTGAAATTCTTTTGAGAGCAAAATATTTTTAGGAGGATCGATGATTTGAAGGATTTTTTTCAGGAGCTTGCTGTAGCTACATGGTTGTCTGCACAGTCCATGTGTGTATAGTTTCAGTCAATTTCAATACGCTCTGCAAATTTCACGATGATCCAATGTTTCTGTCAAACGTTATGGCAAATTGATTTTTGAAAAAAAATCCTTGCCTACTTTTAGGCCACATTGGGTTCATAATTTCCAAATATTTATCATGGAAAAGTATATTACATAATTAGTTTTTATTTCCAATACTTGTTTTTAACAAAAGTGTTCTCTACATAGAAATATGGTGGTGCCTGGGAATTCACTAAATTGCCTGCGGCCGCCAAAGGGTTAAATATATCTTAATTTTGATTTACATATAAATGGAGAAATATGAGGAAAACTTCGGCAAAATGATTTAAATACTAATTTTCTTCGAAAATCAGTAGTAAGTACTCCACCTTTAAGGAAAGATTTGGAAGAAGTCGTGGAGAAAACTATATCCGCAAATAGTGCGAGAACTGTGATTAAGAAAGCAGAGTACCACGTCAGAGCTATCAGACAGAAATGTTTTGTGTGTGATAAAAATCCAAAAAAGATAGACTTTCGCTAAGTCCTACAATTTAAAAAGTTATTTTCATCGATGAAAGTAAAGTTAATTTGTGTGGTCCTGATGACAAGGACAAGAAGCACAGAACTGCAGAAGTGAAATTTTCGCTCATATTTTAAGAACATTGCATCGGTTCTTTTATGGGGATGTATGAATGACAATCGAGTAGGGAAATTCGTTCATTGATGAGATCATGTGACGTACATTAAAATTTTGAAATAAACTGTAATTGATAGAGCAGAGAAATTAACATTAGGGATGATTTTTTGTTCATGCAAGATAATGAACCCAATCACTCGGCACTCAACACCAAATTGTAGATCCTCAATTATGTAAAGATATACATGGGAACTCCTCCCCAATCTCCGCATGTAGGTTCTATAGAGCATTTATGGGATTTATTAGATAAAAGGGTGAGAAAATATCGTATAAAAAGTAAAAGTAACCTCAAAGCAGCCCTTGTGAGGGCGTGGAATGCTATACCTTCACAAAATACAAGGAAGCTTGTGTCGCAAAAAAATCTAGAAAATTCAATGAAATACTAAAAATTAATATACAATATATGGAAGAGATACTTTCATAAGTATGCATACTTTTTGCACAAATTATTAATGAAATGCACGGATCGTATAACTATAAAATTGAATATGAAGTATTATTAAGTCAAGTTTCTGATCGAAAACGAAAATAATATCTATAAGTAAGATTCTTGGGTGTTTTTGCTTTAAATCTCTTCCTGTATACATACTTTTTGCGGCCCCTATATATCTCCACAGATCCGCACTATTGAAAGAGATTGTTTGTTATTAGCTGATTAAAATATTACAAAAATTAAAAATCCAATCATAACCATGTGTTCGAAAATGTGACAGTGATAGAACTCTTTTGCCGCTTTGGAAAAAAAATCACGAAATACTTCATGCTGGCAGCTTCAGATCCATATAATCTGCTTAGAAAAAGTTCTTGTAGATGATAAAACCTAGCAAAGCTTTTGTTTTTTTATCTTTGAAATTTCAATGGGAATACGTCTACAATCCGTATTCCCGAGAACACCTTCTTCATACTACTCTGTTCTGTCATAATTACACTGAGTATGGTAGATCACTTCATTATCTGTAAACACCGCTTATAATCATACTAATAAACTACTTTCAATAAAATTCAAGCCTACGGAAAGAATTCTGACCGTGTTTCAAACATGGATATGATAGCTTTTTGGAAATTTCCAACCCTATGTTTGCGCTAAGTGCTTGAAAAAAACCCAGAATCTTTGTAAGCAATTATTTCTGACAGGAAAGTCTGCGTACGCAATTATTTCTGACAGAAAAGTCCAATCATTACGAAAATTAAAGACGTTATTAGGGTGTAAATTAAAATATACTGGCAATTCTGCAGCAACTTCAATCAGTGAACCTTCAAGTCTTCGACCCTCCTGATAAGGTTTCGGTTTTTACAAAAAAAGCAATTAATTTCGTATACACACCCAAACTGATTTTTTTCAAATTCCTTATCTCACAAAAATGATAACTCTTCCCCAATTTACCTATACCTTTAGCATCTGAAATTTGTGCTCACGGGATTTCACGGCCCGATAGTAAGATTAAGTTTGAATTAACAGAATGTATCGGTCTGACGTAAAGCCAGGCCGTATAAAAGTTTAATGACTATTCTGGCTACTTTAAGGCATTGGTAGAACCTTGAAAAAATGCTCAAATGCCACATACTCTATAACTTCTTTAACAAATTTCAAAGAATTTCGCACTTTTAATGGATTCTATCATAAAACAACCTTAACAGAATTTTGGTTGAATAATAAAATTAAGGCTTGCTAATTTGCTTTTTTTTCCTGCAAAATGATGCTAACATAAAATTTTCAAATGTTAATGATCTTTTAATAAAAGCTTACAATGAATGTTTAAATTTTGTAATTTTTTAATGCTTCCTAGTTAGCAGCCTTAAAAATCTTGCCACTCCTGTGATTTTCAACGCAATAATCGGATCGAAACGAAATTTAAGACGTGGGTTGGCCTTGAGGTCAAGCAGACTACTACTGCTCACCATTATTCGAAGGATTAATATTTTGTAATTATGAATGGCTGTTTTTATTTTAAAATAAAATAGTGTAATTGAGTTGTACCACAGATTTGTATTCCTTAGGATATAATTAATTTTAAAACGAATAGTAAAGCTAAATAATACATAAATTCAGATCATTACACATTTTCTTCTATACATCAACGTTTTGCTTTTATAACTGTCTCACAAATTCTTGGCATTCTCTCTTGAAATTTCTCCAAAGTACAACTCCAAAGAGGTAAATTCGGTGGTTGTAGTTGCCATAGCATCTATTTTAGATTGTACCTCTCCAGTTCCCAGCACAGATGTGATGAGTGCTTCGGATCATTGCCTTCTTGAAATGAATCCTTCACCTAAAAGTCTAATTCCTGATTGCACAGCATGCTTATCCAATATCTTTTTGTATACTTCCTTTAACAACCTTACCTTAATTCTCACAAACTCACCAGTGGATCCTTCACCAAAACATCTCCAAACCACGACGTTTCCTCCTTCATGTTTAACTGTAGACACGATACAACAATCCAACATCCATTCTTTGGTATGTTGACGAAAAAACACTAGCCTGTTGAATCGAAAGATTTTAAATTTCGATTGATCAGTCCAACGGACCTTTTCCCACTAGTCCAAAGCTCAATTTTTGTACGCCTTCGCCCAATTCAAAAGTTTTTTTCTTGTTTGCAAGCCAAAAGAAAGGCATCCTTGCTGATACTCTTCCTTACCGACCGGTCTTCTTCCAGATATCTTTATACAGGTGAAATATATATTTGATTTGACCGGTTCCTGTTGATCTCATTTGTTATTTTAGGTGCCGTTAGACGTCTGGTCCGTTTACTTTTGACAACTATTAGCTATTCATCTCTAACATATGTCTTCCTCTTCGTTTCGGAACAATTTCTGTTGACATCATTGCCCATTTCTTGCTTGTTCTTAATAATCATCCAAGAAGTGGTCTTTGGTATTTTAAAACTTGCCGCAATTTGCTCGTAAGAACATCCTTCACGAAGAGTGCAAACCACAAGTTGCAACTCCACAGACAACTCACGACGTTTTGCCATATGCTCAGGCAGTTTTTCGAACTTTGCAGGAGGATATTGAAATGTTAATTAGTGTCTGAGGAAATTTAGTCCTGGTATCTATGCGGATTGATTACGGATGCAGTAAAATTGAAATCAAAGCCCCCAGCAGGTAAAAAGAAAGGCCATAAACACCGGCTGCATGTCGTCACTAACGAGAGGTAGTCATAAAAATACTATTGACGAAATTTTGCATAAAGTTCATGTAAAGACAATATGCACCCTTGCCATAATAAAAAAAATAATCCGGCAAACTAAGTTTTTCCAGAAAACATCACAGGAATTATAAGATCATTAAAAATTAAAATAAAATGTATCATTCACCTTGATTGGCAAAAATTTTGAATTTATTAGCCGTTCGAATTAGACATGGGTAACGCAGCAAATTTTGAAGCGCTGATACACTGATACCGGCGCTATGATACCATGATCTTATATACGGCGCTGATAGCATTGCGCTGATACCATGACGCTATGATTCACTCAAAAAAACATGATTGAAAAAGCGTGTATGGAACGAGAGCAACCCACATTTGAACTTACTAATTTTCCGATATAAAATACCCAGGCTATAGTATGTACCCATTCAGGTATCTTTCCAAACGTGCATACGCGTAGGTATATTGCTTTGCATCAAACAGACTTGAGATAAGTATACTCAACTCATATCTAGCGCCGAGCCAAATGGTGTTGGCATTGCAAAGCGGCAGCGCCAACACCATTGATACCGAAGTGCGTTACTGCGCTACTGATGCCGACAATCAATACCAGCGCAGTGGTATCATGGCTAAAGCTTCAACGCAATTGCGCGGCGCAGCGTGTACCCAATCAGGTATCTTTCCAAACGTGCGTACGCCTGAATTTTTGATAAGTGTAAATTAGACAAGTACTAACATCATTGCTTTAATATACCATAAAGGTATTATTTAGTTGTAGTATTGAAGCATAATGAAATTCTATTGCTCAACCAGACTTGAGGTGAGTATTCTCAACTCATATCTTTGCGCCGCGCCGTAGCATAGCGCCAAGCCAAATGGTGTTGGCATTGCAAAGCGGCAGCGCCAACACCATTGATACCGAAGTGCGTTACTGAGCTACTAATACCGAAGTGCGTTACTGCGCTACTGATACCAACAATCGGTATCAGCGCAGTGGTATCATGGCTAGTGCTTCAACGCAATTGCGCGGCGCAGCGCTGCGTTACCCATGTCTAGTTCGAATGGTTATGAGCAGTAGTGTATTTATGTATGCTGCAAAAAGCAAAATTGACCCACTACAACCCATTTAGAGTATTGAGGAGTGAAGTTGGTCTCCATTTTTTAATCGTAACCTTACGAGTGTAACATGATTAGTTTCACGCCTAACTTTGCCCCTGATTTAACTCAGGTACCTAATCAGAGCTAGGTTCACTCGAAGCTTGGTGTGCGGTCTTCCATCCGTACCTGGAATCGAACCAGGGACCTCACACGCTACGAATGAGGCTAGTCTGCACAAACCTGTTCTGTTTTATTCGGACTTCAGTCAATTTGAAAAAGGAGTCATTTCGTTTGAAAAAGGCTTCATTTCATATTCACATAAATCCTAGTATGAAGCTCGAGTGATATGCAAATTTTTATAAATTTTACGTGAAGTTAAATCAAAAGCAGACATTAGATTAATGCTGACTCGGAATCAATACGGAGTTTCGAGGAAAAATCTGATTTTTTCGTGCTGAATAAATAGACATCGCTATGCACACTCTCGATTATGTTACTCGATATTTTAATGTCCGGTGCATTAAAATGGGAATAAAAGCTTAAAATTTGGCTAGAGTAAAGCTGTCATCATGAGTTATTTGCATAAATTCCATAGTTTTAAACACTCTGTTGTTTGTATCGTGAAAATACCTAGTTTATATCATTTTGAATTTTATGAAAAACCAAACTTGACAAGATATTTGCTGACGGCCGTCAGATTAATATTAGCGCACAAATGAACCATTGTGATGAGTTCTATTCGATTCGTCTACGCCCATAATTTTACTGCTATCATTGGGAGATTTCGATTCAATTTTGTTTATGCCGAATTTGTGTACTCGGCTTAATATTGGTAATAGAATGAACAGAACTCGTTTCACGAATCACTTTGAGGTTTTGCCATAATGTATCAAACAATGCAAATTGAAAAGCTCAAAACTCATTGGAGATTCGCGAAACCAGGTTCGATTTTAGTCTGCCATTCGATTTTACTCTGTCTATAAAAGGCTTAATTTAATCAAAAAATGATGTATGTAAAATTCGCTAAATAGATTCAGAAATGAAACCAAGAGCTAATGAAGTAATGATTAAAAAAACGAGTGATGCATAGTACTGCGCATGGTCCATTTAAGTGTATTTTTAAAAAACTCATCCATCGTTTCATCAAACCAAACCAAGAACTCAGCAATAATTTTCTACAACATCAAAGCGCTATATGCATGAATATTCAAGATTCTCCTTTCAAATGATTTGTTTGCTAGAATGGAAAATTATTCAGAAACGCAAATCAAACAACAACGTCTCCATTTCACTGTATACTCTTAAAATTAATGTCTGCCAGATATAAAGCCACCTACATCCAAAAAGTAAATCGTTCTACATGAAATTTCATCATAAATTACTCCCAATCTTACAACTCAGGCAAGATGAAATCTCTCCGTTACCTTGTCATTCTCTTACCTTATCTCGTCCTCTTGTTCGTTCCATTGGCCTGGAGGGTAGATACACACTCGTATAGACTATCCTAATTTCGATTTTCATGATTCAAGTATCTCGAAAAAAGTTTCCAATCCATTAAGGGCTGAAATCCTTTTGAATTACTTATTTAGACAAACTCTTGGATTCCCTCTCTACGCTTGCTACCGTTTTGTGATGAAATCAAACTCCAGCATCATTTCGTTTAATGTTTAACAGTCGTTCGTCACCTCCTGCTTTTCCTCATAGGTCTCTGTCATACACATCCAATTCCAAAGCCCACAACTGAGCAGATTTAATGTGCACCACCTTTAGTCATCGTATAGCGTAGCAAGGGCAGTGGAAGCTCATTTCTCGTCTTCATTCGGATAATTATTGTGAAAATCTCCACTCATTTGGCCTGCTACGGGAAAATCCTGAAAAACAGCGGAGAGCAATTGTACAGTAGCGACGCTTTGGTCAGATTGCAGTTATGAACTGAGGAGTGTGGAGGAATATTTTGCCGTTTTTACCTGTCTGAATGATAATTGAAAAATCGATATCTTAATTAGAAAATGCGCACACAGTTGAAAAATCTTTCGCTTGGACAGGTACGACGGAAAAAGATTTTTGAAAACTTGGAAGAAAATGAAAAATTACATCGAATCGTAAAGAAAAAACGAACAAAAATAATGCTGAAATCATGAATAGCTGTATTTTGCCGATTCGTAAAACAAATGACTAGCATTTAACGGTCAATTATATTGAAAACCTGGGTTTGCAGGAAGAAATATCTGCCTACATGCTCTAAACGAACGAATTCATGTTAAAAGCTGACAACCTCCATTGGTAAGCCTCTCTAATTGAGGCAGTTCCAAATCGAAGAGCTGTAAGCCACATACAGAGCGACTGAAGTTGCCTTAAAAAATAATCGGTAATAAATAGCAACAAGACAATGCTCATAATTGAGCTACACTCGCCAAAGTATGTATAAATATTCATATACTAAAAGCTCATGAGAGTTGCTCAACTTGCTCACCAAAATCGATTTATGCCATCGAAAAATTTGTCGCATTAATAACAAACACCTGATACCGTGCCTCGGACAAAAAGCATTGCAGGTTATTAGGAGCGAACCAACGGTAGCGAAGAGAGTAATGATAGGTGCGTTTTTTTGCACACCCGAGCAGATCAAATTTTTTGTAAGTATAGTGACTTCAACAACCAAATCCTGCACATGTGCAGAATTTTGTTGTTGTATTCAATATACTCAACAAACTTTCATTTGAATTTCAGTATACTTTAAAAAATTTGATCTGCTCGGGTGTGCAAAAAAAACGCACCTGATGATTATGGCTATTTTAACGAAGTACTGCTTCTATATGATCGACAGAAAAGCTACCCGGAGTGTTTTCGACAGGTAAGCAACAAAGAAATGTCAGCAACATCACTATCAGAAAAGAAGACACCAGTAACAACAGCAATACCACCAACTACGACGACGACAGCAACAACAACACGAGTTGAAACATCAAAAACAGGTCGTCTCCAAAGCAGTCATGGTCTTTCACCGACAACTACAATAATAAGAAAAGTAACATAGTCCTCGTCAACAACATTGAAGGATCCACAGGCAATGCACGCTGAGCCACAATAGAATGAAAAGAATGAAAGTCGAATAAAATACGGACCAGATGAATACGATGGCAAAAGTCTGCAACAACTACTTTCTAATGTCAGCGAGCAGTAGCATTAGGCAAAGGCAGCAAAGTCAGGTTCTATATAAAACGCAGACAATCAACCTACTTCGCCCGCGTGTACGGTCGTCTATCTATGACTACGTGAAAAATATAGGTAAATGCAAAGAATGAAGGATATGCTTGTGTCCTTAGCGAAAGAAAACTTTTACTTTAAAGTTCTCCTTCGAGAGATTGTCTCCTTTTTATAGCCTCCGCAGGGATGCGGAGGGCGGTGGAGAGTCAGCCTGTTTTACTGAACGGACCAAGAAAAGAAAACAACTTCTTAGCTCGAACGTCCTAGCGACCTATGTCTTTCCATTTATTTTAAACGTTAGCTGAGAAGACATTACGAGTCAAGGATCTTTTCTTTTTAACACTCTCAGGACGGAAACAGACTATCTTGAATCATTTTATGTTTTTTGCGATTTAAAGACGCTGTACGACATTCATGCACAAACTACCAAAATCCTTACATCGCCGTATATGCTCTTAGAGCCATTCTTTTCTAGATTTTTTGCAGCTCATTTGGTCCTTTAGAGCTACAATTTCTTACTCAAAAATGGTCAAATTAATTCTCAAAACGTTTTGAAAGCCTTAACGAATCGTTATCTGCTTCCTATTGTTTTCAAACTTTCCCGAAGTATTATTTTTCGTCGTGTTTTCAGTTATTTTCCTTTATGTTTTCTATCTTCTTAAATACCATCTTTACTTGTGTTCATAATGGGTCAGCGGATTCTGTGAGCATCAACTGACTGATTTCAAAAATAGATCGTACCTCTTCACGACTTTCAGTTGCCCTGCACTTCCGCCACTCTACTCCACTCAACTAACAAAAGCAGTCCACTCCGATCCGGACTGAACCAACCCTCCGACCTCCCATACTTCGGAAATTCACAAAAACAGTTTTCTCGACTATAGTCATGATGATAATAGCGAAATACAGAAACGGCGTCGAGCTTTTACTTTTCTTTCGGGGTGCAAAAGAGAGTAATTGGACATTTTCGACAGTCTTATCTGCTGCTATTCGCCAAGCAATAACAACTCCCAAGTCTACTTCTCGGAAGTGGCAGCGGAATGATTTCGACAGGAGACTAGGAGGGTGTCAGGCGAGTGTTTGGGGTGAAAGTGTATGGATGCTTCAAAAGGCGAAATCACAACACATAATACGAACCCTATTATGAAAAGGATGTATTAAAAATTGAAGAGCGTTTTGCAAGATTTCTGAGGTACGTATTGTGGTTTTCATATTGGCAAATAGCTTGATGCGTCATTCTGGTCCGGAAGTGGCTTACAACGGCGTGTGTATTGTTGGCGATGAGATTCTTCCATTATGAATTGTGTAACAGGTTAATAATAAATGAAAAAGGTGTTTCTGCCTGTTTCGTTCGCCGTTCAGACTCTTCAATAAACCATCAAGGCCCTCGGATCCAAGCTGTGGGTATGAATGGAAGCGTAATGTTTGCGTGATAACACTTTAACCGCATGAAACAATATTTTTTACAGTCTGGAGAGAGCCCAAAGTGACGCATTGTAGATTTCAGTTCCGCGAAAATAACTTGGTATGAAAGTTTCGCAAACTCAGTCATTTAATGGACTGATTCTCGCGCTAATTAGCTTTTAAAAAGAAACAACTATCTTTCTATTAATGCCAATAATGTTCTCAGTATTTTCAAAGTTTCCATTAATGTGCTTAGGAACGTCCATCTTCGACTATAAGCGCCCACGCTCAGCCCAGAAGCAAACATTCAGAACCCAACTAATATATTCGCCATCATGACTGTCAATAATTCCTTCTTGCAAATTAAAAATTCATCAGAGGCAGGAAGACGTAAAAGATTCATCTAAAAAGTGTACCTGTCGTTCTCACTCTTTGTTGCTTGTGAAAAAAACTACCCCAAGCCCCATACGTCGAAGCTAAAAGAGAAGCCTGGTAGAAGCACTCAACCGCAATACCTCGAGTACGCAATTTTTATGAGCCCCATAAATACATAAAATTGTTGCCCAGTCATGAGGATTTGCATAAATCAGCACACAGGCAGTATCTGCCCTCCTTGCCACACACATATATACGCGCATACCGGTGGTGTATACGACCCAGTGAAAAAAAAGACTTAACGGCGGTGGATAAAACAAAAATAAAATATGAATACGAAAGCAAATCGAAGGTCCGTTAAAAATAAAAATTCAGGTGTAATGGAAAAGAGCGTCGTGAATGGTAACGCATTGCAGGACAACTCAACGACAGGCTTCCATGTAATGCTATTCAAATGGTGGCACGGTGGAACATTTTAATTTTTAATTTGGCATAAAACGGATTTGTCGCGAAACGCTACTCTGAATAGAATCAGGCATGGAATGGCGCATGTAAGGCAACGAAGCATTTCTGAAGAGCATCATGTATTTTATAGGATTGAAGTGGGTGAAATTTCGTAGAGGTTGCCTATTTACAGGTGATTAGGAGAGTGAGCATTTATGACGGCAGTGGTTGTATGCTAAGGCGATTTATTTTTACTTTCGGGGATTGTGCTATAAAATTTTGGGGCTGGCGTAGAGAGAATTTTATGATTGGGAATCAATTTGTTTGGTTTTGATCTAAGCTGGTCGTAAACGTTTTTTATTGAGCTTCCAATGGATGATTATGAAAAATAATATTGGTAAAAATGTAGTTAAAAAATGAATTTTTGTGTTGGGAGAAAACAATCATATGTCTTACTTTTGCACTGTGATTAAATTTGCATTTGCTAAGGATCTGTTGTAATAACCTGATCGTGAGTATAAGAAACTGATTCAGTTAACTTTTCAACAATATTCAATATGAACGGAAATCCATACATTTCTTCTGCTTCTGTTTGAAACTCAGTGTTTTTGGCGTTGGTATGCACTAGAGATTTTTATGTGCTTCTGTTTTTGTCCACTCTTGGCGTCAACGTTTTTGCTGACCGGTTACTCGAGCCATTGTCGACTTGGCAACACCAATAACTTTCTCTAGTTTACAGTATGAAGTGTAATCAGGATGAGTCTTAATTTGGTTCTTCGTGACATTATATTCTTTTTCAAAGATAAATCCTATTTTCTTGACATGTTATTTTTCACCACAGAAAACTCTTAGAACTTAACCAAACAAATTGAATTTGGCTGACAGCAGTTTGCAATAAGAATACTAATACAAATTAAACGACAGCTAGTTTGCATACTAGTGTGAACACATTTACGGATTACTTTATTTTAATCTTTGGTAAACAAATGTGTCAAATTTGCTATGCCCAATAAAGCAGCATGATGAACTATGAAGCGAAATAAGTGTACGCAAAGAACTGTAATTGTTTCTGTTTTTTCCTTGCTTGTCCCAAATAAACGACAGTCTCATGCAAACTGTTTCTCAGTTGAGCAGGAAAAAAATCGATTTCCAACCAAAAACATGGTGTATACTATCCGTTTACCAGTAGCTGGTCTCCTTTGATTCATTTGGTATATAAAGCCAATGAAGAAGTTCCTCCTTGCGACGACAACAGATGCTTTAGCTCCATTACCATCTCAAAAAGATAATTCGACCTTCATTATCCAAGAGCTATCTCATGAACTTCACCTGGCCAAGTCATGAAGTACACCTGACCACCAAATCACTGTCTAGCCGAAAATTTTGCCCAAAAATGTCTTCTTTCACACCCTTCAAACTCTTTGTGCGTTGTAATCGTTCCGGCGGTTCATTCACGAAATCCTACATGAGGTGAAATTCTGCTTCATCTGCCTGGACTACATTTAGGTATTAAAAATTGTGCCAAAGTCTTTGGTCGACTCATGAGGTTTCACCAAAAGGTATAAAACCTTCGCCATATCGAGTTACGGCCAACCTCACAGCTTCAACTCCCCAAACAGTTAAAAACCCAAGGAAAATTTTGATGATGGTGAGTTTCTACCGTCAGTTTCTTCCTCACACAGCTAAGATGCAGCAGCTACTCTAAGAAAAATTGTGTTATCGATTGGTCACCTGAAGCTAGCAAAGCTAATGTGTAGCTGTTCTCGGTCTGAAACGCCGATCTTGGTCTTTTCATAGACGCATCAAACACCGTCATTGAAGCTGTTGTTTATATACTTTTATTGTGGTTCACAGCAAAAGAATAGTACATACGACCGTGAAGTCTTAGCGGCTTCTTAGGGCATTCACTTTTTCAGGTATTTTCTGGAACCCGGAGGCTAACACTATAGACTGCTTACTTTTACATTCAAGTAAAATCCAGAAAAGGCTGATTCTCGTTAATTTACACACCTTTATTGCATAAGCGAGTTTTTTTTCTAACATTGAGCATGTCTCTTTATTGCCAATATCAGTCTTCCTAATTCTCTTAACTTTGCCGAAACATTCTGATCCCGAAAATCGAACAAATAATTTCAGGAGATCCAAAAGAACTCTGATTATACCATAAAAAACAACCGATTTTTGGAATCACCATCGACATTTTTTGTATAGTGTCTGGCTCAACCATCTGATCTTTTAAAATTTGCAACGTTCAGGAACCAAGTGTTTCGCTTGGAACACAACATAGGCCCCCTTGAAAACCGGTCTTCACACAAGCACATATCAACCAAATTTTTCTAGCCTTGGATGAACAAGAACAGTACGATTTGGGACCGAATTAACTATCTATCCAGAAAAAAGCGAAACTTTATCAATTTTTCTATGGTCTTCAAATGATTTCAAATCAATAACATCGTCAAAATTGGTCCGTTAACACACTGACAGGGATACGCATTCTCGCTCGTCTTCATCCTCTGTTACATTCGTTGGCCAGAAGTAATTACTTTGACCAGCTTTACTGCCATTGGATGTTCTCTGTCCTACTGAGCTCCTGAATTTCACGGTTTGGTGTTGCCCCATAAGCGTTCGCCGACCAAAAATCTGTTTTAGCACTAAACGTTAACCTGTTAGCTGAGGAGTAAATTTTTGCTCAACTTTTTTCACAATGGGAGTTTTTTTCTTCGCAGTGCAAAGTATTGCAAAAGATTCAGTGAGTATTACTCATGATTGCATTACTTGTTCGAGCTGAAATTTTCAGGACGCATTGATGTATAAGTACTAAAAGTTGGTCGGAATCAAGATCCAATTGAGATACTATTAACCCTTTGGAGATTTCAGTGAATTACAAGGTACTTTTGTGTTTCTATGGAAATAAGAACTTTGGAAAAATCAAGTATGCAAAATGATAACTAATGTGACCAGCTTTTTTATGATACTGTTTTGAAAGTTTTTAATCCTTCGTGAGCGGTGAGTGCTTTAAAGTAGGCACAGCATATTTTTCAAATTTTGGATTGTATTAACTTTTGATGGAGTCGTCAGATCCTTATGAAATTCCCAGAACATATTAACGCTTTTTAGAATAAGATCTGTGAGATTTTTGATGAATGCGCAATCAGGCAACCTTGAAAAAACTACGTGAAAAAATCCTTTAAATCATGATGTCCGGATTTTCGAAGAAAATTAGTATTAGACTCACTTTGCCTAAATGCACTGTTTCCAAGATAGACTTCCTTTTCGCAGCAAAAGAGACTCATTTATGGATATATGCTTATCTGGCATGCATATGACTTTATTTTCAAATCATGAACTCATAAATATTCACAAACTAAGAAGAACAAATCATGACAAGCACATGCCAACATCCATCTCTAATAACGTCTACAAGCCATCACTAAATAAAGATTTTTCTAGCATAATCAGAACTCCCTTTTAAACTGGAGTACCCCGGTACTCTATTTTTAGCAGCATATACAGTAGTATATAATTAAATGCTCATGAACTGATTATTTTGCAATCAGTAATGCTTATATGTATATTTATGTCCTGATTCAAAGAAATACAATGAAAGTTAGTAAATCATTACGAAAAATCGCTGCATTTACACTACTTTCCATAATTCATGCTACGGACTATTTTGCACTGATTTACCAACATCTTGTACTTGACAGCTTTAGTACATGCACAGATACGAACCAATTCCAAACATGCCATATCGTGATTTCACTTCACGGTTACCTATAAAGTTAAAAATTCTTCGGAAAACAAATTCCATCATTCCCATTTACGATCAACATTTTTCATGACGAAAAATGTCGTCATGCCCATTGCAGTTGACTTCTTGGTATGACGATATATTTCGTCGTACCCAGTTAACAGATTAAGCATTATCGACTCCTGGGCTTCGGATGCTATCCCCCCCCACACCGTACCACCCACAGGCCGTTCGTTTTTTAAAATGATGGCATCGTTTTCTTTGATCGGCATTCATGGCTCATAATGATGCGTCGTGGAATAAGATCTCTATGAGAAAATCCTCGTAGGACCAGAAAAACCGACTTTGTCTTCGAATTTCCCAGAACTATGGAACTAGTCCGGCTAACTGACGCAACACATCGCCGAACAACGAAAATATTCACACTCTTGCTCACATTCTGGTGGTCTACCATTAATTGTACTGCACGACGGTCCATTTAAATTCCTAGACTAAGTGCCTAGCCAGAAACAAATATGTATACCCATAAATATGTTATAACAGGCTCAAGTCCAGCTACTCGTCACTTTCAACGGGACATTTCCTATAGTATGAATGATGAAAATACTCAGCTCTGGCCACACTTTACCAGCATTGCAACCAAAAATTTGCCCTAACTGCTCCACACCAAGATCAATCTATACTGTGAATTTCGTGTTGTCCATTTTGTCCGTTTTGTCCGCTGTGCGAAAATATTCCCTATCCCAATAGAGTCAGGATTATGATGTCCTCAACGGCCTTTCAATACCTCTACTGTCAAATCTGGGAAAACTACTCGATTGCTAAGAAACACATCATACCTAGAAGAAATTTCGACTTTAAAACAGTAATGATTTTGCAAAGGAAGGTGAGAACAAGAGACTTTTGAGGAGCCTGTCTGATTTATCTACATTAGGGCCCTCGACTCTCTTAGGATTGACAATATCTAGAATAAAATGATCAGTTTTGGTTTTCTAGCATATTTAAATACCTTATAATTTTCTTTGTAGTAGAAGGGCCCTCGTTAACTTCAATGGGGCTTTCTCTAACGGATTTCAAATCGAATCAGGTGTATCTCAAAGCTTCATTGCTGGGCTGATTCTTCTTAATGTTTTCTGTAGACATTCCAGAACTTTCTGGTTGATTTTCTCACAGGTCTAACTTTCAATTATCAAGCGAATTTTTACTTCCAGAACTCGCAGGATAATCCGCACTTTGTAACAGCGCTGTTACAAAGGTAGGCAAACCAGTTAATTGTATATTATGCAAAGTGGCGTTTACGGATATATACCTGCAGCAGTGAACTGATATTTTTTTAGAAATAACCACATAGACTTCAAAAAAAAGAATTAAAGCTCCCAAAAGAGTCTAAATTATTATTATCGACCAGGCAATTATCCTTTCGAAGAGAGTTAAATACCTCGGTATTAAGGTGGAACCCCAGTCATCATATCCAGTCAAGCCTTTATAAACCGTCTCATAAGCCTAAAGCAGTCAGTGCATACCATCTCATAGGCTATATTTTCAAGCCGAACTCTATTATGTTTTCGAGAGCTAGGGATATTATCTATTTACAATTGATTCGACCGATCCTCACTTATGGTGCCCCTATCTCACTTATGGTACCCCTTAAAGTCAACTTAAGAAGCTGGTGAAATTTGAATGCCGTGTCCTCCGAAATGCAACCATAATTCACTATAAGGAATTATCGGAATAGTGGCCTCTACCTGAAATTCAAAATTCCGGCTTTTACCTTTTATTTGTTTGAATTAAGCTACAATGCTTTTTACTACGCCACAAGTATTCCGACCTCATTATGCAATCCCTAAATCCAAGGCCTGGATCTTAGCAACTAGAATTGATCTCATGCATACCTCATAGCCGATGAGCTACTCATTCATCATTTATGAAGCTCCCAGCGAGCGTGATTGTTATATTCTCTTAGTATGACATCGGACTTAACCCCCCTCAGATAATTCAGCTTAAATTACCATTTTCTCTCTAGTTGATCTAACATTCGCCAGAAAATGAACTGCCTTTTTATCTTTTCTTGTCTCCTTAACTTAGCACCATTTGAAATCAGGAATAAATCTCTAGAAATTTCAATGTTCTCAATATTACTTTCTAAAAAGTGTACTTCAATTACATTAGCATTTGTCGCGATATCAACAGAATAAAGTTGTCAAAAGATAGTCTACTTTATCTAATTCACAACATAGATCCCTAGTCCGGGGAAATTTAACATGGTGCTTCGGAAAAATTAGGGGAAAGCTGAATTTTGGTGTGAATCTTGGTACTAGCGTGTTGAGTAAAATGTCAAAAGTCCCCATCGATCCGAATGCTGCGTTACTTTTTATACGGGGTCAAAAGTCACCAAAAGTGATCTTTCCTAAATATCTCAGTAACGGTCACGTCTTTAGAAAAACAATGTATGACAAATTTGTAGCTTAAAACATTTCCAACAAAAAAGACTTGATAACTTTTTCTTGTAACCATAACCGTTTTTGAGATATATTGATCTAAACTTTTGCTACTCACAGCATCCTCTTTCTCTACGCCATGTTGATATTATCCGATTTTGATTACGACTTGGCATGTTTCTGAGTTTTTTTTTCTATGCTTAAGAGGCGCATGAAAAAAAAACATGTAAGCAAACTTATCTACTACACTCCAGGGTATATGGAAAAGTGTGCTCCGAAAAGTTATCCCCCCCCCCCTTTCGTCACTGAAATATTTAGGAAAGGTCACTTTTGGTGACCTTTTGGTAACGCAGCACTCGGATCGATGGGGACTTTTGACATTTTCTTCAACACACCAGTACCAAGGTTCACACTAAAATTCAGCTTTCCCCTAATTTTTCCGAAGTTTCGCCTTTTTATGTCGGATTTTACTGGGCTACCCGCGAAATTTACAACATTTCACAACTGAAACGTTTGGTATTTATTTTCACTACTAAATCACTATCAGATTAAATTTTCACGGATACTTGTCTTAGTACCAAAATTACTCCTACTCCAGACCAATACATCCTGTGGATTTCAACTGGACTTGATTATCGGATCGTGATTATTGGAAATTTCTGCTACTGCTCGATGACAAATTTTAAAAAAGGTCGATGATGTCAAGGATTTCTGTTTACATATCTGTTATTGCTACAAGGCTGGCCACAAATTTTTCCAAAAAAAACAAAAACATATGTTTTGTGCCCTTCAAAGGGCTGTGTGAATTTCATAATGATTTGATGTTTTTGTTGTTTGATGTTTCAAACGATGCTTCCCCTCATTGGCTCTTAGTTCCCACATAGGGCTAGCAGTTTCTAAAATATGTTCCTAGCCAAACTAAAAACATGACTAGTTTTCATTTTCTAGAATTATTTTTTCGAAACATATTGTTTCCACAGAAATAAGGGGATATTTATGAACAATCACTAAAACGCACACTGCCCTTTGAAGGTATTGTGTTGTAAGTGAACCAAACTTTGCATTTTATATCCACAAATATCTCCTAGAAATTTAAGCTTAATCTGATTGCGTGATCTGGAAAAACCACTGAATTTTTATGTTGATGTATTTATATGTATTTAGATATATTTAGAGCAATGATAATTTATATTATATTATTGACAGTTGAATGGATTTCAGAAGAACATTAAGATACACGTGCTAGAGAGCATGCTTAGTTACTGCAACATGTGGAAAATAAAACTGAACCCCCAAAAAACTAAAGCTATATTCTTGACTCGTAAGAGAAAAATCTCCCATTTGCCAGCTCGAGGAATACATTTAAGAGAAACTATTATTGATTGGTCTGAAACAATTGCATATCTAGGAGTTACCCTCGATAAAAAACTACTGTTTAAGCATCATGTAGAAAAAATTTGCTCTAAAGTTTCCAATGTAATTTACGCGCTGTATCCCCTAATAAATAGGAAATCAAAACTTAACGTACACAACAAGATCCTAGTATATAAGCTTGTAATTCAACCTATTATCACATATGCGATACCAATATGGGGTCAATGTGCAAAGATTCGTAAAAAACAAGTTCAGATAGCTCAAAACAAATGCTTGAAACTTATATTAGATAAACCGTTCTACCATTCAACAGCACAGATCCACAAACTTGCCAAAACTAGCACCAAATTAACTTTGGTGTCAAAAATAACTTCTTCATTCCTAAATAACTGCCAAGGCATCACCAATCCGCTTATTAGTTCACTCTATTAATAGCTTTAGGCAAAGTAATTTAAGTCGAAACTAGTATAAGTTACTCTAAGTTAGGCTAAGCATCGGTAATCAAACAAGGTATTTCACTGTTTTCCTTGCATTTACTACATTACAAACTGAATTACTAAACGAATTGCTCTGCACAGTTCATAAAATTATAGTTGCAAAGAAATTTGTCAATTTCTAACCTCTAAGTATAACCGAATTTTTAAAACTATGTAAATAATAATAGCTTTAAATAAATGAAATGAAAAATGAAAGATAAAATACACGTTTTGGTTTGAATAAAGCATTTGTAAGAGTGAAAACGTATAGTTGTTTGATTGCTTTAGATTCTCAAGACACTTATGACCTTTTGAACTGAGAGCACTTCATTTTCTAGAAGATAAGACTAACAGTATTATGTCATTGAACTACAGTTTACATATGTCTCATTGAATGAAACAAACGAAAATCCAAACGTGGATATAAAGGTCAAACGCATTTTGAACACATGCTTCCAAACAAGCTCCCACCAAAGTCTTGAGGCTACAGCATCTTTCCCATCAGATTTTAAGCCCTTTCGAGCTTCTCCTTATCTTTGAAAATACCGCATATGGCTAGCTGTCAAATGAAAGCATGCAGAATGTAGTCTTGTTTAAACATATGCTAATGCCAGCATCCTTTTATCCGAACGCTCACCTCAACCGTAATATTTTCCATGATAAAACCTGACATTTTCCACTCACGTGCATCCCATTACATGCTTCACGCTCACTTCAATTAAACACTAGACTAAACACGGCATATTTACCGTACGAAAAAGCAACCTAAACAGTACAGCAGTAGCATATGGATATCGAAATAAAATTAAGCAATCCAAACTATCTCCCGCAAATGAAGAAAATCGTTAACGAGCACTCGGCCCCAAAGGCTAATTTCTATTCGTTGCAAGGAACCTTTCTTAATTAACAAATTCACTGAGTGTGTATGGGAAACGTCAACTTTTGAACATCCACAATTTGATTGCATGAAACTTCCAACAGCATCGAATACTAAGCACATGAGCTTATCTTGAACTCGACGTGAATCCCGAGTCCTTCTTCTACACCCAACGCCACCCCCTCCACACAGCCATCTTCAATTTTCGACGGTTTACTTACTCGTCGCCAGCCAGGCTTACCATCGCTGTCGCAATCTAAACACTAGCCGATATGGAAAATAATATTGGTTTCGGTGGTTCAGGAAAGCCGAGTTCGAGGAACAGGACTATGACAGTTGCCAACAAATTAAATTTACGTAAAATACTGAACTTAATGACGACATAAACACCTGTCTCCGAAAGTCTTTGTTGACTATTTTATATTCCCGTTTCGTACGAGTAGCTGCCAGGGTGTATGTGAGTTGTTTGGTTTTGCAAAAACCGTAGCCCAGGATGATTGCAGTGTGCCTAGGTAAGAATATCGAATTAGAGGTGTACTGTTGGGGCTCTAACCGACGGATTCTTAAGATCTACGTTCAACTAAGACGCTCACCTAAGATGTGCAGGGTTAGACGGAAAGACAGCATTTCAACTAAAGCAAAATACATGACAGCATCAAAGGGATTATTACTTGGGTGAATGAACAGTCTAGCATCAAGATGAGCTGACAGTTTACTGAAAGGGAAACTTTGCATATTGTGTTTATTAGATTTCTGAAACTCCGTGAAACACTTTTAAAGAGTTCAAGGAGGAATCTTGTCTTAAAAATAATTGAAAGAGTTTGGTGGTAGATTGCTATTACATTGGTAAGGCAAGCTAGTTTTCAATAAAGCTTTCTAGGGTCATGCAAACCTGCTCCTCTAAATGTTTTGCGATGAATAACTGCGTCGCGTCACCATTAATTTCATTTGTTTATTGTTTATCTACATCCTAAAATTTATGTATTCAAAATTTACATATGTGTGCACTGATTTTCAAGCCTGAAATTCAATTTGACCAAAAATTGGTTTCGAGCACTGTATAAAATTCATACAACCCTAAATCATTAGTTGGCTTTGTCGAGACGATCCACAAGTAATACGGTCTCTGCTTAAGTTTCCGTAAACGTACGAATAAAACTTTGTCACGTCTGATATAAACTTTGAGGACACGTGATCGTTTCTAGTGATTCAGTTTTGACGACAACAAAACCATAATACCAAGTCGCACATACACTCGCGTGCTTCGTGTTCAAAGATCAGAACATATCTACAGTGAGGTCATGCTTCTTTAGCAAAGAAAGGATTCTCCGGCTGAATAGCAATGATTTACGAAAAATTTATGGCATCTATTGATTTTTAATAGGTATTCGTCTTTCTCCGGGACAATTTTCTTCTTTTGGCTCTATCTCCCCATAGTTCGCTCCGACACCTAGGCCCCAGTACGTCCTCATGTCACCAAATACAACAAAGTCGTCGCCTTATCAAGGTTTCGTACCTGCTTGCACGACCGATTTTCACAAATGTTGTTGCTCCGGTAATTTTACTTCTTCGTTCGTTCTTCCAGTCGTCCGGTTCGAAACGACGCGGAGAATACGAAATGAAAACGGATCAACTGTGAGTTTTTGCCGGGGTACGTTGTCGCCTGGCGATAACGAGATGATTAATATTACCATGGGATAAGCTTCCTTAGGAGCTAAAATAGGATTCTCCATATTTTCACAAGGTGGGCATACGAACTTTGTGTTATTTGCAGCGCTTAGCCCGTCGACGATAAAAGTGCCAGTTTCGCTTGTACCTTCAGCTAAATTGACGTGATACGTCGTTGGAGTGGCAGACTTATCGCGAGAATCTGATAAAAACAGACTATGTCTTCTCAAACAGTACTGAGCTCTAGAAAGAACTTTGAAATCCTGCAAATCTTTGAAAATTAGAAGTAGCATTTTCTGCTAACGACGGCGCAGTTTCAACTGTATCACGAACTCATTTCGTGCTAATGTTCTTGTCGACCGTACTAGAAACGGTTGAAGCAGCTATTTGTCCCCAGAGAAGGTCTCCTTGTACTACACTGTCATTAGTTTATGAAATGGCTCGAGAAACAAAAAAAAAAAACAACGACTATGCGAAGGATCTATTGCTCCGGTCATGAGAAAAAAGCCCACAGCAGGACTAACGACAGAACATAATTTACAGTCAGAGAAGAGATTATTTTCGCATTTGCGATTTTGTTGCGTCAATTCGTGGGCATTTGTTTTTTCCCCAGTGCGCAATTAAACTAGATACCGTTATTGAAACTGAATGGACTATTCAGTAGATGAGCGCTTTCAATTTGGTTAATATGCTGCCCGATTTTCAGAGCCCAAGTAATTTCGTCCCGGGTAACAGGATTGAAACGATTTTCCTGATATTCAGGCCATATTTTGCCAACACGTATCTAGTTTCCACTTTCACTCAAAGGATGCCAGTGTAGTCACTTCCCGCTCCGTCCTAATCTACGCCGCCATGTAACATGTCTTCATTAACATTCGCTCATTAACTGATGTAGCCAGTTGTGTGTGGGCCACGTAAAATTCTCTCCACTTTTGTGGGAATTATAGGCGGGCTCAAGCAAATGGCGGAGGAAATTACTAGCCGGAGCTAATGGATAGCGTTTACCGTGCTAAATTAATATTCCTCCATAAATTTTAAGCACAAAGTCATAATTTGGCGTATGTAAATATTTCAATATTTTGACGGCTGGTATTTAAAGGAAATTCGCACCAGCATCCACGGATGGCGGGATCCGCTGACAAAAATATAAAAATAAAAATATCATCAACATCATCGATGTCGATGGGGATGATGATGTTGGTGGTGATTTAGATGGGAAATGTGAATATCTGATTCAGCCTTCCGAGCCACAGGAGGGGGTCTCCGCAAGCGGCAGCCGGGTTGGTTGTGGCGAGCAAACATTATCGTAAACATTCGAGACGTGCGGTAAGCATTGACGACGGGACGGGACGAGCCGAGGATTATGGATGTTTTACATGTTCAGCTTTCCAGATGAGAACTGCTAGAAACGAAACGTTTTGACATTAAAATAATCTGAACGTGGTGCCAATCTAAATTAGTATGTTCGCTATCGATTCGGTGCGGCGCACTGTCGTTTATGGATTGTAGGCCATATTTACAAGTCCGGGCACCTGTTCGTCCAATTAATTATATGAAACGTTTGGAACGTGAGTTATATTTGTACAGCGTTTGATGTTATGACTTAATAGTATGTTGTTGTTGTAATTATAGAAAGGGATAGTACCAGGTTTTCTGTGCTGACTTGATATTTACGGCACCTATAAAATAAATAACATTCTTTGATCCCCGGTGGCATCGCTGACGTAGGGATTTTTCAATGATGGCATTGAGCATATTTATTTATTTATTTATTAGAATCCATTTAACATATCCAATTACAAAATGGAAACTAAAGATATATACATAAAAGAAAAAAATGATTAAATTAAAATTCAGCAATTCAAATAACCTATGAACATTCAGTAATTCAAATAAGATAAGCAACAATAGTATTACAACACAGTTGATTAAAAAAATGAATAATAATAACAGTAATAGAATAATAATAGCAACATTAAAATAGTGAAAATGGAAAATAGTAAGAACAAATTAGAAATGAAAATTAAATCGTAGGCCTTATACGCGAATAGGTTCTAATAAAATTTGATGTCTACGCCTTTTCAAACTAAGAAAAAGTACGGAAAAGCACCAAACTGATGCTCATTGTGCCCCTTAGCATTCTAATAGTGAATGAAAAAACGAACATTTGTACGCGCGAAAGGGATGGTAGAAAAATACGGATCTGATAGGTCGATCAGAGACCCGCATAAATTTGATATAGAAATGTTGAAGGAATAATTTTGAAAGGAAATATTCATCCAACAACGCAACGGGGGAACGGGAAAAGGTGGAACTTTTTGGCGTTCCTTTATAGGACAGTAGGGAAAATTATACTTATAAACTCTACAACGAATAAATTTACGTTAGACAGAATCGACTGCATCTTACAAGTATTCAAAACGAGGAGACCACACCTGCGAACATTATTCTACCATGCTACGTACTAACAATATTATTATGAATAGATGGACACAAGTGGAGATATTAACGGGACAACGAGAACAACAAAGACTGAATTCGGCCACTCTTAACGCTTTTGATGAAATGCAGTGAACATGCAGATCAAATTTCAGACGAGGGTCAAAGATAGCACCAAGGTCCTTTGGTTGGCCTACATGCAACAACAAACTACCGAAAAAGGTATAGTCGAACTGGGTAGAAATTGGTTTGCTAGAAAAGGACATAGCAAGATATTTAAGAATATTGAGAGAAGGAGTGTTAACGGTACACCAATGGCTCAAATCAGTAAGGCCTAATTGAAAATGCAGGCAGCCTGAAAAAGGGAAAGTCATGCGTACTCGCTTAAAGGAGGATACAGGATTGAAACAAATGAGAAGGTCATTTATGAACAATACGAAAAGGAGCAAACTGACAATGGAACTTTGTGGAACACCAAATGTAGGATGAAAAGGAGAAGAAACACAGCCCCTGAAGACAACACGACAAGTGTGGTTAACAATCTACGAGGAAAAACAAGAATGAAGGATTTCGGAAATACCGATGTTGCGCAGCTTATCCAATAATTAATGTACGGCTTACTTTGTCAAATGCCTAAGCAAAATCTTTGTAGATGACGCAAACTTGTTCTCCATCATCCAATGAACCAGAAGCAAAATTGACAAATGCGAACATGTTTATTGGCATAGAATGGCATTTAATAAATTCATGCTGCTCGCTGAAAAGCAAATGGTTAATGGTGCCATATACCCTACTGTGAATGATTCTGCTTCGAAAAACAGGAAAGAAGGCAAACAGGTCGATAAATGGAAAAGGGTCTAACACTCCTTTATTTCAGAATCGGAAAACCATTTTCATCCGTCCAAACAGAAGGTAAAACACCGGCGGACAAGCTTAGATTAAATAAAATGGGAAGGAGAGGACATAACGGTAAAGACAGAAACTTAGCAAATACAACGGAATAACTTTAGGACTCTTGCTGGCTGCAGGGTCCAAATGGAATACTAAAGCTTCTATTTCAGAAGTCGTTTCAATATTTTTTTTCGTCTCTAATTTCGAAGAGAAACTTCAGGCAAATTGCTCAAGTGTTCTGAGCGAACCATGGTCTTTATTACGAAGGGCAATAAACAAATCAATAGAGAATCAAAGTGGACTAGAGGGTTTGCATAAACGTGTTCTAGGAGTGTAAATAAATATCAAGTTGCAAATTAGTGCGTAAAAAGATGAAAAACCAGCATTTATGTCCAGTTCATAAAGGAAAGTGTACCAAATAATGGCGTCGAAAGTATACCAACTAATGGAATATTCTATTTAAAAAATATTTTGTTGTTTTAATTCCTTTAAAAAAAGCTAAAAAAAAAAATAGAAAACTGCATGTAAAATTTCTTGAAATAATATCGTCCAATATTTTGAAAGTATTTGCTAAGAGCTTTCCAATATATATGCTCAGATTACTTAACATCACAGACATAAGAGAAATGGTTATGGAATGGCCTATCCGTGTGCCTATATGAGTATGTTTACAGCACACGCTTAGTCCGCCGACTATAATTTCACCTAAATTATATAGTCCACCTGCTGTAAGCACTCAGTACCTGTCCATAACTGGCCATAGGTCAATAAACGATTTTAAGCGACCTGACCTAAAATAAGTCGTGGATTATATCGCAGTAAACACACCCGACCTCAGAATTCATTTGTCCGCGACCATTAATAATATATGTGTGTTGAATATAAGTGCGTAAGCCTCTCGTTTGACGCAAAATCGCAACGTAAAAAAACGTTTGAACCACGATACTGCTGACCTTCTCGTTCCAGTTGCGCCGATACAATTTTAAATCCTCCAATATGCAGATTTAACGCTCCTATTTGAATTACGCCAAAACTCGTTCAAAGCAGCGAAAAGTTCTACTTGGTTAAATCACAACTTTATTTTGGTGAATTGAGTATCAAGCTAATTAGCAAAGTGGCACAATTTTGTGTCTTTTGCAAACTAGCTAAGTAGCGTGGCTGTCGACCTGTTCCAACTCTTCGTTGTCAACGTTTTTGTGTCTCGCAGCACTAATTAAACTCGTTAAAACGACACTCATGTGTCCGACGAATGCTTGACGACTGGTAAGGCCAAGGCCTTGTACAGCACGAGCTTAGACTTAATGTTAGTCAGTTGAATGGCTTTTGGTGGTGGCTCCATCACCGCAAATTTTGCTTATTTCTTCATTTGTCTTGTGTTCTTGGCCACCTGTTTAACATTAGCTAACGGGACCTCTAGCTGATCGTCTTGTTTGTTGTTGGTCAAATGTTGCAGCCGCATCTTCGAAAACCCTAACTGGTCCGAAATCAAATTATCGCCTTTATGCTTGGAACTACTTTGGCTAATTTAAACCGTTCCCGCACTTGTCTCCTGCGATGTGCCAGATCGCTGTTCTACCATGGTTTTGCTTAGACCTGACCTGTGTTTTTTACTGTTACCTCAAAGCCATTCTGGGGGAGGACCCAAACCATTTTCAAGGCGCATTTTGTTACGTCTTCTGGGAGAGCAAGATTGTCATTTGATATATAGGAAGATGCTTGGTATACATGTTTCACTTTGCCCCTCTCGCACGACTCGATGGCTAGAGTATCCGTGCTGAAAAGAAAAAGAAGATAAGCGTCGATATTCTTTCTCACCTCAGTGGACTTAACACTGCTGGCTTTTCGGTCAAGTTTGGCTCTATATTTCATGGAAAACAGAGACCTTAAGTGTTGTATTGTATTGGCAGCCACTATTTTCGTCTGAACTCGACCTTGTCATTCCTTTTCATTCGTGGAGTGGCATGGAATGTTACAAAGCAAATGCACAGGGCTACCTTGTATCTCACCAGCACTTTTCTATCCTCATTCCTTGGCTTGGATTCGCTATTCTCCCGAAATTCTGCACCCGTTGCCTCACTTAGAGCTTAAAGTTTTACCTAAAAGGGCCCAGTAACGTTTGTTTTGAGCTGATATCCGCTGCGGTGGCCAAGTGCTCTACTTGCTTAGCGTTGCGGCCGTGAGATATCGACCACTCAAAGCCAGCTCATTCATCACTGGCGGCTGCTAGTACTGGATATCCGACTATCTGCATCGTAACTTTTAAGTTCTCGATTTTTGGTTTTTATTTCAGGGTTTCCGTCCACTAGCTCTGCTCTAACCTATTTGGCTTGATGAGTCAATGCTTTGAGCTTAACAGCACTACAGCAAGGTTGCAGAACATCGAAAGGGCTCTTCGAGCTAGCAGCACACTTCAGACTCGATTTGAATTTTTGATTCAAAAAATATCTGCGTCAAATCTTGCAAAACAATCTTCTCCATCTTCTTTTGATGAAAGACGATCGCATTCACGAGCTTGACGAAAAAATCTCTCTCAATGTAATCCGATCTCTGAACGATCCCAATTTTCCACAACGTATAAATAAGCCAGTAATAAATAAGATCTGATTAAAATATTTTTTATTATGTATGAGCTCTAATTATACCACTAGTGTTACATCTGAATAAGCTGCAAGGCGTTAGTTCCGTCTTGCGGTACATAATAACGTTTAAATACAAATTTACACTTCAAACATAAATTAAAAACATAAATTAAATCCTCATTCCTTGGCTTGGATTCGCTATTCTCCCGAAATTCTGCACCCGTTGCCTCACTTAGAGCTTAAAGTTTTACCTAAAAGGGCCCAGTAACGTTTGTTTTGAGCTGATATCCGCTGCGGTGGCCAAGTGCTCTACTTGCTTAGCGTTGCGGCCGTGAGATATCGACCACTCAAAGCCAGCTCATTCATCACTGGCGGCTGCTAGTACTGGATATCCGACTATCTGCATCGTAACTTTTAAGTTCTCGATTTTTGGTTTTTATTTCAGGGTTTCCGTCCACTAGCTCTGCTCTAACCTATTTGGCTTGATGAGTCAATGCTTTGAGCTTAACAGCACTACAGCAAGGTTGCAGAACATCGAAAGGGCTCTTCGAGCTAGCAGCACACTTCAGACTCGATTTGAATTTTTGATTCAAAAAATATCTGCGTCAAATCTTGCAAAACAATCTTCTCCATCTTCTTTTGATGAAAGACGATCGCATTCACGAGCTTGACGAAAAAATCTCTCTCAATGTAATCCGATCTCTGAACGATCCCAATTTTCCACAACGTATAAATAAGCCAGTAATAAATAAGATCTGATTAAAATATTTTTTATTATGTATGAGCTCTAATTATACCACTAGTTTTACATCTGAATAAGCTGCAAAGCGTTAGTTCCGTCTTGCGGTACATAATAACGTTTAAATACAAATTTACACTTCAAACATAAATTAAAAGGATTGGCTAAATCTTCATCGAAAAAATAAGTCCGGTTGTTTTTTCTTTTGGTCGAATTTTCGGTCGCGACAGCATTTCCAGTCGGGGAAGCAATTTATCTATTGGCACTTTTTTACGAATCTGTAAGATGCACATAAACTTCATCAAGAATGAAAAAGATATTTTTAAAAAAATCATCGATTCATACCACTGGAGGGGGTTCGATTAACTTCCTGGGCTGTGCAAGACGACTAAAAATTTTCTCATGAATTAGCCAATCTTCTTCACTCCAGGGTTTATTTTTCGGGATTGATCTGCAAATTTGTTAATTTTAATCGAAAACATGAAAACTAAACCTTTGAAATGTCAGCCGAAGTTAGAAACGATTACTTACAATTTTTGATATTTATTCCATTCGATTGATTTGGAACAAAGTTCATAATAATTGCATTGGGCTTTAATTGATTTGGCCATTTGTATCAAGTTTCCTCTTTTTTTAAGAAAGAAATAAATTTGAATTTGATAAGATATCTGATCTGCAAATACAATAAATTAATATGATTCTTGTCGATCGAAATAATGACATTAGTTGATGCATGAAATTTGTTTGAATTGAATTGCATGGCGAAACTGACTATGCTTAAATTTTTTCCGCTATTAGGCTTCCTATATTAGACTACCTAATAAAATTAGATTTTCTATTAAAATGAGACTTACAATTAAAATTAGACATCCTTAATTTTTAAATTAGACATCCTTAATTTTTTTCGCTATTAGACTATTAGACCAGAGCTATTACACTTCCTAGACTACCAGACTACCGAAACTACCATTCATTTTCTTCTATCACCACGAGCGTCTCTAATAAAAAGCAATTCACTTAACCCCTTGTATGTTGGTTCGAAAGCTTTTCGGTCTGTATTAGCTTTCGTCAGGAGATTTAACTTGCCTTAGTAATGTTTTCAATTCAATTTATTATTATATTCGTTTATACAGCATGCTTAACAAGATAATAGCTTCTTTAGAGATTAGACTTAATTTTCGCAACAAGAGAAGAGTCAGAATTTGCGAGGGCGAATGCATTAGCCAAGCATGGAACCATTCTTCGCTTGATTAGATTGGCAAAGGATCAAGTGGTTGGCTGACTCTAATATGGTACAAGTTGCGATGTGTAGATGGAGACCAACTCAGACCTGCTGCGTAACCAAAATCATGTGGGGGCCATATAGTCTCACAGCTACTAAATGCCTGCTCGAATTAACGTAGACTAACTGCAAGTGGCTGGTCGGCATTATTGCTGGTCACTGTCTAGTATCAGCACAAGTCTTTATACTGCGACTCTTGATCAGCGATACCTGTAAGAAGTGTAAAGAGCCGGAAATCTCAGAAACAATTCAGGGTATGTTGTGTCACTTCCGGTACTGGAGAAACCAAACGTCACTTCTTTGGCAGCTGGCTGGTGGAGTTCGTTGCAGAGCATGTGCTGAAGGCCGCCCGTCAGTTTGCTATAAGGTCCGGGTACATCGGTGGCCACTTGGACTGAACCTTTTTATCTCCAGCTCTACTTATCTGATATCACTACAGGTCAACACGACCATGTGTAACCTTGTGTCAGCCAGTAATACCTGGCGTGACCTAATATTTACAAATCTTTTGGTGATAGTTTCAGCTATTGTTAGACTTAGAAATTTTTGCACATAACTCATCGACATGCTCCCTAAAGGCTAATTGATATCTGACACTGCCATCACTTTGAGGCTGCTGCTAGGTTTGATACGCAGCATTTTTATGTTCAGAAAACAATCTTTTTGTTTTAACTCGTTGTTCAGGGGGCTGAAATGGCCGAAGCAATGGCAGCATATTTGTGGACATTATTTGCTTGAGTTTCAATTTCTGGCTCTTTAAACCACTAGCGATTATAGCTGATTTTAATATGCGTTCGGTTCGTTAGTTATCTGATGAAAGGAATGGTGCTGCGAAAGTTTTATCAATAATTCATTGGTCTGAGCTAGTATTAGCTCCCTTATACATTCGCACACCAAGCAGTGTAGCTTTTTTAAAAAGTAAAAAAACTATCAAGTTTCGGCGAGAATCCCAAGCTCTCTCTCTCTGTGCAAAACCATGATCTCGCTATACGTCATATTTTCGTTTGAAATTTGCTTATATAGCAAGTGCGATTGCAAACTTCTATCTTCGCCTGTCGACAATAAATTATAAAAGTTGTTTTTTTTATAGGTGCCGCATTTGTAAACCCACCACTGTCAAATCAGCTGCTGACAGCTGACAATTTCCCTGTCAATTTGACGCAATAAGGTTTGACAAATCGTCATGGACAGATTTGCACCGAAGCAAGGTCTACAAATCGTGGAAACTTATTTCCGAAATAAGTTTTCAGGTGTGCAAACTCAAATGTCGCTTCGTGAGTTTTTTGCACAGCATAATCCTCAGAAGCCTAGTGAGTAGAGCACTGATTCCCTATGTGACCCTAGTTCAAATCTTGATTCGGGGAAGGAACCTCGCACCGAGCTTTGAGTTCACCTAGCTTTAAATAGGTACCTGAGCTAATTAGGGGTAAAGTGAGTTGTGGGACTAATCACTCCACACATCTATTCACATTGATTGTAACATTGTGATGAAGCTCTCCACCAGCTTCAACCCCTAGCCTTAACAAGAGTTGTCGTCGGATTACTTTACTTTTATAATCGTCCGTCAAATCGTGCTATTCGCCATATGATTGCAAATTTTCGCAACCACTTTTTTCGCAACGACAAGATTGAGAACAGTGCGTTTCGAAGAGAATATAGCAGCCTGTAAAACCAGTGTTGTTGACAAACCAGATTTGTCGATTCGCAGTCGTCCACGAGAAGCTGGGATTTGTCCGTTCACTTAGTGGAAAATTTTGCAAAAACATCTTGGTCTAAAGACTACCAAGATCCAATTGGTGCAAGAAATAAAGCGATATGGCCATTGGCTGCGGCGCATGTTCGGAGAATGGATCGAAAATCAACTGAAAGTTAAACCTCTGTTTTACGGAAAAATTTTGTTCAGCGACGAGGCGCATTTTTGGCTCGATGGCAACGTCAATATGCAAATTTGGCGCGTCTAGAGCAAGGAATATCCTCGTCATGTTATGGAATATGGAGTTACCATTGCATGCAAAAAAAATTCACTGTATGATGCGCTCTGCATTGCACTGCAGTCTACGCTGACAAGCCAGCGACGATCGACACTTTAGAAGTCAACATAACTCGCGCCATTGACGATATATCGCCGCAGTTGCTTCAAAAAGCGGTCGAAATTTAAACCACTAGAATTGTTTTCTTGAAAAGTAGCCGCGTCGGTCATTTGCACGTAATCATTTTCAAAAAGCAAATCTAAACAGCCAAATTTTGCGATAAAAAATAAGGCAATACTGATACTTTTTGTTTTATTCAAGTTTGAAATCAGAACCCTCTGAAAATACAGCTTTTAGTGGCGGTGTAATTGAAATCAAGCTCAAAACTGTAGCAGCCCAAGCGCTTCGTACTTTTGATCAAATAAGGAGCGAAAAAAATGCTATGATCCGAATTAGACGTCGGCAGTGCAAAACCGGGATGCATCTTGAAGGCAACCGGCCATAACTACAGGTTGTTGCACCGTTGGTTGTAATGGTGACGGCCGCTTTAAAAAATATATTCTCTTGGACCATCGCGTGCTATCTGAAAAGTTTCTTACCTATCTACATCGTTCAGTTCTGTTCGCTAAACATTCAACTAAAGAGCGTGTTCGCTTAACCATATATAAATAAATTTTACGGTTTTCCTTGTAAATAGCCCATTTGCAAAGACAACAGGCTTTGAAGTTCATCTCAGTAAGGGATTGCACTCAGCTTTTACTTATTTCTTGAACTCTCAAAGCAACAAAATGAAAGCACTTCGAGACAATTATTCCCAGATGAGTATGTGCTAGTTTAAAATAAAAAAATACCGCCTCAAAACAGCTATTAAATTTATGCTATCGATCAGAAAATTTTCTTTCCACTTTACAACATTTACAAAAATGGTGAAAACTTATTTATGATTAGATAAACGAAATAGTATACACACCGCATGAGCAATGAATAGATAAATAAATCAATTTGCATAGCAAATAATGTAATATGAATACAACACGTTTTCTATTTGAAGCTCCGTCATTTCTCAAGCAGCGTTGATCTATGTAAACAGCATCAGTCAGAACTTTGGAACCGAAAAGAAATAAATTCAAATCGCATATGTCAAAATCGGGCTCATACAAATGGAAATGGAAATTTCGCAAAGAGCACCCGCCTGAAATGTTGATTCGTTTCGTGTACTTATTTTGAAAGGTCTATTATTTCTAACCCGTACAAAAGATTGAAAGATTTCATGTGTGGCTGAACACCACATAAATGGAAGTTTCATGTCTCAAGAAAACCCCAACACATTTTAAGATTACGCTCAAGGTGTAAGAGACAGGACACGTATGTCGAGTTATGTGGCAGTATTTGGATAGGTGAGAGAGTCTTTTATTTTCATTTCCGTAAACTGTAAATTAACGTTTGATTTGAAAGATATTATATTATTTGTGGTGTGTTTACCTTTATATATAATCACTTTAAATCAAAGAGAAGAAAAAGGTGATTATTCATAAAGGTATATTGTCTTCATCACAGTCCACGGAAGAACTAAAGCTCTAAGCATATTTGTTGATATTCGAGACTCATTTTGGTGAGATATGTGAAAAACTACCAAGGAACACCACTAAATCAAAAAACAGGTCAACCGCTAAGCCAAGCAAGTACAACTCACTTGCGAATTCAATCGCTTCCCTACCGTTTTTTCTACAACCATAAGAGGATATGTCACTTTAAAATCAAAATCAGTCGTAGATTTTCAATTCAGGCACACAACACCATTTCGCCATTGTCAGAATACGGTGAATTTCTCATATTCACGAGCTCACACAAATCTCACCGCCATAATATAGTGCGAATTCTCACCAAGGACCTCATCTACATATTTCTCCCCTAAAAATAGCAAAAAAGGATGCTCAAATGTTTCAAACCTTGTTAAGAGCAGCACACGTAAGTTTATGAATTCACACTTCAGAGGAGCGAAAGACGGTTTGCCAGGTTATGTGTGAGGCAGCCAACATATTTAAACACCAGGCTCTGCACACATCACCCGAAGCCCGGCACACCAAGTACGGCACGGCAAGGTAAGGAGCACACAAAGACCTGACCCCCACGCTCTGATGCGGTGAGTCCTAGTTCTTGTTGCTGTTTGGTGTTATTGTAGCAGCAGACACAAAGCAAAGGTATTTTAAATATTAATGGAGTTTGTAGGCAGGTGCGGCGCACATGTCTACGGATCCGAAGAGCCAAGAGAATGTTACGGGACGAGGCTTGGATAAGAGGTAGTGACGAATTTCGCATGGTGTAAAAAGAACACAAGAAAATTTACAACTTCCTTTTTGGTTTCTCGTTTAAGTTATGCGTATGTGTTAAATGTATGGCGTTGAAAATATTCACATGCCACTTTATTTTCTTCTTCTCTCATTTCGACATTTTAAAGCCTGTTAACCTGAGCCCGCACACTTTCCACAAGCCTCATTCAGATAGTTAGAAGAATGGGATGTTAATTCGTTAAGTTTTTATCCTACATGTCGTTTCTCGGGAAAACCGAAGTAAATATAAATGAGAACACACATGTATATGGTATGAAATTAAAGATTTAAAAACATGAGAGTGTACTGGAAAAATTGTCCATGTTCTCGGTCTACGGATCTTTTTCACATTTATTGCCAAGAGGAAAATCAGGGGTAAAGCTTGTTTGGAATCAATAAAATGTTTAAATAGATAAAGCATCCAAGTGTGTTGCTAAATCAATCATTGAACATTTTTTATTGAGTTTAGAAAATAAAAGCTAAAAAATACTGAAGATAAAAAAATATCCTTGCTTTCCAATCGGGCTGTCAATCTGGATATAATCATCATAAAAAAACTTAATGAAGACCTCAAATTAAGCTGAATCAATAATATTATTCAAAGAAGAGCTGTCCAGAATATTATGGCACTACGGTTTCAAAACATTAATTATAAAAATGACCAAAAAAATTATTTCACTGTGATTCAACATAATTTGACAAAAAGGATTTATTCTACCAGTTTCAGCTCATTTTAACCCCAGTATCTTCAAATTCAACGATGGAAAAATCTATAATTATCGTTATAGCATCGGCCACCATTGACTCGTTTGATAGCATCAGTGACTTTTTCGCATCGCGCCATCCAATTCAAATCATCCTTTGGTTTCTCTCTCGGATAGATTTTTAGGAGGCCTTCCTTTCTATCAGCCTATCGCATTTTGTTGTTCCTGATTTTATCAGTGACCCCATGGTTGCAATATCACTTCATTTCAGGATAGGCGGTGAATTTGATTATCTCTCCGACATTTTCGATCAATTCTTTTAAGTCGTCGATCGAAGCTACGCTTCTTCCATATTATCGTTGAATTGCATACTGATCCAAAAAGCTAGTAGATTCACGACAAAACTATTGTCAAATATAAAAATATTGCTTTTGTTGACTTTGTTTCATCAATATGTTTACAGCAATTTTTCATGGTCTTAGCAGGTTTTTTTTCGCTAGTCTTCCTCCGAGCGTCCTGATCCGTGATCCTTCGTGTCCGCAACGACAGTGAACTACAAAGTGTGTTCCAAAAGTTTCCAGACTTTTTAACAAGAGAACGAACCAGTGGCGTTCGAAAGAGACAACTTACACCGACATCCTATCAAAGTTTCATGACATTTGGATAAATAGAAGCTGAGCTATTAAGCCTAATGTGATAGTTTGTTTTTGTGTTCGGTCGTAAAATGAGCATCAAACAAAGAGCTAATATCAAGTTTTGTTTTGAACTCGGTAAAACTTTTAACGAAACGCATCAAATGATGCAACAAGTTTCTGGAAGTGATTGTTTATCTCGTGCAACAATTTATGAGTGGTTTCGGCGTTTGACGACCAAGAAAAGCCATAAACGAAAATAACATGGAAAAAGTGAGTCAATTTATCAAAAATGAGCCACAGTCATGGAGATCGACTTAAATTTGTCCGCAACATCGATTTTTCGAATTTCGACCGAACATTTTGGGCCAGAATATCGCGAAAGTTGCTAGAATATCGCGAAAGTGGAAGTTGGCGTTTGTTGCACGATAATGCGCCGTCTAACCCATAGAATCTGGTGACCGATTTTTTGACCAGCAATGGCATTTTAACCATCAATCACTCGCCATATTCGCCTGATATGGCTCCCTGTGATTTCTACTTGTTCAATAAATTGCATTTGACCATGAAAGGAAAGTGCTATAAAGACATTCAGGATATCCAAACGTCGACGACGACCATTCTGAAGATGATCTCGGTCAACGACCTAAAAAATTAGACATGCGGACAGCGGACTAGCCATATGGACAGCGGACTGCCACGGGGGCAGCCAAAAAGAAGCCAAAACCACAAAGCGTACGAAAATGTGTTTCAATGAATGTTTTGGAAATGATGAAAAAAATTACAAATTTATGTAATTTTTTATTTTTGGCATTGACTCCATTATCGCCTGTTTTAGATTAGCCCAGAAAATACTGATATCAGAGATCGATCGGCAAAAACCATTTATATGGCAACAGGGTTAATTAGGCTTGGTAAAACTTTCAGCTTTGGGAATTTGAACGAATACAGGAGGTGTTTTGTGCATAAAATCATATGAAAATCAAATTAAATTGACGGAATTTGATTGTATTTATACTAGCTAGTACGTTTGAAACATATATTTTGATTACTTACTGTACTCGTACTAGTTACACCTAGTATTGAAAGTCCTAGTACGATCCAATTCTAATCCACACTATTCTTGCAAAGCAAGCAAGTGGAGTAGTTTCGAGCAGATGCTGCTTGAAAACTAGTCCCACATTCTAGACTTTGTCCAACGCCTTGGCTGTGAAGACCTATGTGGATTTTTGTGAGCTGAGCCTGGACAACTCAACACTGCGATTTTTACAGCTACATATCTCTTTAAGCCTGCTAAAATGAAAACGTTTCGTGATTGCTCCTATGGAAATAAGTAGGTAAGGTTAGGTTGAAATGGCTGCTGATCTACAGAGGCCTGACGACCGACACATATAGGCACAAGAGAGGCCCGTTGGGATGCCACAATAAATTAGTGACTCTCTCCTATTCACTAAAATCACTTCCTTTGACAAATCGGACTATTCCCTTTAAGTTGACCAGGGACAGTTCCGTCAAGTGTGAGAGAAAGGGTGCACCAAGTGCCGCCAACCTTCTCCTTGCCAAAGCCGGGCACTGGCACACGAGATGGAGGACGGATTCCTCCTCGTCCTCAGAGCCACAACTCCGACAGAAATCGTTAAACTATACGCCCAATCGTTGCGCATGCCGCCATATGAGGCTGTGGTCAGTTGGAACGCCTACAGTGCAACGCAGATCGCTTCGAGTTAAGCCTTAAAGTTGCCTGGTGCGATGCCCATCCATGGATAACCAGGACTGCCTTGCTATAGCGCAGGACGATTCCTTTGCCCAGGACTTCCTAGCGTCCTAAAGATATTTTTGCCTGATGGCCAATTTGACCGATGTCATCGGTATTCTTTTTGAGGAGCAAGAGACCTCCGGTAACAAGGTTCCAAGCCTTGCTTGCTCATCGGCCTCACAGTTGCCCTGAAAACCCCTATGTCCAAGTACCCAGATCAATTGAACAACCGAATGTCTCGATATCTCCCTAAGAGATGTACGGCATTCAGCAACAATGGTGGACACTGTACAAGGACCAGCAAGGGACTTAAAAGAGAATATGTGTGAAAATACCAATATTGACCCCGAACATTCGATTACACAGAAACCAGTCGATTGCTTGAAAAATAGCCTCAACCTCTGCCTGAAAGGCACTGCAGTGGTCTGGTAGACAGAGAGACAGCTTAAGATTCAGCTCATCTGAGTATACACCACTCCCGACTCTATTGTAAAGGTTTGAGCCGTCGGTGTTCACATGGATAAGCCCACTTTCGAGGGTGAAGTCATCACGCCGTTCATTCCTACCAGGAATGCGAGTTGCGCACTCCAAATCTAGTAGGCATTGCGGAGCGATGTAGTCAATAGCGGAGCGGGAACTCCCTCGGCCAAAATCCTCACATGGCTGACTTCTGTTCTATCCCATGCCGAGATGCAATTCAGTCTCACAGCAGCAAGATTGGCTTGCTCTAAGATAAGTAGATTGGCTAGCAGCCAATGAAGCAGCACGAAAAGTGCCTTTGTAGGAGCGGATCGGAGCACTCCAGTTACCAGCAGTGCAGCCATCCTCCGCACTTTTTCAAGTTGCCGTTTGCAGCCTGCCACCAGAACGCTTCCCCAAACAATAGAATTGGCTCAACAGCAGTATAAAGCCAAGCAACAATACGAGGCTGTAGTCCCCAATTTGCTCCTGTGGCTCTTTTACAGCAGTAAAGTGTATTGAAAGCCTTCCGTGCTCTTTCTGCTACATTGTAAGTCCATAGTAACTTCGAGTCAAGGATAAGCCATAAGTACTAGACCCTCTGGCTCAGTTCAATGGAAACCCCATTTAATTTGGGTAACTCAAAAAAGGGAACTTTGTACTTCCTTGTAAACAGTACTAGCTCCGTTTTGCTAGGATTCACATTCAAGTTGCACTCATGACTCCAGCGTGAAAGTATGTCAAGAGAATGATTTAACCTCTCTGATAGAGTAGATAAATACTTTCCCGACACTGCCACAGCTACATATGTCGTCCGCATAAGCAATCACTTTGCAGCCGGCACGGTCCAGTTTCATTAGGAGAGTATTCACTGTGATGTTCCATAGCAGGGGAGAGAGGACCCCCAACCTGAGGTGTGCCCGTACTGAATCCTCGTCTTTCGCTGGCATTCCCCAGGGAAGAGATTACCACTCTACTTTTGAGAAGCTGCACAATAAAAACAATCAGCCGCCCATCCACGTGTAGCACCGAGAGTGCCTCAACAATTGCGTTAGACTTTACGTTGTTGAAGGCCCTCTCAATGTTCAAGAAGGCGGCAAGCGTATATTCCTTTCGAGCAAGAGATTTCTTAACTTGCCTATTCATTGTTTTGAGCAAAAGACGAACAAATATACTGCATCTGAATCCCTATAGATTTTCAGGAAAGTTTTTATTTGAAAAGTATATGGAATTTTTACTTGACTTTAAACTCGCAAATTATGTCTTCCATTGCAGATGTATATAAATTTAAGTAAACATTTTTATTTATGTTGTAGATTATAGAATTTTGTTTTAGCTTTTGTAATTTGATCATCTTGATTTTTGTTACAAACTTGCATATACATATAGTGAGCGTCGTTTTACTCATAAGAGGTTTTTTTTTTAGTCAGGATATATTATTTTTATATTGAAGGTTAAATCTTTAACCAAACTCTCTTCTAGTTTTTCCTCCACGTTTCGTGCTATACGATTGAGTTATTTGAGTGTGATCGCCCAAAAATAGTGGTAATGTATCCGTACCAAGAAGATGAGATATAAATAGAATTGCGTTTAATTAGATTTACATTACGATACTCCAACCAACACGAAATTTATATTCTGTTTGTTGGCATATATTCACATAGACATGTAACATGATGGCCATTATGAATCGTTTATGCTTTTGGGAATATATTTAATACTGTTTCTTGAATAACTTCTTTAACACTAAACTTATGTATGAACGCTAGTAAAATACTACACGAAGATTATATTAGTCCTCAAACAGCTCCCACTATAATTACAGAAAACGCCAGAAGCTCACACGTTTTTACATAAAGTAGGAATATACCCTGCTCAGAGAAGGTAGAACCATCGTAGCGAAGTAGTGAAATGTTTTTGGTTGCTATTTGCTTTTGACATCAACCTCGTTTCCCGTAGATTGATAACAAGAGTCTCTGTAGTCTACATCATTTCCCATGGTTTCCATTTGAATGATGCTCGTGGTATTAATGCTTCTGAGAATACTCGCACACTTCAACTCATTTCGCTAATTATTTTCGTATTCAAATTACGAGCTGCCTGAATTTAACTTTTCGCCACATATCTTTAAAAATTTGTATCTAAATATTTACGGAATTATACGTCCTTGGACACAAAATTTAAAATTTCACCGTTAAGACGAACAGAGGATAAAACAACTAGTAGGTTCAGAAAAACACAAGCGGTTTTGTTTCGCCTCGGGCAGCATTCATGTTCTAAATAATTCAAAACGGCATAGGGTGTGTGCTCTGTTCTTATTAAGAACATCTCCAGGAAAGATATTTACATCGCGAAACATTTCTTATTTTTTGGGCAACACGGCCATGTAACAGCAATAGAATAAGTCTGGCTCGACATCAAAACGAAAGATTGCAAGTAAATAACTGAAAACACACACGCACTCACGGAGAGAAAAAAACGACGAATTCAAAAGTAGCTTGGGGCTAACATCTCAAAACGACACGGCCCAAATCAGAGACGAACAAGATAATATACTTTATATGTATGTATGAATGCGATATTTGGTCGTTTCGAATCCCCGACACATGAACATTCTCATATTTCATATTTTTCGTCTGTTCAATAGCGTTTCCTGTCTTTCAGATCCTGCCTATCGGCGAACGGTATATGTATGCGTAGCACAACTTGGATACCCGATTTTCGTAGGCGGCTGTTGTTATTATTGCAGTATCCAGCAAGCACCGCAATTTCGGTCTTGTTAAAAATTTGAACGAGAAAAAAAAACCCAAAGAAACATACAAACACGCGTTTTATTTACGTTCTTCATTTGTTGTTTATTATTTTTTCGCTTTATTTCGACAGACATATTCCATGACAGCCACAATAGTAAAGACCGTCGCGACAACGGAAAGGATCCTCTTAGATTTTCGCGCAAATACTACGAATACTTTGTGTTCGAGTGTGCTTGCATACGTGTTAACAAATGTGTTTACTCTTGTGGAATTTGATCTGATTTACTTTTGTATGTTCATTGATATAATGTACTTTTATTATTATGATTTGGCGGAACAACAATAGAAAAGCCCCTTATATCTATTTTTCCACACGGAACGATGAAGATTTGTATATCATCTATAGAGTGATGCGTTAGGGGGAAGCGAAATGTTTGAATAGTGGTAGATGAGCATCAGAGCAGATGGGATACGTAAATGAAAATACAGTACTAGCCCGAAAGTTAGAAAAAAAAAGTTTTGGCTAATTCTAATTTCTTATAATATCTCATTTCCAAGAATTTTTCATGACAACAAAAATATGGGTCCGGGAGTACATTCGAAAAGAGTTGCATACATTAATTATGCAGATGTTATAATTTATAAAATAAATCAAAAAGATTATCACACGAAGAAATCATTTATTTTGGATTGCCTTTTGCCAGTTTTTGCATACAAGTTTACGGCTTTGTCCCGAACATTTTGTATGGTAGCAATTTCTGTTGCTGATAAGAAGTTCTGCTTACTTCAGCTCAGCAAGCCAATAGCAAAATTAATTGCCTCTGCGTGGGAGACCCTTCAGCTTAATTCCTCGTCCTCGGAATCGCAGCTGGTCGATGAATTTAGTCTTTGGTCGATGATATCGTCATCCCATTCTTCGATCTGAGTTTCTGTTATTTCATTTAAGAATTCCGTGCATTGTGTATTTTACCATTTGAAAGTACCTGATCCAGGAGTTGAAGCAGTTCTATTGTTTCCTGTCGAAGCCTTAGATTAACAGGCGGAATATTGCCTTCTTCTTCAAAGTCACTTTCCTCAGTAATATTCCTGACATTGCTATCGATGCAGTGATCCAAAAGCTTTTTCCAACTTGATTGCAGTACAGTCGGAGAAATTGAATCACAAGCGGACTTTAAAAACAAAATAGCTTCGCGGATTGTAACTTTCTTCAATGCATTGGCCACTTACAATTTTATAAGAATTTTAATGTTTTTTCTTTAGCTCACCGTGTCAATTTAACTTCAAGAAAATCGACTTGGATGCACTAAATAGTCTCATTGCGAGGTGTGATTGGTCCCCTGTGATGTCAGAAAAAGACACTAATGAGGCAGTGTACAATTTTCATTTAGTTCTTTTCGGATGCTTTGCTCAATTTGTACCAGTCTCTGTCCCTAGCAATTGCAATAAGGTTCCATGGAAATCACATAAAAAATTTAAAATCTAAAGCTTGGAAAAGATATGGCTTGGCTCGGTCTGTTTCTGACTTTGTGGTTTTTGTAGAGTTGAGAAATATTTATCAGTCCGAGGTCGAAAATTCTTAACAAACTCACCTTAGAAATCTTAATTCTACTTTTCAACAGCAGCCTAAAAGGTTTTGGAATTTTATTAATTCCAAGAGATACCACGTTGGGTATCCCACCACATTTAACTCCGACGATATGGCCATTTCCGATCCAGTAACTATTAGCAATATTTTCGCTTATCATTTCCGTACCGCATACGGAAATAGGAAAATTTCTGCTAATATTAATAATTATAATGACATCTTGACAATGCTCCCAATATCTTCATTGGGAGTGAAAGACTTGTTTATAGACGAAGATACCATTTTAGCTTTTTCGAGGAAGCTGGATAATAATTTGACACCAGGCCCTGACGGCATTCCTAATGCTATCTTAAAATATTGTATCTACTCTCTCTCTTCTATTCTTGTCTACCTATTTAATCTTTCTCTGTCGCTCGGTATTTTTCCTAGTGGTTGGAAATATGTAATTGTCACACCTATTCATAAAAAAGGCGATAGAAATGTTGTAGGCACTATCGTCTCATCGCAAAACTTACATGGGTTGCTAAACTATTCGAAGCGATAATCAGTAATGTTGTGGCGTTTCATAGCAAATCCATATTATCTCCTTTCCAACATGGTTTCATGAAAGGCACTACCAACCTGCGTGAGTTTTCCCATTTAGTTATCCCATCATTTGAGGCAGGATTTCAGGTAGACTGTATTTACACTGACTTCACGAAGGCTTTTGATAAGATGGATAAATCCATTTGATTGTGTAAATTATCCTCGTTTAACTTTCCTTAGCTATTTATTTCCTGAAAAGCATCTTATTTGGAATGTCGTACCCAATGTGTATCCATCCGTTGCGCCCTTTCATCAGATATTGATGTCATATCTGGTGTTCCTCAAGGTAGTCACTTAAGACCTCTACTTTTTCTTTTATATATAAATGAGCTGCTATCTATCCTGAAACATCCGTCAATTTTACTATATGCAGATGACGCCAAAATTTTTAAAAAGGTATCTAATACTCACGACTGCTTGGAAATTCAAGCTGACCTAAATAGCATCATGACTTGGTGTGACACTAACAAATCAGTCATTAATATTGACAAGTGTACCGTTGTTTTGTACACGCGTAAAATCAATACGTTGAGCTTTGAACTCTCATTGAATAGTATTCCCTTAAGGTATTCTGACAAAGTACTCGATTTAGGAATTCTTTCAAATAATTCTTTTACTTTTGACGATCATATTAACGCCATCTTATTAAAAGCTTCATCTACCTTGCAATTTGTGAGGAGGCGATCCAAAGAGTTTCATGACATACATCTTACTAAGATTCTTTTTTGTGCGTTAGTAAGACCGATACTTGAATATGCGTGTATAATTTGGGCGGCTTATCAGCAGGTGTATGTGGATCGTATCGATTCCATTCAGAAAAAAATTCTTCGGCTTTGTTTGCGTGAATTTGCTTGGTCAGATCCTCTTCGCTTGCCTCCTTACATTGATCGTCTTAACTTAATAACAGACGTGAAAATACACTTAATAACAGACGTGAAAATTTCAAAACAATCTTTGCTGCTAAGCTCTTCATGGGTAATATTTCATCTGAACACCTTTTAGGTTTATTTGGCCTCAATACCAAGGGTCACAGAGTGAGATACGTCAAAATTTTATGTGTCGCTGACTATCGGACCAACTACGCCTTCATTGAGCCCGTTTCGTCCATTAAAAGAACTTTTAACAGTGATTACCATCAATTTGACTTTAATTTATGCTTACCGTCTTTGAAAAAGAGCTTAGCTACAAATAGTCCACTTTAACTGATTTGTTTGTAAGTTTTTAATCTTTTTTAATGTAAATGTTACTAGTCTGTATTAGACGAACTTTTTTGAAAATAAATAAATACAAGCAAATGTTCGAAAAAAAGCCGTTCTAGATCACAGATCTTCCACCGATTTATTCGTATTGTGCCAGCTGCTTCACTGACCCAAGTAGTCCTCATTTAATGGCGACACTTCTCGCCAGGTCACGAAAGTGGCTTAGTGTATCTGCAGCTTTTCATCCACTATACTTTCCCAGAGTATAATCACTACACCGTGACACTAACGCCGCTGATTGTCCGCGACTGCTTATTCGTATATCAATATGATTATTCACAGCTACCCGCAATATATTGTGGGCATTCCACTATCTGCAACCTGTGGACGCGATTGGTAGCTTACAGCTCAGCACTGGTTTTCAATTATTAATGACTCTAGTTTGGGGCACTTGAAGCAGCCACCTTCATTATAACGTTTTTATACTTAAAATGTTGGTTCCACAAGTATGAGAACGAGAAAAACCAACCGTATTAACCTCTGTATCCTGTATCCCTGAATTTTAACGGGTTCTTGCCATCCGGTATTAGAATTCGCATACTAACAACTGCTTAATCGTTTGCCATCAGTGTCTTTGGTTTTTCACCCTGAGGAGTATGGGTTGATCTGGAAAAATGTTAAGATCTTGCACTTTCTTATCTTTCTTATAGAAACACGCAAAATTTCGGTGAGCTGTTTGTCGACAAAAAGCCAATGCTTTGACAGGCGTCATATTCTTTGATGTTTCAATTACACTTATTGCTTTCAACAGGTATTTTAGTATTATTTTTGTTTATCACTACTTCAAACGAACAAAATTTAAAACTTGCTGACATTTTCCAATGAATGCTGAATGATATTTTCTTGGAAATATGTTCACATACATACGTTTTTTCCTAAACTTTTTTTTATCGAAAAACTGTCTGATCTTCAAATGACTGCAAGTCCACTATGGGTCCTGTGGGTTCCTTGAAAAAATCACAAACCTTTCTTTGAACTTTTTGTTTTCGAGGAGACTCACGTAAGCTAGTTTTTTTCGCTACACCCTATGTTAGGTTAGGTTAGTAAAGAGAGCTGCCGGGAAACGCGGCTTGCATTAGGCCACCAGTTTGGGCCCATTTGCCACCCTCCGCTGGCTTTTTAGAGCTGCCAAGTGACCGCTTCGCCAAACTGGATCAGCTGACTCAGCGTGACGGTACTGGCCACCTCTGCTAACTTTTGAAAGTGGTATGCACCAAAAATTTTGAGGCGTTTATTATTTAGGGCCGGACAATCGCAGAGAGTATGCTCGATGGTGTCCTCTTCCATCTCGCACCTGTTGCATAAATTGCTGGATGTCAGTCCCATTCTCTTCGCATGAGATGCGGTAAGGCAGTGCCCTGTGAGCAAGCCGACCGTGGCTCTCAAGCAGTTTCTGCTGAGCTTGAACAGTTTCCTGCTTTTGCTTGGATCAGGTGATGGCCATAATGTCCTGGCCACCCTGCAGTCCAGCCTGTTTTCCCATTCGGACTTTAGTTTGGCCCATATGGCGGCATCAAGTTTGTTTGTGGCGTCAGCGATTGACCGAGGTACAGTGATGCAGGGCAATTGCTCCGCTACACCCTAAAAACAAACTAGTCTCATAGGAATATTCTCTTTGTCAAACGCAAACTGAATACAACCTACACTTGCATCAAACTAATACTACTACCAACTCATTGGACTAAATAAAATATAAAATTTGAAATCACTTTAGGACTAAAACAATAATGATTCAAATATCGAGAGTCGAGGAATATCATGCCGATTCTCGAATTTGTTGGCTTAATATTGTAAATATCTTTTATAACTGTCTACAAAGACATTTGCCTTAAATATACAATTTTTCTTGAAGAAGTTCCATAAAAAGTTAATTGAACGGTCAGACATAGAGTGTATTTTCAAAACTGGTGGCCAGTGCGATATTTCAATTTCCCTTTCCTCCATCGCAGTATGGCGAACCTTACCCGAAGAAAAATCGCCTTGGGAGTAATCACGTTAACATTCCATCATTTCCCTTCGAAATCCCTTTTCGCCTATCCACAATGCCATTATCCCAACCTATACTTCACTTATATTGCACCGAAAATCTATTGTGTATCTCTTGGATGTTATTTCCAAACACACATAAACCTCTCTCAGTCTTTCGTTGTAAAATTGACCCAAAAGAAAACTGAAACTCGAGTAAGTACCTACGAAAGCGTCAAAACAGAGCTGAATGAAGCTCGAAGAAACGAAGAAGTAGAAGAAGCAATATGAAATTTAATAAGAATAAAGATGCTTGTCTTCTCGATGAATCTCGAGGATACGGAACAATGACGTAGTTGAAATTATCATAAAATCTAACTTTTTCGGAACTATCATGATGACTATTCGTCTTTCTCTAGTTTTATTTTCCAACTATTTTAGTAAGCATCCATATATGGTGCGTTGTATGAATGTACGAGAATTCACGAAAATCTTACAAAGTAGAGACATGTATGTTAGTATTCTATGTTCAGTGCCGGTTGAAAAAAATTTTATGCGAAAATATCATGGCTGATACAGAAGTAAATTGCTATGGTGAACTTTTATTGAAAGCGAAAAGGGTTTTATATGTGTCGTTGAGATGAATGTGTAGTTAATATTACGGTTCGTTGATAAAATAGGTCAAATACAATTTGGGGAAAAAGTTCAAGCGAAAAGAAATGACGAGAGTATTTCAACTGAAATCAAATCAAATAAGTTTACCACACTGGGTTTACAGTATTGGGGCTATAACTTAATAATTTAAAGCATTTCGGGAAAATAAATATATGATGATGTACTCTCGAACAGAACATATTCTTTGAAATATGAATAATTATAATTCTCTAATCTAAGTGATTGTTCCGCTTTATTTATGGTACCTTTCGAAAATGTTCTTCTTTGAGGACTCTTTAGGGTTGCATTTATGCAGAATATGACATTTTAGAAACATGAAAAATAAGAAAAATGATAAAAACGAACATAAAATTTTTTTCATATTTAAATATAATATATGATTAAAAACATTCACACGCTCAAATCTGTACGTAATCTACGTTCTGTATTTAACCCTATTCATAAACTATATTCAGTGTTACATCGTTCATATACATATGTCTGCCAGACACCTTTTATTCAAGGGTATTTTATTGAATAACCAATGTCATTATTTAAAAAAGAAACAGATAAGTTAGAAAGACGAAACTTTTATTATACTTAAAATACATAAAAAATGTGGAAAGACGTAATACACTTTTTTGTAGAATCATATCAACCATTCCTTGTTCAAAGCAACAGAACTCAACTATAACACAAATGATGAAAATGTTCAGTGCTGGCAACATTTTCCCAACGAAGCAGCAATAAGTTTACCTTCACAAGCTCATACTTAAACCAACTTATCCTTTGAATTTCGTTATCATCGGAGGATTTCGTCGAAAGCTTTAGCGGTTAACGTTGTTAAGGCTGCCATCCAAAAAATGTTCAAAACTCGGAAAATTTAAAAATTGGTTTCTTAGTTTTATTGCAAATGTTGTGCATATGAGTATGTAATTTGAAGCATCTGTTGATGCAATAGTTACGAAAATGGCTAAAGCTGGTTACCCTGTGTCAGCAGCAAAGCAAAATATATACCAAATCTGCTTCACGTTAAGTTAAACCCAACCAGTAAATTTCGTTTCGATTGAATCACTGCGCTGGAAGTTATACGGGTGAAAAGAATTTTAGGGTGACCACCCTCAACACTCTTCAAATTTTTAAAGCGTTAATATTTGTTGTTAATTTTCATTGCAGGATCGTTCCCATTTGCAAATCTAATGACATAATCGCGCAGTAAAGAAATTCCAAAAAATTACAAAAATGGTCATAGCTGGCAGCCCTTTCATGATTTTTGTACGAAATTCCTATGACATTTGGCTCACATTAAAATCTATTTACTGCATAAACTTCATTTTGATATCATGACTGCACCGGAAGTTATAGGGAAAAAAGCTTTATTTTGCTGAGCAAATTTGCAATATTTAGGAGACAAAAATCACCATAGCTGGCAACTCTATTCTAATTTTTCAGCTAAATTTTTCACTAAATGTTACCTTAAGTAACATCCAAAAATTTTGTGAATTTTGTTTAAATCTGATGGCTGAATCGGAAGTTATAGGCCAAAAAGCTGTTTTTTTCTCAGTGATTTTTCAAGATGGCACCACTGCCACAGGGTTGGCCGCATTTCAAAATCATTTCTATCAGACCTGGTCCTAGTTGATACCAACATGTCCTGTGAATTTCATTATGATCGGATAATCCGGTCGTCAGTTCTCGTGAACAGAACTTTCGAGTGCTGAAAATAGAGGTAATTTAGTGATGGGTTGCCGTTCTTGTGCAAATCAGAATTTTAAATATTTCAAATTGACATGATGCACAAACGTTAAAATTTATCAATGATTTGAATTTTTTGTCAAAAATCAAAAATTTTTCAGGAGATTCAATGATTTGAAGGATTTTTTTTCAGGAGCCTGCCGCAGCTACAGGGTTACCCGCACTCCCTTGGAAATCCATGTGTATTAAACTTTAGTCAACATCAATACGCTCTGCAATGATCCAATGTTTTTGTAAGAAGTAATGATCCAATGATCCAATGTTTTTGTCAGAAGTAATGACAAATCAAAATTTGAAAAAAAATCCTTGCCTACTTTTAGGCACGCTGCACCCACACACGGCTCAAAATTTCCAATTTTTTGTCATAAGCAAGCTTAAAACATAATGAGTTTTCATTTTCAATACCTTTTTTGAACAAAAATTCACGCTGCTTGGAAATATAGGAGTACCTCAAAATTGACTAAAGTGCTCACCGCCGCCAAAACGTTTAGGATATCTGAATTTTAGCAAGTCGTGGACCTACCTACTAAATACATTTACGTTCTCCGAAAGTTTCAGCTCAATCAGATCTACCACTCCAGAGATTATCTTCCTTAATCATTTTGATGATATATATATATATATATATATATATATATATATATATATATATATATATATATATATATATATATATATATATATATATATTATATATATATATATATATATATATATATATATATATATATATATATATATATATATATATATATGTATATATATATATATATATATAAAGATATATGAATTTTCCGCGAAACGAGTTTAATACTAATTTTCTTCGAAAATTAGTAAAAACTAGTGATGGGCTCAAAAACGCCAAACAGTTTGAAAAAAACGTTTGGCGGCAAAAAACGAACGAACAGTTTTTCCAAATTGCGACAAACAGTTTTTCTAAAACGAACAGCATTTCTAAAACGAACCATTTTTCTACAACGAATAGTATTTCTAAAACCAATTATTCCAAATATTCTACAACGAATAGTTTTTCTAAAGCCAATCGTTTTTCTTTTTCTAAAACGAATCGTTTTTTTAAAACAAACTGTTTTTTTCAAACGAATCGTTTTTCGTTTTTCTCAAACGAATCGTTTTTTTTTAAAACGAACTGTTTTTTTCAAACGAATCGTTTTTTGTTTTTCTCAAACGAATCGTTTTTTTAAAACGAACTGTTTTTTTCAAACGAAACGTTTTTTGTTTTTCTCAAACGAATCGTTTTTTAAAACGAACTGTTTTTTTAAAACGAACTGTTTTTTTCAAACGAAACGTTTTTCGTTTTTCTCAAACGAATCGTTTTTTTAAAACGAACTGTTTTTTTTTCAAACGAAACGTTTTTCGTTTTTCTCAAACGAATCGTTTTTTTAAAACGAACTGTTTTTTTAAAACGAACTGTTTTTTGTAAAACGAATCGTTTTTCGTTTTTTTCAAACGAACCGTTTTTCGTTTGTTAAAACGAACTGTTTGGCAGAGGAAAACTGTTTAGCTGCGGAAAACAATATTTTCGTACTTGCGAGCGTTTTCGTACTTGCAAGTATTTTATTTAAATAGCTGTGTTTAATGAGCAGTTCTAGGTTGAGCTGGGTTGAGACATCTCAACAAAATGTGTTCTATGAGTAATTCGGCTGCTCTCACTTGCCCGAAGTTGCTCTGATTTGTGTTTCATGAGCATGCTCTAAATTGAACTAGATCAATTTAGAGCACGATTTCTGCTCTATCTTTTTTGATAGAGCAAGTTCGGGCAAGCGCTCAGCTGTTTAACAACTGTCAAAATTGTGACTGAAAATAGTGAAGTGAAATTGCAGGCAATTTAAAAGAAAATATGGAAAACTTCAGAATAGAAAACACTAGTGGGAAAAGCATGACACTACAGTGTTCACCGAGCACAGCAAATACTTTAAGAGAAGGTATGAGATGTATCTAGCTTTAATTTTTTGCAAATTCATAAAATTTTGTATTTGAAGATCCACAACTGTGTTCGGAACTATTTGCACGGTCATTCTCATCGGAATCAGAAGAGTCTCAACTGCTACATATGGAGGATAACATTCTTCCTGTCTCCAAATATGGCGGGAAACTACTCGAGAAATAAAGCGATTTGGCTTGATAGCCAATGTAAGCTTCTGATCGAAATTTATAAAGAAACCCGCCCGAAACGTGGCAAACAAATTGAGGTCAAAAATAAAAAAAAAATGTGGGACTTTATTTCAAAAAAAATAAATGAAAAAGGACATAATTTTACTGCTTTCCAAGTGGAAAGCAAGTGGAAGAGTCTTGAACGAAGCTTCAAGCAAAAAACAAGCCATAACAAAAAATCAGGAAGAGAAAGAGGCAATTGTAGTTTTGACAAGTAATGCTTCATATTTTATTTTAATAGATGTGTTGTAAAGGCTAGTAATTTTTATTTAGGGAATTGAGTGAAGTTATGGTAAAGAGCCCGTCTGTTATCCCACCATTTGTGTTAGGATCACACAACGGAGGAAGACGAAATGAGGAAATTTTAGTTGAAAGTGGAATTGCTGCTGAATTAGGTGAAAACACATGGGTTTTTTAGGTAAGCAAGTAATTATTTTTATTTCTTGCAGAAAATTCTGAACAAGAGGAAAATGTGCCCAGCGGAGAAGAACATAGCATCCCAGCTGTCTCAAAACGGGTATATTCAGTAGCAAAAGAGATAAAACTGTGGAGGGAACAAAGAGCCGCAGAAAAGAGAGAAGAAAAAGAAGAAAAAATTGCATTTAGAAAAGAGAAAATAAGGGCTTACGAAGAAAGAACTAGAGAAACGAAGCGAAAAAATGATATATTGGAAAGATTTTTGCAGTGTTATTCTGAGAAAAATAAAAATTAATTGATTTGAAGGATGATATTTCAATAATTTACAATTCTAAAATTTTTTAATTTTTTATTCAATATATATTACTAATTAGTATACTGTGAAGATCTCTAACAGACGGGAAAACATATAGTTTAGATAAACCAATTATAAATTCATGCAAGTATCAATTAATAATTCAAAATACAAACTAGAAAAATATAATACTTAGTACAACAAATACAAAATGAGGAATATATAATCAAACCAAAAATGATATCTAAGTGCAATTTCTATTAGCACTCAACTCCTCACATAATCTATCACGCAAAACCCCGTCGCGTATTAGGTCAATTGGACCATTCTGGTTGTCTTCGATATTAAATACAGGATCATTCTCATGCGCCTCCAAATTATCGTCACGCTGATTATGCAGGACGACGCACGCTCGTACAAAATGACAAAATTTTTCAATTCCTCTCAATTTGCAATAATATAATTGCCTAAATCTTTGCTTAAGCAGCCCAAATGCATGCGCGATCATCACTCGACCTGAGCTGAGTTTTTTATTGAAGTGTTTTTGGTCAGCTGATAAGTGACCGTTATCTTTATATGGTGTAACCACGTAATTTGAACAGGCATAGGCAGAATCCCCCAAAATATAGTATTGACCACAAAGTCCCAGAAGAATTGGATAAATATCTGAGTTTTCGAATACTCGATTATCGTGTGCTGAGCCTGGAAATCCAACAAACATGTCCAGAATTTTTTTTTTCTCGTTGCATATTCCTTGCAACTGAATGCTCTTCACATTTTTTCTATCAATGAAATAATCGGATATACCCTTTGGAAGGTCTACTTTCAGATGTGTTCCGTCAATTGCAGCTGTTTGAAGAGAACATGTAACATAAAAATATGTAGAACAAAAATAAAACATATCACCTACCAATTACTCCACTTAATCCAGTTTTATTTTTTACATATTCTGAGGTTATTTTTTTTCCTCGTCTGTTGGCCATTTGATGTAAATATTGGATAAACTGCTTATAAAATATGTAACTCTTGAAATAATTCGACTTGCGGTTCCGATGGACACATTAAATCGGTCAGCTATATCTCGGATGGAACAGGCCTCGTGTCCCGCAAACCAAAGAAATAATGCAACATGCATTTTAGCACTGAATACTTTGGTTTTATCAAGTTTTTCGAATTCTTGTGAACTTTCGAACTTGCTGCAAAGTAATTCTAATACATTTCGAGTCACACGAAAATGCATTAAAAATTCTTCATCCGTATACTTCGGAATTACTTCTTCCACGTATTTGTGGATGCAATTTCTTTTATTTCTGGTCATGGCTAAAATACAAACATTATCATCATCACTACTCTCGATATCTGATGAGGATAAGAACGAATTATCTGAATCAGCGGAATCATCAAACTCTTCAATTAGCTCAGTGGCTAAATATTTTTCCATTTTTTAAAATTATAATTCAGTCGTTACCCTGTTTATTAAAAAAATACTATAATTTACAGCACGGTTTATTACACAATATCACTATCACGGATTCACTATAATCACTCGCATTTACATTAACCTCTCTGATTTAAAAACTGACAGGCTGAACTTCTGACACTTTGAGAATTTTTGCCTGAAAAGTGTTCCATAGGATTTCGTGCTCTCAATTGCTCGAACTTGCTCTACTTTTTTTGACACCTGCACTCCTAAAACTTGCCTTGAGATGCTCTGCTTTTTTTTCGTGCTCATTAAACACAGCTAATATTCAAAACGTTTTTAGGGCAAAAGGAGCTGAAATTGGACAAAATCGGCCAATTTTGGGTTAGAGTGGTTTGGGACATAACGGGCCAAGACCTATTGCTGTGATACGAAAATTTCGGTTTTGTGGGGGAGTAAGGGGTTTTTTGGCCATAGTTTGGCAAAAACTAACTTTACCGCGCTTTCGATGATTGGAAGTGGTCCGGGAGTACAATACTGATATTTGATGGGCAAAAAAAAATTTGTTATAGGGGAATTTGGCAAAAACGTCAATTTTTTCCAACATTTTTTTTTGGTCTAGCATGAACTCGGGGACCATTCTGAGTTGTTTCGGGCGAAATTTCCTTACAAATCTAGGAAAAAGTGGCCTAGTTTTGAAGATACGGCAAAATGAAATCCGCCGGAAAAACTAAAAGCAGTACGAAAAGTGCCAAGGAGGAAAAGGTTGAGATCCTATTTGGATCACCAGTTAGCGTCTCTGGGTGTGCTGACGCCCTCCTCGTGATTGGAGGTCGCCACGAGTGTGTCTCCAACCCTACCGGGGTTGTAAAATTAACGAAACCGCGGGAGGTAAGGTGCCCCTTGGTCTCATGTCCAGCCTTACGGAAGAGGTTGGCCCCCTAGTGGGTGCATGTTTAATGTTGAAGGACCGTCTACTTCCGTGGCGATTCAGTCTGATCCTTTACGTGGAAAAATGAGTGCATGGTGTGTGTTAAACGAGATACTGGCAGATAAAAAACCGCAGACGGATTCAAAAACAAGGGCTGAGAAAGAAGTGAACCGTTATTTCAAAGACGATATTCTACCACGTTTTGATGAAAAAGGCATGCATAGCTGTCCGTTGGGCTAGTGGAAAAAACATCGGCAGTTGTATCCAAATTTGTCTGAAATATTCAGAACAAAGTGTAACATCGTTGCGACGTCCGTTCCATGCGAAAGGATTTTTCCAAAGCAGGGAACCTGATAAGTGATCGAAGAACTCGTCTGACATCTAAAAAAGTTTTATTATTTTTACGATAAATTATGCAATAAATGTATTATGAAATGCTTTGGAACTCTTCTTTATTGTAGTAACAGTTGGTTTGATTTCTTTCATATGGCATACGACCATGTGTGTTGATTCTTTACGACTACGTACAGTGATTGATGTATGATTTTACGGTTGATCAAGTAGATAATATAATGGAAAATAAGTACGTTACAAGTATCAATTCAGTTTGGAAGCAGCAATGAATGTTTACGTTGGTGACAGGAAGACATAATACATAAAATATGTATTAGAAATACCTAATACGTAAAAATCCATTGCACTGAACTAATTGAAGATTATTCAAACTGTGAACGATGTTTCTTATTTGAACTACATTTCAAATATATATATTGTCGTACAGCATAAAATTTGTTCCTTTTCGTTAATTCAAACTGTTTTTTTTCAAACAGTTTAAAAAAACAGTTGTTTTTAAAAAAAAACAGTTCGTTTTCGTTTTTTGAAAACAACAGAAACGCCCATCACGAGTAAAAACCATTACTCCGAGCATTCTTCGCATAACATCTCGCGATGCTCCATGCACATATGAAGTTTGTAGGAGGTGCAGATAAGTCTAGTCTTTTTTTTTTTTTATAATGGCAGATTTTGTAAAGTTTCCTAGTCTGATTTCCAGTGTTTGTTGGTATATCTGGCAAAGAATCGTTGGTATATCGGGAAACATGTTCGATTGTCTGGAGAAATTTTTAGCTAAAAACAATTGTAACACTCTTCATAAACATAAACTCAGAGAAAAATTGTTGTATAATCAAAAAAAATAGATATGAATCAAATATTTGCAAATATGATTCGGCGTCATTTACGTTTCTTTTTAGCACAAAATGTTTTGTTTTACATTCAATTATGAAAATTATGGTATGGAAATGACATTTGTATAATAAAATGGAATCATTTTTATTGAATGTGGGGGCATATTCAATTCAAATAAGATTCATTTTTTATTTAAAAGTGTTTCTACTTTTGATTTAAATTTGATTCTATTAAATTTTAAGTGATGAAATTTTTCTGAGCTCAGTACCAATGCTGTCGTTGTACTCTGATCGGAGTATTTGTACTCCGTTTTTAGGTGCCGTACTACTGTACTACTTTCACTTGCAAAGTACTCCCTTTTCTGAGTTGCTGGCAGCGGGAAAGGTATAAATCGGATGTAGTCCGGGGAAATCTAACATGGTGCTTCGGAAAAATTAGGGGAAAGCTGAATTTTGGTGTAAACCTTGGTACTGGCGTGTTGAACAAAATGTCAAAAGTCCCCATAGATCCGAGTGCTGTGTCACTTTTTATACGGGGTCAAAGGTCACCAAAAGTGGCCTTTCCTAAATATCTCAGTAACGGTCACGTCTTCAGAAAAACAATGTATGACGAATTTGTAGCTCAAAAAATTTCCAACAAAAAAAATTCTAGAGCTTTTTCCTGTAACCATAACCGTTTTTGAGATAAATTGATCTAAACATTTGTTACTAACAGCATCCTCTTTCTCACGGCATGTTAATATTATCCGATTTCGATTACGACTTGGCGTGTTTGTGAGTTTGTTTTTCTATATTTAAGAGGCGCATAGAAAAAACATATAAATAAACTTATCTACCAGACTCCAAGGTAGGTGAAAAAGTGTGCTCCGAAAAGTTCCCCCCTCTCCCTTTGCCATAAAATGGTATCCCTGAGCATCCATTTCAAATCTTCAGAAATGAGCTCGTTGCCTACTCTTTGCCCACTGTTAAACAATATATGACCACTTTTTATCCTGTTAATTGCCTATTCTTGACATCGCAGGACCAGCCCTACATCCACACCCTTACCACACCCTACCCACCCCCGCAAACAAACCACCCCGAAATACCCGGTTTTTTAGTTTTTTTTCCATTCCGTCTTAGCCCATGAACGATTAGGGCAAGGTCACGTAATTTCAGGTGCAAATTGGTTTCGAGACGTGACATGTCCCTTTGGCGCTATGCAGTCATCACAGGATTGGTAAAAAAACTGATTATTCGGGGATAATCTGCATCGGATTGACCTCCTATAATGTCAAGAATGAGCGTTTACAGAATTATGCCATGATATTATCTTGCTTTTTCATGCTCCTAGGCCCATGATAAGTTACAAAACCTATTTTCACCAGCAATTTGGTTGTTTTGTCTTGCTCTTTCGTGGAATATCCTATAAATGATGCCGCAATACAGTTTTTATCGGAGAAGAGAGTAGCGAACAGATGTCCCTACAAGTTTTATGGCAAAGGGGGGCGGGGGGTGGTGGTAACTTTTCGGAGTACACTTTTCCACCTACCCTGGAGTCTGGTAGATAAGTTTGTGTAAATGTTTTTTTCTTATTCGCCTCTTAAACATAGAAAAACAAACTCACAAACATGCCAAGTCGTAATCAAAATTGGATAATATTAACATGCCGATGAGAATGAGGGTGCTGTTAGTAACAAATGTTTAGATCAATATATCTCAAAAACGGTTATGGTTACAAGAAAAAGTTATACAATCTTTTTTGTTGGAAATTTTCTAAGCTACAAGTTCGTCATACATTGTTTTCCTGAAGACGTGACCGTTACTGAGATATTTAGGAAAGGTCACTTTTGGTGACCTTTGACCCCGTATAAAAAGTGACGCAGCACTCGGATCGATGGGGACTTTTGACATTTTGTTCAACACGCAAGTGCCAAGGTTCACACTAAAATTCAGCTTTCCCCTAATTTTTCCGAAGTTTCGCCTTTTTTATGTCGGATTTCACTGGGCTAATGGGTTGTTTGTCGGCTGAAGGCGCAAGTTAAACTAAAACGATGCTTCAAGTGCAAGAGCAAACATGACCGATCTGAATTGTGTCGACGACGCGGTGAAAAAGGCCACTTTGGAATAGCGTGCATAAAAGACCGAAAATGCTTCATTTGCGCCCACACAAGAAGGGTGACTCCAAGCACGTTGCTGGTAGTAGTCGATGCCCAGTTTTTAGAAGAGCGCTCATGAATTGAAAATGAGATTTATCCAACTAAATCTAAAGCATTGTGTGGCAGCCCAAGATCTGCTCCCCCAAAATATTAATGAGATGAAGATAGAGGTAGCCATAGTAAGTGAACAATACAGGAACTTGCGTAAACATATCTGGGTTTGAGATAAAACCAGCCGGGCAGCCATTTGGGCTTGCGAAGGAACATCATTCCAAGAAATCATGACCGAAAGTGAGGACGGCTTTGTGTTCAACAACCGGTTGCCCACAAAGATCTGTATTAGGGCCCCTCCTTTAGAACATCATGTACAATGATGTGCTTAATCTGAAGCTCCCACCGGAGGCAACGGTAATCGGGTTTGTGGATGACATAGTAGTGTTGGTAGTTGCTGAAAAGCCAGACGATGTCAAATCATCCGCTGACAAAGCTGTGCACATCACGAAACAGTGGCTAGAGAATGCAGGCTTCAAACTGGTAGCATCTAAGACGGAAGCAGTATTGATTAGCAGCCGCTGTAAAATTGAATCATTTGAAGTCTCTGTGGGAAATCAAAAAATTAGATCCAATTCTGCAATTAGGTATCTAGGAGTTATGAATGACGGTAGACTTAAATTTAAAGCTCCTGTCAAACATGTCTGCAATAAGGCATCTAACGCTAGTCCAGCCATAGCAAGGAGGCCTCCCAACATCGGACGACCAAGTCAAAGTCTTAGAATCCTGATCTCCACAGTTGTGCGTTCCATTCTGCTGTATGCAACGCCAGTGTGGGCACATCAGCTAGTAGTGAAGCAAACTAAAAAGATGATATGTTCAGTCTATCGACTTAGTGCCTTCAAGATTATTCGGGGATATTGTGCCATTTCAGGAGAAGCGGCATGTGTGATAACAGGTCTGATGCCAAAATTCAGAGACTACGGAAACAATAATACCGACACAAAGATGAAGCGATAAAGATAAGAGGAGACATGGCAAAGAAGATGAGAACAAATTTCAGTTGGCAGATGGACATACAAGCTCATCCCCTATGTTAAAAAATGGATCAAACACCCATATAGAGAAGTAACATACGATCTGACGCACTTTCTAACTGGACTTCGTGCTTACGGTTTAGATAACTCTCCGAATCGCTCGACATGCGGGATTGAAAAAAACCTGGAGCATATTATTTTCAATTGCATGTGATTTTCCCGGCACAGAGCCAAGTTCCAACGATACACGAACGTGCCACTATCGACAGAAAATCTGATTGATGTAAGACTGGTATCTGAAGCTACATTGACCGAGCTGACAAAAGTAGTAGCGCAGATACGCGCAGTTTTTGGAAAGGAGAACAAGGAAAGAAGAAGAAGAAAAAACTGTGAGCAGCTAATCTCGTTCCACGAAGTAATACCGATTGGCAGTCCCAGTGGGAATGTGGCGTAGAGAATGAGGTAAGTATATATAGTGATTTGCTCCACCGGTTTTGCTCTGCTCCACTGATTTTGCTCTGCTTCACCAGTTTTGCTCTCCTCCACCGATTTTGCTCTCCTCCACCGATTTTGCTCTCCTCCACCGGTTTTGCTCTTCTCCACCGGTTTCGCTCTTCTTCACAGGTTTTGCTCCCTTCCACAGGTTTTGCTCTCCTCCACTGGTTACTCTCCTCGGCAGGTTGCTCTCTTCGTTCTTCTTTCTTTATCCATTCCTTGAAGATTGTGTCAACGAGTGACAAAATCTATTTTTAAACTATTATAAAGTACTCCCTTTGGATTAGGAAATATACTACCTTGAAAATTTTCAAAACGACAGCACTGCTCAGTAGCTCTTAAACTATAAGTCCGAGCGCTACTACGACTAGCACCATAATAAGGTCTCAACGCTTTAGAAAGGTACTACTGCGTACGCACTTGGATCTTTCTTACGCAGAACGCTGTGAGACTTTAGCGACATAAAACTATCTCAGAGACACCAGTTTAAGAATCTAGGGTTAAGCAAGTTTAAAGTTGCCCATTCATCGAAAAAAAAACATTAGGTAACACGTTTTTCAACGACTGAATTTATAATAACACATGCATACATATTATGTTCATGTAAACATACGTCAAGTTAAATTTAAAAAAAACTGGTCTTTGACTGTATGAAATCTACGTCAATCAAAGCAAAAGGTTTTGAACATCACCACAACATTTCAAATGGACGTGGATGGAAAGCATGAGAGGCAATATCCCGTCGTCAAGGTACTGTGGCTCTAGATTCAACCCCGCAAAATCGAATGCTTCAATTGCTTCGTCATGGAGAAGTTGATGTGTAAATATTTTGTTACACTAAGTCGATGCATATAAATAGAATTCTTACACGCGAAGACAAAGGATCAAATATCAAATCTTCGAATGAAAAGTACATACATATATTTATGTATGAACATATATGGAAGAAAGATTATATTGATCTGAAGTAAAAAAATGAATTCCTGGAAATTTTACGCTCATGTTGATATATGAGTATAATTTGCATGCAATTGAATTTGATATTGTTACAACCACGAACTCTGAATTTGCCTGAATACATTTTTTCTCTCAGAGGATTGTACGAACATTTCCAACATGTCATCTATGCCGCCCTGACGACAAATTGATTCACTGCCCACGTTTCAGTCTCGTTCATATTTCTCATATATATTTCCATAGACAAAACGGTAAGCGAACCATATCAAACAAGCATATTTTTAAATTTGAAGGGCGTGCTCTGAACACGGTGAGCTCATAAGATATATTATCTTTTGTTTTATTCACCTAAATCGTTCGTTCATTGCCCACGCTGTGCGCATATTTTCCTTGAATATTTTTTTAAAAAAATATTCAGCGCGAGCGTTTTCTTATTATTAGTTCACACTTTTATTGGATATTCTAACATGTTCATTCAGCGTTTTACCATGCGGTCATTTAGTAAATTTTTAATGTAAATATTTTCCTCTGGTAAGAACGTGAAAAATTTAGAGAATCATGTATACATATGTATGTAGCTTAAGGAAAAATTCAAAATATTTTTGACGTTGTGCTGGTACAAACTAGTGTAAATCGAGTCTTAGATTATTTTTGTAGCTATCTGAGATTTTAATGGAACCATGGCACTACATGAAGCATGAAGCTTAGCCGCAAAGTGGGTGTATTATTTAGTCAGATTCATGTTTCGTTTCTTCAATTTTTTTTCGCCATAGATACCTTATATAGCGTGTTGGTGCTAAGTGGGTATATGGCTGGTTGACAATGAGCTCATCTTTAAAAACCAGCACAATAAATAAGTAATTCTGATAAACATGCGTGATTTTTACTACTTAGAACTGAAAAAGTAAGTTTTAAACAGTGGGGAAATCTTCCGATTTACGTTTTCATTACGAATAAAATTATCATTTTCCTTATAAGATATAGCCACAAAACGACTACGTGCAGCTCTCACAGAATAAAAATTCAAACGCAATAGTCTGCAAGCTAGCCATTTGCCAGCCATTTGCTCATTATTTTTTTAGAAGCTACTTTAGGTACCCTTGGTTATGTGTTCTTTGAAAATCGAATTTCCCTTCATGGTAAGCTTGTAAGTCTGCAGTGAATACCATATCAATTTCCAAAAATAGTAGCTTTGTCTTTCAACTAGTTACCGGACAAGGACTTTATCATTTGAATGTTAATACTGAGACTACGTGTCTTTGTAATGGCCCGAGAAAAACACACGGAAGTTTGTGATAGTAGAATCTCGGGTGCATTTATTTTTGATACTTGTTTAAAAAAAACTGGTGATGTTTGTTCGAACAAAAAAATAAAAGGAAACAAATTATCAAGTTTCTAGCCACTTTAACCCTAGAATGGTACCGATGAGTAATTTTTACTAACATACGGTATATATTTCGTCGCGCATCAGCCAGTTAGCGACTCTGACTGCCATGAGGCTAGAAGCTATATAATCTTGTTATGTTTAATGATAAAATAAAAAATGTACATAATACTATTGTTGCCTTCTTTTTAGTAAAAATATGTACCTAAAATCATCCAAAAATGTACCGTACCATTCTAGGGTTAATCCCAAAAATTCGGGAATTTCTCATAAACTAATAGTTTATTTGAAAAGGCATAATTAATCAATTATTTTGTATAAACCGAGAATAAAAAATTAAAGTCAAGAAATAGATCTTGATTAATTGACTTTTTTATGGTGTTATAAAATTGATTTTATGCAAAGTATTAATAGTGGAACCTAAAAATAATAAAAACAGTTGTACTTTTGATCTTTAGTCACAGCAATATTAAACTTAGATCCCAAGCAATTTAAGCACAATATATTAACTGAGTTAGAATATGCGCAATAATATGCGATGAATAAGCTAAAGTCTGAAAATTATGGAGTTTTAGCCACTTTACAAAACTCTGACCATCTACAAATGACGATACGCTACCACAGAACTAAACAACCGCAATCCTTTTGCATGGGTTTTACATTCATGGGTTGTAAAATATTTTAGTATTCGCAACGATAAGCATTTGAATGATACAGCTGCAGAGCTGCAACTATTTGCTTCCGCCTTTTCCTGTTAATTTTTCACAAAAAAGTACCATACCAGCCCCTGATTATCTTCCTTCTTTCGAATAATTATCTTTTTGTAAAAAAATTGACTTCTAATGAACGGTGTAAACATCAATTTGAGAAGCATTGTGACTCTTTCTGCATCTTGCTCTGGCTCTTTGTCCTTTATTTGAAAATATCGGGTCGTGCACCAAGCGTCTCAGATTACCGTTCCATTTCTTTTCTTACTTATTTTAATAAAAAATGTGATATGGTGGTTTACAGGACAGTTTACTCTTTTACTTCAGTTATTCTAGTCCCAGAGTAGCATGATTTCGTCCCAAGTAAATCCACCTATACCACCTTCCTGCCTCTAACTCGAAGGTTGCATCCGCTCTGGACCGTCATAAGCAAGTTTTGATTATTTTGAGCAACACAAATAAAATACGTATCCATTACCTTCAGTAGGCGTGACGGTTTTAAAGCCTGCATCATTCTAGACAAACGTGCCTTGCTTGTAGTTCATAAAATGGGGAGCCAATTTGCGTTTCAAAGGATTAATACATCTCTGACAAAATAGGCCTAAGTAGTTTCTTCACTGGACCCCACGGCTGCGAACTTCAACCCGCACAGAAGGGCCTCAAGAAAGCACTCATATCGTGGCTATAAGCCAGCGGTTAAGTGAAACTCAAACACCTTTTGGAGGTAGGTATGTAACTGGCAGCGTGCTCAGCTACTGCAGGAGATGAAACAGTTGGGAAGTTCTTTAGTGGGCGATGATCTACTGAAGATCCTTTGAAAGGAGTGGCTTCAAAACCAAACACAGGTTTTATTTAGCCTGATCATCAGAAGGCATCCATAAAAGATTCACAGAAATAACTGCAAAAATCAAAGAAAACAACACAAGGCAACCGTTTTCGCAACGCAGTTAAAAGTGCCCAGGCTCACTTAGCAAAAAGCTGCCATCATCCAACTGGCTACGCACGGACACGGTTGTATTTGAGTCCCGCTGCCAATCTCAAAAGTGGCAAGACAAATCACAACAAGTCTGCTTGATTACCAAAATTTAGCTTAAAGGCACAAACAAAAACTACACAAAAACAACAAAGTGGCTCTTCTTTTCAGACGATAAGACAACGATATTTATCACTCAACTGTTTACGATAAATTTTCTAGACGGCATTACCTTGTAGACACAGGTGCTGATATTTCGGCAAAAATAACTGGAAGAATATTTTGTTTTCATTTTCAATTTGTTGCTGCAAACTGAAGTTAGAACATCGTCGTGAGTTGTCGATGTTTCTAGACCCATCTAAAACGCAAATTTGTTTAACCACTATGAAAAAGTTCTTGACTTGACGAATGCTACCCTGATCATTTTTTGAGCTTGTTTTATCACTAAAAGAACGTACATATCGTACAAACGTCCAAAACACATCATTTTGATCTATTGTTTTCATCTATTGATTCGCGTATACATGCCTTTCCCCAGAAATATAATACCATCACGTCTAACACAGGGCCTTTTCAGCCCTACAAACACAATGAACACGCCATAACTTAACCACAAGCCCTCCAAAAGAATCGAGACTACGCCGAATAGCATCCAATAAGCTCGGGGTGGCAAAAAAAAGTTTCCTGATCGTCTGCACTTCAAATAGTCTGCAAGGTGAAGGCATATGAAATCTAAGACACCTCAATGCCATAAAAGTTTTGAACATGTCTCCGACCTCCATCATTTTTTCATGACATACATGTCACAATAGACCTGACTAAGGGCTTACCATCAAATTTTGTCGAACATAACGATATTCTTAGAACTACCACTAGTACATCCTTTTAACACTTAGAATTAACCTGAATGACTTTCGGAATTTGCGATGCGGCACAATCGTTCCAGTGGTTCAGGCACAAAGTCCTACAAGGGTTGAAATTTTGTTCTTCGATACACCGAAATGATATTTTGATAACTTCGACTGCCGAAGATGAATATATCCTTTACCTCGAACAAATGTTCCAAAAATTGTGACTATGATCTTATTATTAACTTAACGAAATGTCACTTCCTGTGACATTCAGCCAAATTCATAGGTCATGATGTTTTTCCTCCTCATATCGGCAGGAGGCAATTTCAACAGTTAAACTCTCCAAAAGGATGTAAGACCTAAGGGGATATTTGGGGATGACAAATTTCTACCATCGCTTCCTTCATCACTCAGCTGAAAGGTAGCAGTTTATCAAAGATATCGAAAAATCCTGGAGCTACAACAACCGACTAGTCACTTGAAGCTAGTAAAGTTTCGGCCACAACAAAACTAGGACGAGTAAGACGTATCAGACAACTGCTATTTGAGCTGCTTTGCAGCATTAATGTTAAGGCTCTAGACAACCTCTCGGTTTTTACGCGGCCAAATTATATCAGCCAAACCAATTAGTTCAGCCAAACCGACTTTGCCTCCGAATTTCCGTCATTATTTCAAAACTGCTGCTCTAAGAATCCACATCCTCATCTACAGGCACCTCGACTTCTGCTCACACGTCTTCTCTAGAGTTGATTTTAATCCTCCACCGTTTCACGGTTCAATCAAATTTCTAACCAGGCATACACAAAACTACACGCCTGCGGTCAGAAACAAACCCGTCAATGTTTTGTGCAATAGGTACAAACAGTGTTACTCGTCATCCGCAACGGAAGTTGTCAAGGAACATCGCGAGAGGCAACGACCAACAACTACACTTCGTACACGTAGCACAGCCTTGCTGCCTCGTCTCCAAAAAAAAAGTCCAGCGATGAAAGTAACGTTTGTGCCATATGCCCATCCGTCAGTCCGAACCACGAGAGCTCTATTTTCCTATGCATCGCAGTGAACTGCGCTGCACTGGCAGGGCAGTTTTGTGAATACACCAGTAAAAACTTACTTTTATTTCACACACAATCAACAACTCTCCAGACCTGCTACAAACACATTAAACTTTAACATAAAGTAGGCTAAGAAAATTGTCATTTGGGATATCCACTGTCAATAGTTTTGCACAGTTATAATAATGAAACTATGAATTTTGTGGTTTTACTGCTGAGGTTCGTTTGTCCTGAATGATGCAAGCTTTATGATTATCGTTCTTACTGAGGGGAAATTTTTTTCCAGACAATACATTTTTTCGGACACACACTACGGATGGAAAAATACTGCGGACGCATCAGAAAAAAGGTGGGCGGAAATGTGAAGGTTCCTAATTTTTAGTTTAATGAATTTTGAAAATAAATTTGACCGAATTCATATCAGACCAACGACTACTTCACTGATTTTGTTTCTAAGGAAGGATTTTTCGCATAATGGGCCGTGAAAATATAGAGCTCAATCTTGCTCCCTATTCAATATTATTGAAAGATTACGTAGGCTTTCAGCTCGCTCCGCACCTATAGGAATAATCATAGCACTTCTTCGATAGACTCTTTTGCGACGACGTACTAATAAGAAGCTGAGACCAACTTCGACTTTGTGTGATTAAAATTTCATGCTGCTCAGCTCCTAGCCTTAGTAAAAGAATGTCCATAAAACTTCAGTATCTGCTGGACAGTGCATATATACCAGCATAATCCAAGCTTTTTCTACGTTGTTTTGATATGATATCCTATTGCTTGTGTAATGTTCAACGAGAGTTGGTAAAGCCAACGTCGGAGTCACCACCTTCGATGTATTGAACAAAACAGAATTAAAAACAACGAATCCAAAACTTTCCTGATGTCACTATGCGAAACTATTGACAATTATAAGTTTCGAATTCCAAAAAAAAACATTTTTTTTAGCATAATTCATGTTAAATTTTTATGGATAGCTATGAAATGAGGGTGAAATAAAAGTGTATGTTTGAAAGTGTATTCACAAATTAACGTGATTGTTTATTGACTCTTCTAAAGCTTTTCATTTGGACAGCTTTAACTCATCTTTCCAAAATTTTTTCCTGGCTTTCTCCTATTGTGTTCAGTCATTTAAATCCGTGGTCACACTTGGATCGCAATCATCGATTCTTTGTTTTTCAATTCCCTTTAATTCCTCATCAGGTTTTTTGTAAGGCACTGTAGTCAGTCCTCACCTCTTTTTACTGTTCATTAACGATCTTAGTTCTCTCATGCATTTTCCTTAGTTTGTGCTTTTCTGATTGAACAAGATTGTTTTTTTTTTATTAAAAAATGATATCTTTGTTTAACGCTCAGAACAGACAGATTGAAGGAAATGAAATAAGCGTATACATAAACAAGATTTAGTAAAGCAATTCTACTAAAAAGATAAAATATATAAATAGAACAAATCGAAAGAATCACTACCTCAAATGGCCTACTATTTTTATCTCTGTCGTACACATGACCAACTATGTTCACGGAGGAGAAGTCTGTCGAATTTGCCCATGGTTGGCATAGTTTTCTTTCACTACTCCTAACGCTCAGATTCAGGGCAAATTGCTTCACTTCTCAGTGCTGTTTTTATATCCTCATATCTCTCTCTTCTGAGATTTTGCGTATTTGGCAAAGCTCTCTTTCTCTCTCACTGAACATTGCAAAAAGCCACAAAATATCACTGAGCCTTTTTACACGAGGTCCCAAATTGAAATTTGGAGTAAACCTAATTTTGTGAGCTTGCTGCCAACTTCCATATATGTGTGTGCAGACTCTACACATGCACAAAATTCGCTCATGAACATCAGCTGAAAATATCGACTTTATACTATCTGTTTCTACGTATGTGTATATAAGCCAGACTACCAGATAAAATTGTATGGCTACACGAAATTCGCATTTAAACTGGTTTGAAATCAAGATTTTGTGTACTCATACTAATTTGTTTGGAGGTCTGGTATACACACACATCCATTTGGATTTGTTTGCAATATGACGGCTTCTGACAATCGCTGTTTTGCTTTCGCGTACAAACGCTTACACGAAGTGAACGGCGATCGTCAGAAGCCGCCATATTGGAAACCTCCATGATCGTACACAAAACTATTGTGTACAGACAAACACAATTATATTTATCGCAAGCTGAACGATTTGGGTATACTCCAAGTCGCAATTTGGAATCTCGTGGAAAAAGGCTCATTGACCTGTGAAACATCCCCTATGATATTCTCTTATTCTATTGTCAGCCTTTTCGTGATATTCGAGCTGGAGCTTAAATTCCGTAAACATATCTTATACACCACTGTCAGGGCCTTTAAATTATCTGGTTTCATCGTTGTCTAAAAATGTTGATGTGTTCATGCTTGTGGTTTGGATTTTCTGACATCCATAAATACTTGCTGTGAAGATTGTTGATTTTAATTTCGAGAAAATTTTCTAAGTCATCAATTTACTAAATTGTTTCTCAAATAATTGCTATCTGTTTAGTCTCGTCATGAAACTTACTCGCAGAACCGACTTCTTTTTGAATGATATTTTGCCACACAATTCTTCACACTAGCGTCCTTTGTTATTCTCAAATTTGTTGTCCATATACAAACAAAGGACAGCACAACTCAGCTGCGTTTTGTTTGTTTTTATATTATAATATACCCCCTTCTTCTTCTGAATCTGATAAGCTTTGGATGTTTTGCTGTGTTTTTCTGTGTCTTAGCTTTGTCTGTTTTTACTAAATTACAAATAGTAACCGTTTTATTGAGCTTCTAGATCATCACTAATTTTGAATCGCTGGAAACATATTCATAAGACATTATTTGTGACTGCCCACATTGGGCGCTCGTCATTTTGTTTGCTTGTTGAGGTTTCACATCGAAAAAATGGAATATTGTAATAAAACATTTCAAATCTGTTTCGTAAATTGTTCGCTAAGTCAATTATTTCGGTTTATAGTGATGTTACATGGCTTTCCAACTTTCAAAAAAATGGTTGTTGTATTCAATATACTTAACAACATTTAATCTGCCCGGGTGTGCAAAAAAACGCACCTAATGTTACTAATAAAAGAAGAAAAAGATTTTTGGCGATTTTCTTTCGTCAATCAAGTAAATAATATCACAGGTAGCCTTAGTTTACGTATGATTTGACTGATTCAATCCAGTCAATTAAGATTTGGGTAGCACATTTGATCCTAAAAGCTTCTTTTCTTTTGCTCTAATTTCACCTCTGAGCCATCTTTTTCTAGATTCAAAGACTATTAGAAGATATATTCTTATCAGATACAAGAATGGCATGAGCTGTAAGACAACTCTAGATTTAATGCACCTTGCAGTCACGTAGAATTAGAGCAATTTCGAAATGCATACATTATTTGATTATCATAGAGGCCCAGAGTAGGAAAAGTTAGCACAGTAAACCAAACAGTAATCAAATCAAACTATTCAGGTACACATTAGCATGCATACTTCAATCCGTTCAACATCATTGCAAGACCAAAACATCTGGCCAGTGAATGTAAGCCAAACACATTTGACTTGAAAACACCTATCGCTCGAAACTGTCGTCTTGCACTCATTTCGTGTAAACAAATTGTCTGCAGCTACTTAATTCCCTGCCAAACAAACCACCCCAAGCGGAAACATACCATGCTCATCCTAATTGCAGCACCATTGTGCTTGCATATACACATGCACAATATAAATATCTGGTCGATATCCATGTACAAGAGCCAACAAGCCAGTCAGCCTTTAGCCACTCGTGACTAGAAGCTGATAGCTTTTTCGCTTCGCATCTTCTCTCGTTCCGATTTCCTTAGTTTAGTTTGCACAGTTTCCACTCCAGTGTGGACCGCAATTGCATAAGGCAATTCGTCTTGTATCATCAAAGAAACTTGTCGAGTGGCTGGTTTCGTTTATCATTTTCGCGTATTTCATCTATCCAGTGCATCGCAGCTATACTGCTTGCTGATTCCCATATGCCCTGAAGTGCGATCCACTCCACCCGGTCGACATCGACGTAAGTTTGCCGCGCAACCAAGCCGAAATTTTCTAATATTAAACAATTTCTGAAGAGGAATGTTCCCATCCAAGTGTCTGCTCGTCGAAAAGAATACAAAGCGAAGCTGTTTTGATGTATCCCCGCACAAGAGCGCTTCAGTATCAAAAGAGTTTAGTTTATCATGCTGAAATGTTCATGAAGATAGCATACGCTGCTCTGTTTGCACTTTGATGCGATTCTCACTGAGAGGCTGTCGATAGTAAGAATTGTTTGTAAACAAGCTACTATAAGAGGAATCGAATTATTCTCCATGCTTTGATGGGGACACACCTCAGATCTAGGATTTTCTTAGATGAGATGGCTTACCAAATCCGGCTAGCATTTGGTATTTTAAATGTGGTTCTAGTTTGTTGTATCTATCAGCATCGATAGTCACGTCACGTTTGAGTGTATTATAACAGCAAAAAGGGTAAGTAAAACACATTGATACTGAAATCGGAGCCAACCATATGTGAAATTCAACACTTCAATTTTCGCTTAAATACCTTCAAAACCAAAGACGTGTGTCCTTAGCTGGCACACTCTTCTCGCTACGAAACTTACTCGGTTTGATCAAAATTCAGGTACACTTCCAATTCTAGTCAAGGTCTCCGTTCCATCCTCGTGTCTTCGAGCCCCCAACTTACCAACGTTACCAAGGTGTATCGAAATGAAACTCGTCGTCGTCACATAGTTTCGTAAACTAAAAACGTTTTTGACGTTTCGTTTTCAAATGCTGGGAATAAAAGCTGACGATGTACTATTATGACGCTCTAAAAACACCACCGAAATATTCTGAGTAATATTCGAGTTTGGCCTGATGCCAGGGAAACTTTTATAACATTGTCAATATCGAGAATATTTGCAGAAATACATCGGGACTTGGATATGGGATTTGGATGACTGTCAAGGGAAGAAAATAGCTTGAAAGCATATTTACCTCACGTCATCGTTTCTTATTTCGCATCTCGTTGTATTATTGTCGATTTGATATGCTTACACACGTGTATGTACGTTCTGCCCTCCGCATGCCCTGCAATTTCGACAACGACGACCAGAGAACAACCGGGTTCAGGACGTTGTCGCCAACATGGTAGGGAGTGTTGTAAAAAGCGAATACAAAAATTTATTGTCAAAAACGTTTTTATTGAAAAAGATTCGAGGCACCGACATCCGGCTAGTTGGTTGGCCTCTCTCTTGTTGCGAAAAATACATTCGTATGAAAGCATTAGCTTATTATGATTGAATCGACGAATTTTCCATAATTCTGCTTATTTCCGTTGCTGTCCTTTTTCGACTCTATTTATTGTGCTCTCGCCTCTAAGGAACCGATTCGTTGGTAGTTTTCGTTTTCCATTCCACCCACGCCGTGCCTGATATCCTAGTATTTTTTCGCGTTATTGTTCGTGTTGCTGTTGTTGCTGTTTATCGCTGGAGCTGAAAAGCTGTAGAACAAAAAACCATTCTATTTTCCAGCGAATCGCTTTGCTACCATTGAAATGGTCTCAAGTGGCACACGATAATAATGCTAGTCCGTTAAAAATTATGGAAATTTTTCCGAAACAGACAAATTGTATTAAGACTCAATATATCAGGGGATAACGAGATACGTTCTTGTTTGTGCTCGAGAGATAACCAATTTCTTTTATCTGTTACGAGTGGCCTGGTGCCTACGGTCTTGCTGGTGTTGCAAATTGTACATTCGAAATTTCTTTATTTTTGATATTGTTATTGCGGTTTGTCCTTGAGTGAAGTAAGTGAGAGTAATTGTTTTCGCAAGGTTCTCAAATAAACTTGAAATCAAGGACACATTTTTTTGGTTTGAAATTTTTCCAGCTTCAAGATGTATCGAAACAAAAGGTCTAATATTTCAGAAAAGTTTAAAGCATCTTTGTCGGTTTCGCACAATTAAGTAGGTACGGGAGCAAATTGTTTTCAAAGAAATTCTTGTAAAAGTAATTCAAAGGTGTTCTTCATTTATTTATTTATTTTCGAAAATTCATCTAATTTACACTATACATAAACAAAAGTAATTTATCATTCTTCTAAGCAAATAAAAATCAAACATACAGAAAGCTTCGTTGAAGCATCTATTTCTTGCAGGGGCTGGTCCATTGCTATCAAAATTGGACTGATGTTGAAAGATGGAAAAAAAGTTCGCCTGCCTGACATGTTTGTCATTAGTGTTAGGGCTAATGCGCATGGGTGACTTTTTAACACGCAACTTTTTAGACACTGTCAGTCGCCGCGGACTATTTTATTTTATTTTATTCATTCACCAAACAAGGTACAAAATCAGATATAAAATAACAAATTAAAAATAAAATGGAAAAGTAAAGTCAAGTAAAAAGTAAAAACAAACAAGTTAAATAAGTAACAGACAAATGAAAAAAGTAACAAATAGATTAATAAATAAATAACAATCAATAAATTATAACATTGACACATAAGCTATGGCTTGAGGTTTAGGGGTATGGATGGCATGCAAAAGTGAGGATTTGAAGGATGATTTGGAAATCGTAGGGGAATATAAATAACTTATGCTGTTGAATATTCTGCAGCATCTATTTATTGGCTCATTTGCTGCATATGTCGTCGAATGTGAATATTCTTTTAGGAATCGATTGGACCTGGTGTTCCTCACAGGGATATTTATCGAAATTTTACTATTCAGGCATTCTACATTAATAGCGCCTCTAATGACGTCGAATGTGAAGCAGGCCGATATCATCATTCTTCTGGAGGCTAGTGTCGATAGGTTTAAATGACCCAGTCGAAACTCATAAGGGGGTAGGCTATTAAAATCCTAAGGGTTGTACAGTTCTCTCAAGGTGAAAAGTAAAAATTGTTTTTGTATTGACTCAAGTCTGTCACTGTGGGTTTCAAAAGCGGGATTCCAGCTAATGCAAGCGTATTCGAGAATAGGACGTACAAGTGAAGTGTATAAGGATCTTGTGACCCATAGACTACGGAATTCTTTGGCACGGTTTTTCATGAAACCTAGCTGTTTGCTCGCACGAGAAAGTATTTTATCAAAGTGTAAGGTGAAGCGGAGTTTTTCATCTAAGATAACACCGAGGTCAGCAATGTTATCAACTCGGGTTAGCATATTATTGCCGAGGAAGTACGTATTGTGTGCGACCGTGCATTTCCTGGAAAAACTAATATGTATGCATACAGTGAGTGACAGTCACTCTACAGTTTGTAGTTGCATATCATCATTCGTCAATATGGATTTCGAGATTGTGCACTTTTTCAACCAGCCTAAAATCAACTGGTGCCTTTCAGCGGACAGCACCCGCGAAGTTCATCATTTTCGATCCAAAGTTTAGTAAAAATTTATTATGGTAATTATATGGATACAATCAAGCTGCTGGTACATTGCATTTACTTTCGACGATATTAGATCGATGGAACACGAAGTTAGACTTGTTTCAGTAGACTCAGTGCCAGTGACGGCAGCCCTGCAACGTCAGCACTGTTGCGACTGTGGAGCTCTGTCGAGCCGTCGTCAGTGCAGCATGATTTAATTTAAGGAATCGTAAGGTAATTCACCCTGTATACCTTTACCCCGCCGACTAGCTCAGTTTGGTCGGGGGCATTTGGGTCTATGATTCCTTCGAGCTATGGCATGCACGTGAAACAAACACAAATAAACGCGGTCTAAGGGGAAGAATAGCGAAGGTTCCATGTAAGAGTCATTATTTGTCACTCTGTAAATTTATTCTGTTTATTCTGTCATAATAATACTATTTTTGTTTAGTTGAAGCAAATTTGTATTTTTCATGAAAAATGATAAAATCTAATCAAAAGACACCAGAGTGAATTGATTCCACAATGCACTATAACAATTTGTATGGAAAAATTGATTGATCTAACTTATCTATGGTTTTGGGTGGGTCTATATATTCACCCAATTCCGCCCGGAATCGGTTTACACCCATCTTAGCAAATCAAATAATGACATCATAATTCGAAAATCATAGAAATAATAATTCAAACTAAAAAGATATATGTAAGATATCGATCAATAAACACCCAAATTTTTAAACCAACTTTAAATCAGTAATCATCCAGGATTTAAAATCAGTTTTAAATCATTACTCACACAGAATTTAAATCCGTTGTACGGTACTTATCTCGCACGTCCAATAGTTGACTCCAGCTTGACATTCATTCCTCGATTAACGATTCAAACCACGATTTATTAATTATTCCAATGCGTTCTCTTGATACACTCCTTTTCACTTCCACTTCAGCCTTGAATTTAGTCTGGTATCTTAAATAACACTCCTCGTTCGACATATGTTGGTTTCCGATACCTTCAGATACATAATCATCTTTCTGTTGTACCACCAAACTATGTTGTTCCGCAATGTTTCTTTGATTTCACTATATCTTCCAATTCCTTAAAGTTCCTTCCTTCAGAAACCTCTGTGATCAATATATTGTTGCATGCACGCCAAACGAATAGTATGACGCTGTGGCGGCGCCAGAAAATGCTAGAAACGGCGAGGAAATACTCGACATACATTTCATATATGTATTTCATACATGTATTCAAACAACGAAAACAATCCATAGATAAAACGTAGAATAATCCTCTAGAAAGTAAAAAGGGAACATTCCAGAATCCAAACCATGAGTCAGATCTCACATGGTAACGGAAAATTCCCAATAGTCATTTCGAAGACAGATCAAGAATAATAATTAATCGCACCAGCCAGAGTATAAATACCGCCGCGAGAGGAGCTGGCAATCAGTAGAAAGCGGAAACAGCGGAAAGGCTGTTACTTTGAAAAGCGACACAGCAAATTAGTGTATCCGGGCGCGGTTAATTAAAAGCGATAAAGTGCGAGTAATTATAGTGCGATAATTGAATTGTCACGCGAAATTATAATAGTGCGATCAGTAAAGTGTACGGAATTGAGTGTTATAAATATTTGTGTTAATAAAAGAATAATTAGTGTTTTAAAAGAAACTGTTTTATTTCACGAATGTGAAGAATATCGAATCCACGCAAGGTGTTTTAAAGGTAAAACACAACAATATTTTCACTAAACTTTTACTTTCTTGATAAAAGTAACAAGACTTATTCACTTTGCTGAAACTAAGACCTTTCTCCTTCCTGGCGAACAAAAGAATCCCCTCTTTTCGAGATGCCGAAACAATATTTCCAAAAAGTTCCGAAATGTTCAAAGTACCAAAGTTTTTCGGCACTTTTCCTTATTAAATATTTTCCATACCTTTAGGGCATTACCAATTCCAGTAGTACAGTCACGGATCGTTACTATCAGTTGATAAATCAATTCTTCAGCCATATTGCGAAATACTCGAGAATAGAACGTCTCGTCTGTCTGTTATTTGACAAGTGTCAATTGCTGCGACGTTGCGATCTCCTGAGGTTTGGCATATTTTTATTTATTTTTATTTGTACACATGAATTTGTATTTTTTTCAGCATTGTAACAACACTTTTTATTTTAGAGATAATTGAGTCCATCTTGTCTTAAAATTTGTCTAGTCTTGAAGATAGCGCTACGACTACATCTTGCTGACCACGTAAGTTATCTAGTAGATTAACCAAAGGTTTCAACGAACAAAATAGGCTCCTGATAATATTAGCCATCACAGAGCTATCATGACATAATAACTCGTGTCGCTCATGCATGCTTGCCAAATTAGAGTTGGTTAACTGAAACATTCAAAGAACGTGGCATGAGGATATGCTGCCGCATTAATTGTACGTAAAATTAAAAGATATGCGCGTAGAACTCATGCAAGACTTGTGGAATGATCGACTGCATATCTCGTCGCAGGACAGCATTTTTGCCAACAGGTTTGTTGTCATGCTCCGCAAAAAAGGCAGTTGCGTGATCAAAATTCATTTACCATCGTGATAAAATTCACTTGAAGTTCCTTAAATTCTAATAAAACCACTTAAATTCATAAAATAATAGAAATTATCTAAAGTTGGAGTAACAATCAATGCAACACAACATTGTTACACAAGGAAACGAGTTTGAACACAAACGAACGTATGAGAGCAGTTACAACAATGCAACACAACTTTTTTGCGCAGCAAAGTTTGCTCATACCTCAAATTTGGCATGGCAACAACATTTTTGAAAATAGTCAATTCCGCAAGATCCTATGAACGTCCGGGAATTGGGAAATGTCATATGCAAATGAAAATCAGAATTTACTTTTTTTCTTTTCATTTTTGCTTTGCAATATACTCTGCAGGTTTTAAAGGATAAAATACTCACTGATATCACTTTCCGAGACTTTCAAGGATCCATATTAACAAACAACAATTTCGTTAATATAGCCAGTGACAGATGACGGTAAATGTTGTGTTGCATTGATTGTAACTCCAACAAGGCGTAAAAATACTCGTTGAAGCAAAAAATATTAAAATTTTCTTTTATTAGTTTAGTTTAATATACAAAACAGATGCTAACCTAATCAGTAAATTACTTACCGTTTAGCAAAACTGAAGGTACATGACGGAATAACTGGGCAAATTGGATTCGGATCACATACATGAAAATCACACCGAAAAAAAGTCTGGGAAAACGACATTGAACCGGAATTCGCAGTAGATTGTCTTTGCACCTAAACCGATCGTCATTATCAGTCATTTTTGCAATATATTCTCATAAGTTTGCCAACTTTCTCATGTTTTCTATCCAGACATCATCAAATGTCCTTTGAAATGCATTCCATCTCTTTCTCTCTCTCTCCCGAAACTCTGATAGCATATTTCCGTTTTAAAATAATTGCAGCTGCCGTTCGTACAAGCGCCCCATTTCCGTCAAGCGACGGCAGCAGCAAGCATTGTGATCAGCATCATCGTTGCCATCTTCCCAGAGTCACTCAATTTCACCTTTCTTCGGCACTTGGCTTTATCCCGTCACACAAAGGGTGCACTCAAATGATATACGAATTTCTTAAAAGCACTTAATTGCATTGTGACACGAAAAGACATTTAATGGTGTTGGATCGGGTGAGGGTTCGGGGAGCCACTCTCTCGAGTATCTCATTTAATTGAAGTGGGGTTGGGGATGGAATTGAGAATGGAAAGCACGTACGCGCTTTGCAATGGCACTGCATATTCAGGAATTATGCAATGGAATAAGAAGCAGATGCAAATTCGTAGCGCAGCTTTCGAAATTATTTCAGGGTCTGAGTTGCCGTTGTCGAAAGTGCATCGACGAAAATCTGTTTCAGCAGATTCGTTGTCTTTCCATGTGATTCATAGCTTCAGTACCTGCAGATAAATTTGAATGATGCAGCCTGAAGCAATATCGAATCTGTTTTCAGGCAGCAGAAGACAGGCAGACATCAGGCAAGCAGACGAAAAAAAAGCAACGATCTGAGACTTGAAGTGTTTAGAATGCAGCTTTGCGTGTGTGCAGAAGAACCGAAATAGACAAGCATAGACAATAGCTAATAATGCGTTCCACGCTAATTTATTGGAATAGACCGTGACTATGTCCTTTCGGTTGCCAGCTGCCGCCAAATTTTATAATTATAGGGCAACATTTGGCACAGATTTATTTGATGCGTCGTTTCGGCCGTCGCGTCATGTAGATCAAACTGCAACGGCACACGAAAATAAACAAATATGCAAACACGGATGCTTATGGCTTATGGATTATGCATATAGCAGAGATAATCTGGCTCTGATTTGCTAACAATTGTAGCGCTAGATCTGTCAGATTACGGAGCTTGTGTAATCAATTTCGCGATTCACAATCAGGAACTGTGGAGCCGGTGGACGTGATTGGCGTGGCGATGAAAGTAAAACCGATTTAAACCTCACGACAGTATATTTCTGTTAGAACATTCACAGTATGCCAATGAGTATATGAAGAAATGCGACAGATTTGTTAAATTTTCTGTAAAGTGCTTTTAATTGAGAGCAAGTTTGAGTATAGTTTGGAAACGACAAGCTTCTGCTTCATTGGTATTTTAATTTAGCTAATTAAATTACTAATTAGCATATTTATTTCGCTCCATCAATTTCAAGAATAGTTTTTAGGTTCTAAAATATTTTTTCGATGTGAGCTCAATAAAGTTTGACTTTTCTGTCTTGAGTTAAGCTCAATACATTATTTGAAAAATAATAAATGGGATATCATACTGAGGAAAATCTATTGATATATACCCTAGTTTTGACATGACCCATTTGAGCTACATCCACATTAATAAGCCTTATATTTCTATGTTAGTGCAAAAATTAAAAAAAAGGAACAAAGCAATAAATTAAATGAGGATTTAAAAAAACGCTAATGGAGAAGTTTTTGAAATGAAAGGCGTATGACAATATTTTGCGACGACCAGTAATAAAGAATTAGAATTGCATCAAAGAGTGCAGTAAGCACCCGTAACTAGTCTTTAAATAACTTGGTTAGTTGGAACATTTTAAGATGATCTGCTTAAAGGAGCTTAGGAGATACGACAGGTTATTTGTAAAAATTAGTAACAACAAAACAACAAAAATTGATCCTTAATGAACAAACAAGTAAAACAGGACATGCACACGTCTTTCCTGACGGAAGGTAGTAGCAACTGCTTTGGAAAGTGATAGAAAGTACAAAATGGCCCAAAATGTCTGCCCCACAAACTCTTGCTATGAAAAGCTAACCAAACAAATGTACACTATAAAAAGTGGGTCTATAATTAATACTTTGATAATAGGAAATATATTCATTTTTTCGTTCAAAATAACGAATCATAATTTTTTTACACATTTGATGTGCATTTTTTGCTTTTACGTCATATCAGCTGAATAATACACTGCTTTTTGTAAATTGAAGCAAAAAGAGTGTAAATTTACTAGTTTGCTATTCACCTTTGCGCCAAAGCCATAAAATTGCATCATTTTTTAGGGCAAAATTACACAATTTGGTCGTAAAAAAATTTAAACACTTAAGACGTAAAATATTTTTTTTACGCACTTTTGTAAATTTACATCTTTAATAGTAGGAAACCAGTTTCCTACTATTATAAGGGTAAAATTCAACCAACAAATTTTTGAGTGTAGTCTAACAATTTAAATTTATTTACGATATAAGCATACTAAAGATTCTTATTCTTTTAACTAATAATCCATACGTCAACTGTTACTATCTAAACGTTTTTAAATAATTCGTTCAAAAGTATCACACAAATTTTAAATTTGCTCCCAGATTAGCTTAAATGATCTATTCTTGATGTGCGCTTGCAATAAATTGCCGTCTATCTAAACCTAGCTTGGATGAATCATGAATGAAAATGTTGGTGTAAAGATCTTGGCGAAAATAAATCCTCAATTCTCCTGCCTGTGAACTCAGTTGTGCCTGGCGCTGGTGACATGCATGCATCCTTACTTCACTTTTTGAGATGAGTGAATTTACGCCCAAATTTTATCGAATTAGCAATTAGAGGCTTGATAATTTAATTGCTCTGTTCGCTAAGGCGCTGGTCCGAAGTAGCGATCCACTGTCCGTGGGTTCGAGTCCCACCGTATGCTTATGTCTGTATTTGTTCGTCTTGTGCTGTCTAAAGAGCTGGTGAGTGGATATAAGACCAGCGTTTCATGAAAAAAGTGTGACAATTAAGCGCCAGAATGAAATAATCAAAATTGGCTTAAGTTTCAAAAGGTGATTCCTGTTAAGGGGTAACACCTATGTGAAACGCTGTTTTCGAGGGTGATTTTTTGCATTTTTTTCCAAGGAAACTTTATATTTGATTGAAAAAATAATTACATGGCTTTATTATACATGTTTTGAAGTATACAAATTAATTTTTACAACGTCCTAAAATACAAAATGGCGGCTGTACCAGGCTACGAGCATCAGACGATTTTTCAAAGATGCCTCAACGGCCCGCAACTTTTCATCGTCGCAAATGGTCTGAAACACAAAAATCAAAATTTTTCTTAAAGTTTGAACTAAAAGCAAGGGAAGTACGTACGGATTTTCAAAAATATTGAATTTTGAAAGATTGGCGTACGGTTTTCCAAAAAAAAAATTTTTTGGTAAAAAAAAATCGTACAAAATCATCCGTAAAAATGACAATTTTCAATTTATCAACAAAATCGTACGTACTTCACTAGAAAATGATGTTGTGAAGCTTGAACCAAAATTTCAAATTGATCGGATACAAATTGGCTGAATAATCGTGCGGGCCGTATCAAAAAATGTGGTTTCGAGAAAAACGCATTTAAAGTTTGAAAACAAAGGGCGGCTCTTTCACGTTTCTCGTTTTCGCTTTGTGGATTTATTGCCTTTCTTGTGGCAAATGTTGGTCTACTACCTGTCATACTGAATGGTAATTTACTAATGAGAAAAGTCGCTAACGGATACCTGTGGTAGGTATAAGGACTTTGGAGCAGAGCGTGCCGTACGCGCGCCGGATAGGCTCCGACCGCACGGTGGGGCGTCCAACGTTTATGCTCATAACTCGGAAAAAAAAATTTTATTTTTGAAAATAACTTAAGACGTTATTCTAGACATGTTTCCCTGCCATTTTAGCAAAAACAAACAAATAGATTTTTTTGAAATTTCTACATAGGTGTTACCCCTTAACTCATTCAAAAACATTACTCACTTAATCTCTGGGGTCGTCGTCGTCGTAGCACTACAGCCCCTCTCGGGCCTTGGCTTCTCGCAGGTGACGCCTCCAGTTGTCTCGGTCCAATGACCGCGTCCTCCAATTTCGAAAGCCGAGCAGCTTTGCGCAGTCTTCGTCGACAGAGTCAGACCAGCGTTTTCTGGGTTTTCCCACTGGTCTTCGACCCTCGGCCCTTCCATCGAATACCTTCTTAGGTACTCGATGCTCGTCCATTCGTTGCACGTGACCAGCCCATTGCAGCTTCCGTAGCTTCACTATTGTAGCAACCTCTGGCTCGTCAAAAACCTCGTACAACTCGTGGTTGTACCTTATCCGCCATTGAGTAAGGGTCCAAGTTTCACATCCGTAGCACAACACAGGTCTGATGATTGATTTGTATACTTGGAGCTTCGTCTTCCTGTGTATGCAGCTGGTCTTCAGTAGGGCCACAACGGAGTAGAAAGTTTTATTAGCGAGCTGTATTCTCCGTTTAATTTCGTCAGTTTCACTGCCTTTCGTTGTCAATTTCCAGCCTAAGTATATAAATTCGTCCACATTCTCTAAATTATATTCGTCCAAAATTATATTTTGTCTAATGGAGGTCTTCTTTCTTGTTGGCGTCATGATTTTTGTTTTCGTCTGATTGATCTTCAGGCCTACTTCTTTAGCTTCCTGATCAAGTTTCAACAGGAGTTCTTTGGCGGATGTGACAAGATGTTAATGTCATCCGCGTAGGCCACTAACTGGTTCGACTTATACAGAAGCGTACCCCCTGTGTCGACAGGAATCTTCCTTATCACGTACTCAAGTGCTAGGTTAAACAGCAGAGGGGCCAACCCATCTCCTTGCTTTAGTCCGACATTTGTGTCAAAGGCGTTAGTCAGACCGTTGTTGACTCTGACTTGTGATGCTGTCGACGTCATCGTCATTTTGGTCAGCCGGACTAGTTTTGCCGGGATGCCGAAGTATAGCATTATTTTGTACAGTATGTTTCGGTCAATACTGTCATATGCTTGTTTAAAGTCCACGAAAATCTAGTGGACGTCGATGTTAAATTCCCAAAATTTTTCAAGCACTTGTTTGACTGTGAAGAGCTGATCCGTAGTTGATCTACCAGACCTAAAGCCTCCTTGGTACTCCCCAAATACCTTTTCTGCGTATACATTTATTTTATCTTTTAATATTTTCGTCAGTATCTTATAGGATGTACAAGGTAGCGATATGCCTCTGTAGTTTTCGCACCGAAGTTTGTCTCCTTTTTTGTGGATAGGGCATATGATGGATTTGCACCACTCCTGCGGTATTTTTTCTTGACCCCGGATGTTCAAGATCAATTTGTGGATGGCTTTTATAGGGCAGCTTCCACCGTATTTGATTAGCTCGACCGGAATCTCGTCAATGCCCGGCGCTTTATTGTTTTTCTGGCTTTTTATGGCAGACTTGACTTCTTCCAGCGTTGGAGGTGCGATTGGGAGTTCGTCAGAGACGTATCGGCTTTGATATTATTGAGCTATGTGCAGGATTAAGAAGCAGAAATATGAAATAGCAGGCCCACCTCTCCTTAATCTGGCTATCTTCGGCGATGATATTGCTGATTTCGTCTTTACAGAGTGTCGTCTTGGCCTGGTATCCGCGTCTTAAACATTTCACTACCTTGTAAGCTTGCCTAGTTTTATTGCTCGCCAGATTTTCGTCAATGCTCTTTAATTGCTCGTCATAATATTTTCGTTTCTTACATCTAATGATCTTATTTGCTACTCGTCGGAGGTTTTCATATTTTTCTCTCTTCGTCCTGGTGTTCCTTTCAAGGAACTGTTTATATGCCTGATTTTTCTTGTTCAGCGCATCTTGGCATTCGCTGTTGAACCAGTTGTTTCTTTTGCGCCGAGCTTCATACCCAACCACTTGTTCTGCAGCGGCTTTGATTGCTGTCTTCATCTCCATCCAGACCTCATCAACCGGCCTCACTGTGTTATTTTGTAGGATGGGGGTTAGCTTAGTCTCAAGAGTTTTTGAGAAGTTGTCTGCTACTGACGCCATTTGGAGCTTTCTCTGAATCTCTGGGGTAGATAAGGCGAAAACTGGGGAGGATGTTGCGAAATCTTAAAATTTCTAGGAACTGTTGAGGTGTCTATCAACTGTGTGAAGTGCATGGTTGCGTATGTATATTTTTTCACTCAGTACATTTGTCATTCGCAGAGCATCATTTAGGAGTATCGCTTCAGTTTTGACTGTATTTAATTTAATTTTCCAAATGGCAATTGGTTTGGTGTTATAGTGTACATTTGTTTTGAAAAGTAGAAAGTGTTGTCGGTAAACATTTCTACAGATTCTAAATTGGTCAAGATAGGTGAAAGTAGAGATTCTTGAGGGACTCCAGTATGGCTTCAATATGGTATTTAGAAGAGAGGTGGCTATCACACATATGACCGGAAATATTTCAGAAACATTTCACGAAATCTCTCTGAAATAATTCCAACAATATTTCTCTCCGTCGGTCCTATGTCCGGGAAGTTCATTCATGGTTAGCGTGAAACGTAGCTGAAATTAGAGCTGCCGCTTTTGAAGTTGCATATCTCGTCAAAATCAAAAAGTAAGACGGGTCAATGTGATCATCTGAGCAGCTCCATTTCATTTTCATCATAAGTATCACATACATACCTAGCTATAATACTATTCTCGGTCCCTCAAAAGCTACTTTTTCACACAAAAAATGTAAGTCTCATAAAACTTGCATTGCAAATATTTCCGAAACTTTCCGCTCAACGATGGGAAAATCTCGGAAAGTCGCAAGGGTTTTCCCGATCTCTTTTAGGTACCTAGCACACACATGGTGTTAAAAAATTACAAAACATTATCTGGTTCACATTGAAAACACATTCAAAATGCATTTCGCCAACTTAATTTAAAAAAAAATTAATTTTGATCGGAATAATAGGTATATTGAAAATATCACTAAATTAGCCGCCGGCGCCGAAGGGTTAAAGATAATTGACATTTGGTGAGATCTGGACCTATTTTGCATATACCACAATGCATCCTGGAAGTTTCAGCTCAATCAGATGGTGCGTTTTCGAGAAATAGTCAAAGAATTTTTTTGATTATATATATATATATATATATATATATATATATATATATATATATATATATATATATATATATATATATATATATATATATATATATATGGGAATATGAATTTTTGGCCAAATCGATTTCAATACTTATGTTCTTTGAACATTAGTAAAAATATTGAGCTATTGTTTGCTGAATCCCCAGCAATACCTTGTACTTCATGACTCATGATTCGTTTTTTCCGAGCCATAATGTTTCATGAGTTACTGCTCGAACTCGTTAGCCTCTCAAATAATATCTAATTACCTAAGCTTGGCATGGAGTCTCTTAAATTTATTGCTAACAATTCACTAGAACTTTCCGTCAAAACGTTTGGATGAAGAGATCTCAGCGAAAGCCACCAATGCATTAAATTGAATTAACTTAACATTTTCTCCGAAACGTTTTGACAGAATATTCGTATACATCCTCAAAGGACGTCAAATTCCCATTCAAAATTCGAAACTTTAATATTTATTATGACTTCCTGGTCGAAGACATCGTTCGAAAATGCGCGAGCGGAACGGCATAGCGCCACTATGGAGACAAGTCCTTGCTTAAGCCAATAATTCACTTTGATCTGTGTGTACGAAACTTTTCGACTGCAAACTTTGCGTTGCTTCATAGCTCCCGCCTAACCAGCTCCACTGAAGCGTGTACTATATTCGCATTAACGTAAGCCTTCGACAAAGAAACCGAAATCATGGGACACGGTCTCGAAAGCTTCGTCGAAACATTCGGAAATTTGTGCAGGCTTCGAAGAGATGTACAAGATGTCATGCCCTTTTAGGAATTAATCAAATTACGAAGGATTTATCTTGTTTTCGTGCAAACCAGAGCAGTGCAAACATCAGTGTCAGCGGCAATTCGATACTAAGCCATGTTATAATTCACTGTGTGCTTCTCAGCGAATTGAACGATGAAGGATCGCCGGCCGAACTACACTATGGAGCAAAGCTGTTGTTGTCGTTGTTGAAATTTCGTGAATTTTTAGTTTTTCGGTATTCGGAGTCAGCACGACCGGCGACAGGCAGAATGAATATTTTCATTCATTTTCGTGATAATAATGCAAATTTGGCTTGCGGATTTTTCGCAATAGCCCGGCTAACTGGTAATTCGGTCTGTGGTCGGGTTCGGCCAATCATAAAGCAAACTGTGAAGAATGGCCGAACAGACTGAATAGTATTAGCATTATTTTTCCTTTTGAATTTACATTGTGTAATTGGAAAGCGAATGTTTGTTGCTTTTATTATTATTATTGGCATATCATTGTATGTCGATGCAGAATATGCGAATGAAATGTATTTTGAATTTGCATTGCAATCACTATGACGCAGTTTGATATATATATGCATTCATATTTGTACCAGCTTTTTTTATTGCTTATCAAGCTATTAATACGTCATTTCAAAGGCAATCAAAAGAGCATTCATAAGGCCGAAACACATAACTGCAAAATTTTCGAAGGGGGCGATGAACTTTATGTAGAACTTCGCATTTGAATATGGTGAACCACAATGCAGCGAAAATTTCGCTATCAATGTACTGACGAATGACAATTACATTCATGGCGCCAACCAAGGCACCAACCTAATTCATTTTTTTTCTTTGGTTTTGCTAAATTATGTTCTACGAGGATTAGGTTGGCTTATCACAATACATATCAGCCATCTCTTGGCTATACCACAAGACCATTCAACCTAATTCAAGCAGACTTAATTCAACCTAGGGGTGATGCCAACCTGCGGCTGGTATCACCACTAGCGAAACGATAAAATTAGAAATTTGTGCAAATTCTGACGCTTCGAAAATTTCGACCGCCGACAATGTGGGCATTACCATACAAAACAGTGCATTCTAATTTTTTGACAGCGGATTTTCTCCGTCTAGTGCGACATTTCGCTGCATTGTGATTCAGGGGTTATATAGTCATACAAAAATGTATTCGCACACCTGTCACATCATGCTCTTCTGAGTTAGTACCGCTAAGATAATTAGATTTTCATAACAAAAAGTGTAGTTTACTTCTTCCACAGTATCACTCCTTTACTTCACGTTTAAGAGAGTAATATTTTCTGAGCATATCGATTGATAGATTGATAGCTTGGAGTGGGTCCAGAAGGCCCTTGGTACTGCGACTTCCTGGGTATATTATGCCTCTTCTGCGTTATGTCCTATAGGATGTTCAGGCTTCTTATGGACCTCGATAGGTTTGTTCCTTGACGGGACATATATAATGTCCCCGGTGGAAGGAAGAGCAGAAACAAAGAGCTCTAATCTTCATTTCCCGAGTCCTGGGCAGAGTGTGAGAAGATGTTCTGCACACTATGTCGTTTCTCCACAGTATTTGCTCCTTACCTATTCTGCGGAGATACTTTTTGCAAGGAAGGTAGTTTTTCAGTGCTCCACATAGTGTTCTTATGCCACTTTTGCAGAAACAACCATTGTTTTTTTTCCTCTTTTGGTATCGAAGCCAAGGTATTTTTGAGTGTTTTAAACTCTCAAGATTAAACCAGTAGCATTCGATATTTTTCTTGCTCCATGTTTTAATTTAATTCTCCGTATCTACTTTTTTCAAGTCCCAGTACAGAGAAGGATCTGCAATGAGCATTTTTGCTCCTTCGGCTTTGGTATCAGCTTCCTCGCTTCGTTGGAGCGCCTCATGACCGGGGATCCGTGTCAACTTGAGGCTATTCTGTGTTCATTTAGGGCCCCTCTCACTTCTGAGAGTATAGCTGAATTTATTTGATCGTGATTGATAGCCTTGAAAGCCGCTTGACTATCTGAATGGATCTTAATTCTGACCCTTTCAGTATTCCTTATCTCTATTATATGAGAGGCTCTAAGTATGGCATTCAGTTCTGCTTAATATATGGTGGCCTTTTTTGGGAGAGGGAAATGCATTTTGCACTTGGGACCTAAAATCTCTGCTTTTACCCCGCGATCCATCTTAGAATCATCCATATACCACATTTGCTCTCCTTTGTAAGAGGGAGGTGGACCATCCTCGCACTTGTTCCTTGATGAAATCGTGAACTTGAACCTATTACCGGAGGTTGCTTTGGTCTGTATCGGATCACTGAAGTTCATTACCATTATGAGCCTGATGTTCTACAGGATTTTGAGTAAGCCATTGAGGTCTCCTGATTTGTACCTGTGGGCCTGTTGTAAGCCAATAGCCTGTTTCGTTGCTTCCTTCTGTTTTCTGAGGTGTAGCAGTTCCAGGTTTAGAAAGGCCTGCATTCCTGCCGTTCGGGTGGAGCTCATTGCTCCTCTAATCAGCAGTCCACTAGCAGCAGTTTTTTTATGTGGTTTTTTTCCACACTGCAGCTCCATATAGAATTGTAGGTCTCACCATTTGTTTGTATGCTCAATTGTGTCCAAGCATTTTTTTGGCATCCAGAGTGCCTTAGTGGCCTTCAGTGTTGTTTTGTTTAGTTGTTTGTTACAGGTTAGTTTCCTATCCAGGTGGATTCCTAGATAAATTACCTCTTCCTGCTGACATACGACTATTCCCTTAATATTTAGGGCTCTTTCATATGTGAACCTCTTGTTATTATCCTGATGTCGTTCACGTACTCGAGAGCAATTAGGCCCTTACTATTGAAGGCTGCGAGAAGGTCATCAACTGGTAGGGATCATAGCAGGGGGGATCATACCCCTGCCTGTGCACATCTCCTCCTACCACCCTTATCACCACCTCCCCCAGCTCCGCATACAAACCTCGAAATCTTTGTATTTTACTCGCCCACTTTACTAGTTCTTTTAGGACATCCCTCCTCTTGTCTTGTATTGTCACAGGTTCCTTCTATATCCATGAAGGCACATAGCAAGATTTCTTTGTTTACTTACTATTTTTTCCAGCTTACATGTAGCTGATGTAGTTTATTTACCTTTTTGGTAAGCTAATTGAAATTCATGAAGTCGCATCTTTGCCAAAAGATCACTCCTTATGTACAGGCTAATCAGTTTCTCCATGGTCTTTAATACCACTGCTCCTAATTTTACACGCTGTAATATGTGTTTTATGCAACACTTCCATTGTGTGCCCAAATATGGTCGTCATCCCTCCATCTTGAGTTCTAAGTAGTCTTATATGCCCTTGTGTAGCCTTTGGACATATCTTTGTGCATACTGAATGTGATGTTATTGACACTTTCGTAGAAGGCGCTTCAAGCCTTTCTCTTGGATTTCCTTAGCTCTGTATTGTATTCTGAGAGTTTATTTTTTTAGTTTTAGCTCGATAGAAAATCGCAAAAACTATATTCAAATCCCAAAATTCCAGACAAAGTATTCGTACTCAGGATTCCGGAAATAATACCACCGTTGATTTGCTCTCTACCATATTCAATGCTATTACAATCAGTTCAGTGGTGACAGTAAAAGTTTTACAGCAAATACATATCTAAAATAAGTAAATTTTTAGTAGTGTTACATTAAAGTTTTAGCTATGGAACGAAAAGGTAAAAAAAATCTACGTAAGAGGAATTGTATAATAAATGCGAATTTGCATAATAAATGCGAATCATAACGTGAAATAGTTGACCAAAGATATCATTAACAAATAGAGTGACAGGAGAAGTCTACAAACAGGCAAAAACAAACGCAAAATAAGCAGACTTATTACCGAGAACCTTAAAACTATAGCTTCTCAAGTTGCAGCAGAGGTAGCGGAAAAACTACAATACATATTTCTACAGAAATCGTTAGAAATGTGCTCCACTGCGCCGCATACTGGGCAGAGATGCATTAAAGTTAGCAGAAAATAAAGTTATAAAGTTGAACGTTACCTTTAGTTCCGGTGAAATCACAATAGTAAATATGATAAAGAGTCAAAAATAAGATAGATTAAAGTCTTGTGTGAGTGCATTTGAAGTTGGAAAAATGTATATTACAGACTGTGCTATGAACCAAGAGGTATAAATAAACATTTGCAAGCAACATCTCGATACAAGTATGTACCGAGAAAATGGACCTCAAAGATGATTTTACCTTCAATAATTACAATGACGCTAAATATTCAGCAATGAATACAAGGCCTTGGCATCTTTAATATACCACAAAATAGCTCAAAACTCGTACACAATCACATGATGTGATTGCCATTATCGAACATTTGTGAGGGTACTCAATAAAAATATTAGAACTGCGAGGATAGTTTGATAAGCCAGTGACTTTTTGAATAAAAGACATTTTTCGGCAAACAAGCGTTTTATTTCGCAACATAGTTTCTTTTTAGGTCTATACATTTAGTCCCGCGTTTTTCTAATTTTTATATTCCATCGAAATAATAAGTTTCCCTTAAAATAGATATTTGTTTCAGTCATGACATTTTCATTCGATTCGAATCTCTTACCGCCCAGCCATTCCTTTAGGTTTGGAAACAGGAAATAGTTATAAGAGGCTAAACCAGGAAAATATCTACATATGCTGGATTGGGTAGCAGATCGTTGCTCAATTTATGGATTTTGGCAATGGCAAACACTTCTTTTAAGCATTCACACGTTTCCGCTTATGGCTAAGTGTGAGCAAACGCGGCACCCATCACACGGACAGCTTCTTTATGTCCAAATATTCATGTAAATTGTGATGTACCCACTCAGTTGAGATGCCTATAGCCTCAGTCCCTTCACGCACTTTCATTCTTCGGTCGTTCAATATCATTCCATGGATTTTATCGACGATTTCTTGTGTGACCACCTCTTTTTGGCAAGCTGAACGCTCGTCGTCACTTGTGCTAGTACGACTACAGTGAAACTCAGTAAACCACTTTTTCACCATTGAAATTGATCCAGAGTCCCCATAGTATTTATCAAGCCTTTCCTTGGTTTCGGTGATGGTTTTTTACGCAAAAAGTAATACTTCATCATCAGGACGCGAAATTCACTTTTTTCAACTTTCGTTCAAATTCACGAGACTGCCTGCTTTCGACGGCTGTCACAAACAAACTAAATGGCGCAGTTTTCTGCGAAATAATCAAAAAAATTCAAAATCAAGGACTGAAGTTCCAATCACCTCAGATGTGACACGGACATTAGCTGAATCAATGTCGAAACGGTCAAATAAAATTAATCACGAACAAAGTAACCCGGCCAAGTCCTAATAATTGTAATTATTTTCATATTTTCTTAGTTTCCATAGAAAAAATTACAAATGTGATGATAAACTTCTATAGTTCATACAATCCTCAACCACACTAAATAAGTATCATGACTAATTTTAGCGTTCCACGCCGTAGCTAATTTCCACATAACATTGAATAACGTGCCTCTTTGAACTCAAACGTCTTTCTTTAGCTTTTATTTTCTTTTTAACATCTTCTCTCCTCCAACTTGTAAATTCAATTTCATTGTAAATATGATCCTCAATAGGCCTCAATTGAGTCCTTTGTTTAATAAAACAAGTCCTTCCAAGCCTGATGCAACACATCTACTCGTACATTATCTGATGTGAAATAATTTTTCCCAAGTACTGAGGCAGAGACGGGGTCAAGGACGAGTGTCGAGTTCGAGTCAATATTCTTGACGTTTGCCTTGTATCCCGGGTACAAATCCTTGAGCCAGCAACATTCTTCCGGCAGATCCTTATTAAGGAAATATTTTTTTATTAAATTAGCAAAAACAGCATCTGGTTGCAATAAAAAGGAGGGAGTAGACTAGTCTTGCTGATTTCAGTTTTGTTTTCGTTCTTTAGTTGATACGATGTGGACGCTTACAGCACGTATTTCTGGCTGCGTGTGCGATGGTGTAATAGTGTAATAGTACAGTCGGCTGCCAAATTATTAGGGATAGTGCTCATATTTTTGTATTTTCTAGTTCAAATGAATTTTTTGAAGAAATAAATTGGTTCTCATAAAGTTTTTTCTTTGGTTTTACTGCTAGCATCACTATTATTGCTTTTGATAAGCGGCAGCATCGGCAATATTTATCATCTGTAATAAAAGTGGAGCTACTTTTTATTTGGTAGGCACACAGTGGAAAAATATATTTTTGAGACTATACAAAAACTTACGAATTATTTCCGCAAGTATTTTCTATTTAATAAAATCAAAAAATAAGTAGACCTTATTTAATAGGTGTAATTTGGAGTAAATTTTCCTGTAATAAGCTCAATATTTTTATGTTTACTGTGGTCAAGACTTCATACACATCTCCAGAAAAATATGGGAAAATAAAAACCTTGTTGGCATATTGCAAAATTTTCAAATGTTTCTAAGTCTGTTGTAACTGTATAAAAATAAAACTGGAGCGAAACAACCCTTTCGAAGTGGTGCGTGGACAAATGTGGTAAGGAAAGGATCACCACTCCTCAGACGGATTGGAAAATCAGGGAACTTTGTCTCGAAAATCGCGGAAAAATTGTGTAGCTTGTCTGATAACAATTATGAAAGCACAGGCAATCAACGTTTCCAAAAACCAGGTCTAATCGAGGCCATGAAAGTTAAGAGACTGCAACAGGCCAGACCGGACCGGAAAGGAACTATAGCAAACTGGAGTTGAATAAAACGTCGTTAATAAGAGAGTAGTTCGTGGATGAGAATAGTAAGTTTTTGTTGTAATATTTTACAGGTATACTTCTGGGACAAATCAATGTACCAAATTTTGGTCGACAAAAGCTCTTTTAGTCGACGGCGCCGTGGAGATAAAGAAAACTTTTTCTCTTGTCCCCGAGAGACAAAAAAAAACGCCAAGAATATGGACTCGCACACGACACTTGTCCTTGATCCCGTCTCTTCCTCTGCACTGCGGAAAAATTATTTCACCTCCCAGACTGCCTTGTGGCGAAGGTCGAAAAGTCTTTTCTTTGTTATCTATCTATATCTGCTTTATGAAAAACAAAAAACCTGTTTGTAATAGGCCATTTTTAAGATTTTAATAAAATAATATGTTTAAATATCTACAAAACCACAAACTCAATTATTCGCTCTAAAAATAGGTAAGAACTAGAAAATACGAAATTATAAGCGCTCTCGCTAATATCATGGCAACTATCTGTATCTGCTGTGCTGAATTAACTCTCATCAAAAGACAGAAAAAAGGAAGTTTGCTACATACAATTCGTAAACCTTTTTCCAAGTTATCATAAAATGCAAAATTGAAAATACTGTTCTTTCCTTGCATACATCTTCTCTTGATTAAAAATTGCTGGAATATTGTTCTCCTCTTTTTTGTTTTGAATAAAACTAAAGCTCATCTACACTATTCAATAGACAAAACCAAATAATCTCCGCTCGCATCGCACATCGAGTGCGACCAACAGCAACTCGATAATAATGAGAATGCTCGTTCTACCTTTTGAGCACAATACCTTTTCTATGCACTCTTAGAACTTTGATCCATAGCCCGAGCCCTTCAAAAGGAGGAAACAGCGTTATTAATTGCAGTCATCATTCCATATTACAGTCGCTTTGTTAAAGTATCTAATCGAGAAAGCCTTTTGAACTACCCAGTCAGAATGTGTAGCCACGGCTTCACAGCCACCAATACCAGAGGCTAAGTACCGACCACAGAGAATGATATGAAGGCAAAAAGAATCCTTTGGGTGCCGCCTCGGCAAATTTATGGACACGTTCATAGGAACAAAAAAGAAATTTCATTATCCGCTAGGCCATACATCAGGGCCTTGTAAGACTGACTGAGTGCGCAAAGAAAAGCGAATTCCATAAAACAGACAGAACCAAAACCAGGACCAGAACGAAAACACCAACGCAAGAGAATGCCTTCGGGCGCCATATGAGGGTCGGAAACATTCGCCATTTATCATTGTGCTGAAACCTGCATTCAAGATATCTCCACTTAACCGTACAGAGCGAAGAGCATAATAGCATTAAGATATGCTCGTGCCCATTAATATCATCTTTTCGTCATTGTGCTAATATATCTGCGGCTTTTTACTTTGCTCTGGGTCCCATCGGTCTCGATGTTCGCTTAAAGCTTTGAATTTACGGTACGAATTGAGGCAGTGGTATCGAAACCCGAAATGTACATATGTATTTCAATGTCTGCTGGAGGGTTGTGCTCTGTTCGTAATTTGGCATTCTGGGATTGAGTGTATTCTCAGAATATAGGGTCTGTTAGTTTGAATTCTTAACCAATTTTTGATGAGTACACAGTATGGTAAGTGCTACTTATGGTCCTGTATTTTGTTCTTATATTGGTATGATCCTATGTTTATTTCACTTACATAAATCTGAATGGTCATCACCGTGCGAAAGGAGAGTGTTTGATATATAATATGCTGTCCTTTGCTTTTTGCCCAAAATTAATAAAAACTAAATGTTTTAAAACATACTCTAAGCTTATGGTTAACTGAAAAAACTTAAGCGCATAGAAACCACTAGCGAGACTGAATTTTGAAGAATATCAGTAGAAATGTTTATTTCGCTTTCGCTACCATCCGCAAAAAACAGTAGCTGCATTTTCCATTATAAGGTGTTTATCATATGAATATTTAATGGCTGCATCTGTTGATACAATAACGAAAAAATGACCGCTTGTGAAAGCCGTATGTTAACACCGACAACCTTAAATATGCTTAACGTTGAGACCAACATACACTGTGTTTTCGTTTTGACTCAAAAGCTGGATTGTAAGTTATTGGCATGAAAAGATTGTGAGGACTGCTACAAGAAAAGCTTTAAAATTAAAGAAAATGAACATTTCTGCTTATTTCTGTCACTAAGTGCTTAACATATGAAAATTTATTGCTGCCATTTCTTTGCAAAAAAAGTATTTAAAGGACATCATACTGGCATAGCTTTGTCTACTGGCGTAGCTTTTCCAGCACTTCAACCAAAAATTTTCCAAACTTTTGTCATGTTTACATCAACTTACTCTGTGATTTCGTTTCGATCCGATGAGTTACATTGAAAGCTATAGAAGCGGCAAGATTTTTAGGGCTACCGCCCTAGAAAAATTCAACAATTAGAAAATTCAAACATTTTGCACTAATATTCAGTGCAAGATGATTCGAACTTGAAAATTTACTAGCAGCGTCTCACAGTGCAAAAATAACATCATCGTAGCTGACAACCCTATTTTAATTAGGCTAACATGATGACTACATCGAAAATAAAAGAAATATTTTTTGAATTAACAATATTTCAAAATGCCACCACAACAACAACAGTGTTACTCACATTTTTAAATAACGTCAATCATACCTGATCCTGCGTAAGACCAATAATTCCTCTGAACTTCAGTGTGATCTGAAAATCTGATCGCTAGTTCTGACTACAGAATATTTCAGGTGTTTTAAAAACTTTGTGAAGGGCAAGACGCGGAATTTTAGAAAAGTTAAACTCACAGGGTAGACAAAGTATTGAATTGATATATCGTTTGCTTTTTCCTAAAACGCAACGTTTTTTCAGGAGTCTCGAAGATTTGAAAGATTTTTCTTCGGTATATGCCGTAGCAACAGGGTAGTTCGCATTATGATTAAAACTCTAATATGCTAATTTCTGGTAACAAATAATACCTTCTGTAAACCTCGTAATGACTTTGTTATTCTGTCAGAAGTTGAAACAACTTGATATTTTGAAACAACATATTAGTCTGCATTAAGGCACTCAACGTCCACATAAGTTCAAAAATATCCAAAGTTTTCAAATATTTAAACAAAAATTATCATAAACATGCTGAAAAAAATTAATAATTTTCATTCTGCGTGCTTTTCTTTTGCGAAATTCTTATTCCCATAAAAATACCTGAAAGAGCACTAAAATGCCGCTACCGTCAAAAGTTTAAAAATATCTTAATTTTAGGTCGACAGAAACCTACACTATTTCTTAGTCAATATATCTTGAAAATTTTAGCTCAATTGGAGCAAGTTATTCTGAGATAATTTCACTGAACTTTATGCTGATAGAATCAGAAACAATAACCGAAAACACAAGATCACGACATAGGAAGTTTCAAATTCGTTAAGTTCGCTGCATGTTCAGCCCAGATTCAATTATGTCTCGTATAAGACGCTGGTGAATTGGGAAAAGACGGCCCAAAGTATAATGGCCTCTCGACACATTCGTCCATAATGTGTGACTGCATGCCCTTACCATTCTAAGCCGGTGATGGCTTATAATGACTGATGGGTGCAGTGACAAAAGGATGGCTTTGGGAGCGAATTTTTTCATCACATCAAACTGGCCCAGCATCTGTAACCCAAAAATCAAGACTGGCTTATTTAGTGGTCCAATGTGTAGCAATGCTGATCATCATGGAATGATTTGTGAAGAGTGATGTGTACGCAGGAATTTTTATTAACCTTGAAGCAACACTTGGTATCACTGGTCTGTCGCGATTTGGTGAAAAGAAGGCTGGCAAGGTATCTCAACTGCCTACCAATAAGTAGGGTGGTAAGGCATCAAATAGGGAAAAAGGATTATCTGGAGCAGAATCCACTAGAAATGTCCCTGAGGGTCCCTCGTTAACATTAGCGGAGTTCAGATGCTGGTGGGCCACTTTGCTAGCACTCTGCAGCTCTGGTTGGTTCTTTAAATAAATGTGGTGGATCCACTCCCAGAAAACGTAGAAATAGTGTTTAACGTAGTAATCGGTTCGAAACAAAATTTTCAGCGTTGGACGTTGTTAATGTAAAACAAACTTTACATATTTTTGTCTGTAGTGTCAGTAAAAGACTGCCAGCACCAGCGTTTTGCACCATTTGCACCATTTTTCTATCCCTATAACGGCCAGTGATGGCGCGTTACATAAAAATTTGACATGGCCAAAAGAGAAGCTGTATTTTATCAGCTTAAATTTAACACTGAAAAAATTAATGTTCCCATAGTTACTTCCAAATAACAAATAATCGTTCGATTTTGTACAAACAAAATTATTTCAGTAATTGTTTGATTTGCAGCGTGGCATGGCGCACCAGTTTGTTTGAACCAGTAGCCATGAAGGCCTTTTGCACGTATTTGCGGGCGGACATAATGAGCCAACATCCACCGATATCGATTTCCATCGACTGTTTCGTTTCCTCTAAAAAAAAATATGGTCCAAGGATGGTTTTGGCGCAAACGCCGACCCAAACAAACATTTTTTGTTCACGCAATGGCGTTTCGTGGATCTTGTGTGGGTTTTCTGTTCCCCAAATGCGGCAATTTCGCTTAATAACGCTGCCAGAGAGTCTGGTATGGGCCTAGTCGGTCATCAAAATTTGTTTTCAAAAATCAGGTTTAGTGTCAACCATTCGAGCGACTGTTTGGCTGTATTACAAGCTAAGTCGTCGGTCTGTCGGCATTAATCTTTGTGTTAATAGTACTTTATACGGAAACATAAGCAAATCATACTTCAAAATGCACCGCAAAGAGGTTCTACTGGCGCAAAATGCAGAGCGCGGTGACGATATGACACTTTTGGGCTCTGGACAACGCGCTCTTACTCTCTCTCTCTCTCTCTTTCTCTCTCTCTCTGACCAAATTAGAGTAAATAGCTCCAAATAATTGGAGCGTCTTCGTACCTCAAATGCATATTAACCCAGCGTGCCAAATTCGGAACTCAGAATTGGTTACGACTATTGCGAAAGTGAGCGAAAAAGATAGAAATATAAAAACCTCTTGAAATGAATAAAACTATTGACTGGGGTAAGATTGTTCGTTATTTTATGAGAAACATGAACATTTGCTAAGAATCTCTTCTGAAGTCTGCAAGAAACAAATTTGAAATCGGAATTCGTTGCGAATATTTCACTGAGTTCGAGCGAACTCCGAACAAAGTGCGAACGAATGTACGATAGGAAAATCGTTAAGAGTTTGTTGAGAAATACGTTGGAATTCATAAAAAATTCCGATCTTAACGCGATTACCGTTTAGTCTAGTGAATTATATGTTAAAACGGTACTTAAGTCATTTTTAAAGATTTGAAATATTACTCAATTTTTTTGTTCTCTAGTAACTTCTCCGTTTTGTATTCAGAGGCTGCAGCGCGAAGATTTTCGTCAATTCGACCAGACGAGCTGGAATGTTTTTTGAAAAAGATTTTCTATAACACCAAAGGCCGGCTTAGCAATAGTCTTGAAAAATGCCATTTAAGAACTATAATATTAAGACTTTATAATAACAATAAATAATATATATATATATATATATATATATATATATATATATATATATATATATATATATATATATAATAAACAATAAATATCCAACAGAATCCAAAAAAAATTTAAAGAATATATGTTATATGAAAATATTAAAAAAGTATTGAAATTATTCTCAAAGAACAAGAAATACAAGAAAACCTAGAAAAGATTCTGCTAAAAATTGCAAACGATTCGGAAATAATTCGCAAATAAATCTCAAATAATTCGTTAAGAATTCGCAAAGAATCACATAGAATTCACAAGGAACTCCCAATAGATTCGCAATGAATCCTGAAAAAAAATTGATCAATGTATCATATAAAAGCTTTTCAGGAGCTAAAGAGGGGAAAGTTTGACCACTTTCTACGTTTTTGTAACGTTATCCATATAGCGGTCTTAAAAAATCGTAACGAATAAGTTTGAGAATCCGAAAGTTTTTTCTGAATTAGCTTCCAATTTCCGAAAGAATTATCAACGAAATGCCGAATTTGAAATACTGGGAATAAACAGAAAGTTGAAAATTGGACCATTACTCTTGTCCGATTTCTAATCCATTCTCTCTTACATCTGTGAGAAAATGAAATAGGCGTATACATATACGAAATCTAGTTAAGCGATTTCACAGCAAAGATACCAATCTATAAATAGAAAAAATTACCCCAGAGTTCTCTTTTAGTCTCTCTACTACCTAAGTTTTGCGAGCTTTCGGGGGAGAATTTTTCGGATTAGTTATAGCTTGTATTTCAAAGTGTAGGTTTGTTAAGTGTATTCCAATGCATTTCATAAAATTTTTAGGTTGTTAGTGCTGCAGCGTGGGGTCTTGCATTGTCGTGTAAGACCAGAATGTCTCGGATGGGCGCATAGCGCCTTTCTGACCGATCTGCAAGGTTAAAAATTTCACAGTAGTAAACTTCGTTTATTGTGCGATGATCGTGAAGGAAATTAATGAGTACCCGTTGACATCACCTTACCGGCTGACAAACGAGGTTTGGTTTCTGATGGTCCTGGCTCTGCTTCCTTTCTCCACTGTATAGAGACCTTCTTTTACTCAAGAGTGTAGTGGTGAATCCATGTTTCAACCCACGGCACAATATGTTGAAAAAGCCTGCCCATTCATTTTGAAAACAAGAAAGAAACGTTTGACAAACTTCAACTCTCGCATTTTTGTTCTCTTGGGTAACCAGACGTGTAACTCACCTCGCCTAGATGTTTCGGAATTCAAGGTAGTCCCGGATGATGGTGTCTACACTTTTAAAACTGTTTCCCGTTTCCTTACTGCTACCCTGGAGCGACGATCTCTTTCAATGAGCTAGGGAACAGTTGTGATATTGCCAGGCGTAATGCTGAAGCGGGGGCATCTTCGGTGACTCACATTTTCTACTTTTTCACGCCCTTCTTTGAACTCGGAACGCCAGGTTTTCACTCGTGGCCAAGAAAATACATTCTTTTTAAACTTTGAACGTACACGTTTTCAAATTTCGGTTGGTTTAGTACCTTCGTTCGTTAAAAACTTTATTATAATGTGTTGCGCTACTGAAAAATGAATCTCTCTTTCGCTCATTGTGAGGACAACTAAACAAACCGGTCGGGCGACTGACTGGGCCTTGAGCCGTCTAGACGGGTTCCTCCTCTACCTTTCCTGACGTTCCGCCTACCTTTGACACGCTTTCTAAGTTTTCCAAAGTAAAAGTCTCATTCATTTTTGAATGAATAAATTTGAATGAATTAAAAATGTTATTTTTTTCAACTTTATCAAAAAAACCACCATCGTCTTAGCAATCAGTCAAGCAATCACTCGCATTTGACTTTTTTCTATTCATACAATGCTATCTGACAGAAAAAAAATCGCATCAGAAACAGAAAGTATCCTAAGATTGTCTTCAGCGTAGCATAACAAAGTGTTTACGCTGAACACTGCTTTCAAGCAGAGCAGCTGCAGTTGACGGCTGACCTCGAGCTATTTTTGTTTTTACTTCGTCCGTATGAACGGTGTAAAATTTGATAGGGAACGCCTAACAAAAAAAAACTAGTATTGAACAAAGTATAGAATACAAGCAAATAGAATTAATTTATGCGGAACTCTCGCAATAATCATCAGTAGTGATATCAACAATGGTAGAGTTTACAGCGGTTGGATCAAATCTGACCTGACCTATTACAGGGTCTAAAAGAATTTAGTCCTAAAAAATTTTTTTTTTGGCTTAAGCTTTTTTTATCTTCCTCAAAAAGCAGGATAGTTGTACCCAAACTTAATCAGGAAATTAATAAATATATACCGGAAAAAGCAATAGCTGCGCTGAGTATACTTAATTTTCAAAGTCTTCATTTTCTATACTAGACCCCAGCATTCCCCTTAAAATGATTTAGTGATTCTTCGATTGCACTATTCGAGCCCGTACTGCACATGAATGATTTAATTCTATATAAACTCTATTTGCGATTTCCACAATTTCATAATTTTCCGCAAATTGAAAACCTTCTCATCCATATTTGAAAGCAAATCTTTTAAGCGATGTGTATTGATTCTTTGAATTCCTTATTTATTGACTCCGATTACTTATTCTTTGAGTTCTCATATTCGTCTGAAGAATACAATGTTTGCTGCGTTGTCATAACCACCCGCCCGACATATGTAGTTTGAATGAAAGCTTTGATATCAGCATTGATGACGCTTTGTTGTTTTTTTTTTATACTTCGGCATAAAAAAAAATTGTCTCGGACTTTTTCGAAATTTTCCGAAAATAATACCACAGTTTTTATAAAGTTCCATCGAAAACAAAATTCTATATTTCCGAAATTAAATTAAAATGAGATTAGATTAGTTAATAGATTAAAATAAGAATATACTTGAAAGTAGCTGGTTGACATAACACCTAAAATTAAAAAAAAATTGAAATGTTCACCCAGCAGCTTTCAAAATTCTCGCCAGTCTACACACTCCAGGTTATAAAGCCCTGCGTCACACAATACATGCATCCGCAAAAAACAATTCACAGTGGGAAGATTTCCAAGCAATACCATTTCTGGCTTCAACAATACGATAAACTCTATACCGTTTTCAGGATGTCCATTTATCACCACACGCATTCTGAATAAGATGGATAATGAAACCATGGTCGTTAACTCCCATCGAATCCACACATTAGGAAGGAGCCTGTTTGGCCGGCACTTGAGCGCTGACATTTTGGAAAACGCGAAGCAATCTCTCGAGCTCTAAAGTCTATTGTTTTCGAAATGAGAACGGATGTATCACCATTGCAGCATAATCACACCACTCTCTCGACACTATTCAGAAGAATAATCCAGATAAGTTCATTTCGTTCTAATCGCATTAACTCAAATCTCTTTACGTCATTCACTATGAAACGATAATGCTTAGTGATTGCGCTTGATCTGGACGCGGAATAATACAATTAATCTAAGAGACCTATGTTTCATTTGCATCGAGAGTTGTATGGGGAATTCGCGATAGCCATAGAGTGTGTACGGACATTCAGTGTCTTTTTCTTGGTCGCGTAATCTATTCGAATCACGACTGTGCTTGATGTGATGTCAACAGATTCACATGTATCTCCACTTCTTTCACAAAATCTCAGCTCTGTTACAAAACAAATTAAAAATAAACTTTCCCAGCAAATTTGCCCCCCAAAATTAGTCAGTCTTTGTTGTCATTGTCCAATTTACACGTTACACAAGGCTACATACAATACTCCATTCCCATTCCTTTGCATACCGCTCCCCCACCATACACTTCCAGAGCGCTTACAATAATACAAATCTGCTTTAACAGCTCTCTTTAGTGACAGTGTCGTTAAACAGAAATGTAAGATTTCTGCACTTGACAGCACAGAAGAAAACCTAAGGATATGTTCTCTTTTGATGACAAGAAATTAGTGAAGTGTGTGTAGTAGTTAAGATTCTTTTTTCAATTTGCTCTCTACTCTAAGGTTTTTTCCTTTTGCGTTTTCTGTTTTCTTCCGTTCTTCTTTGAATCATCCATTCGCACATTGAGAAAGCCAGATGTAGTTGGTACTTTACACCACTTGTGGAGTAAAATCACTTTATCGATCTCAGAAAGATGCAGGAAGATTTTATACTGCTCCTATTGGTAAAGCAGCACTAAAACGGTATTAGTGCTGCTATTAGTAACTTGAAGTTGCCTCCATGGTCCTTATACTGATTCTCACATGTTAAATGTTAGTTCGGTCTTTCGTAAAATTTCAATTACTGTGTAAGACGCTACAAACTAGAGTAAAACGACGGTCTAATTGTATTTTCTGTTTTGGTTTCTTTCAGGTACAAAGTGCCCTTCATTTGCCATTAACAGGATTAGCAACGCCCCGTGTGTTAATGTGTAGTGCCTCAATGGGTGCCGAAGGATCCGTAACATTGCAATTACGTGAAGCCGTACAGGCACCCGAACCAGGAAGTTCATTAGATACGGCCTTAACAATTGGTTATCCTGATCCGGAAATTTTGGCTGATGTATTGGGAACATTACAGGCTGCAGGTAAGAATTTTCTCAACAAATTACATCAACAAAAACAAGAAACCTTATTTCTCTCGAATTGCTAGCAAGCTTTTGATAAAATATCTTGACACCGTTTTAGATAAAATTTTGTGTTTCACAAGTTTCGCGTGTACCTACTATAAACTTGTAAGCATTAATTTGCTTCTACAAAGTGTAAAAATGACTAGAATAACCTTTTGAATGTGTTACCATATTTATGATTTATTATCATTTTGAACTTTTTATCATATCGTTTTAAATATTCTTTATTTAGAATTTTATAGCCTTTAAGAAGTACAGGCTGGTGCAAATTATAAGATCATTTAAAATTTCACAAAAGATCGGTTTTTAGAGAGTAATAAAGATAAATTTAAAATAGATAACCTAAAAAAGCTAAATAAGCTATTTTCTTTATTTTGCAAGGCCGAGGCCTTGAATATATTGATTAAACAATGGGGTTAGGATGCTCAGTGTCATGGCGAACAGCATTGTTACATAATTCAAGCAATTATGAGGAAAGAGGTGTCATTTTCAATTTCTGGTAGAGGTAATCAATACGGTAATATTGGTCATTGGCCTTATAGTGAAGGAAGGTTGCATTTCGGAGAATACGGCGTTCGAATTTCACCCGCTTCTCAAGTTGAGTTGAAGAAGCCGAAGATCAGATGGGGGCACCATAAGTGAGGATTGGTCTAACATATTGTTTATAATAGTTACACAGTTCTGTAATGGTTTTCCCCTTTTCAGTTTTGATGATTGATTTGGATAGATTTTGAAGCGCTAATAACGGGAAAAATATTTCAAAAATTCCATCACGTCAGGTTTTATTAGTTATTTGGCATCGTTTTTGAAGATGAAAATATATTTTCGCTAAAAATTAAATTTTAGGAAAGATGCCTGTATTTGTTTATATAAATAAATATATGTAAAGAAAATCGCCGAAGAATTCAACCTGCTGTTTAAACCAATTTCGAAGAATTCACTACTTAGAAGCTAGCGCTGTGATAGATATGTGTTTACATTTACATCCACTTTAAACAAAGATTTCTTACGAATCACAGATGAAACAAAATCATGAAAATAAAATGTGTCCTTAAATACACCATCGATAATAAAACTCCCCCAGCGAATACGTTTCTGTATAGTTCCATTGTTTAAAATCCTTAAATCTTCATGTTAGGGTGCGATAACTCCCGAAAAGTTTTTAAAGAGCTTACAGAAACATTCATGGGTGTCGTGAAAAAGTTTAGAAAGAATGTATCTTTCTTACACGTAACGCCCAACTTCACAGGCACGACTTGCAAACCAACGTGTGTACTTTGTTTGTACTCTAGTACTTGTGCTTCGTTCGCACGCACATTCATACATAGATACTCGTACATATATATAAATCCTTGCTTGCATAAATATGCACGTACATTAAATACCTTTTTCAACCTTTGCCGTTACGGTCGTTGTCGTCGGCTCCCGGACTGTCGTCGCCCTCGTCAGCATAGTCGTTCGTTAATCTGCCAGCTTTTCCTTAAACTTTCCTCTTCTTTTCATTCTCTTAATTAGCACCCGCATTGTTTTCTGCTTTATTTTTTCTTTCGGTTTGCAGGAATGTGCAGAAAATAGGAAAGGTAAAAGGTTACTGTCCTAATCACAAGTACGATTTGGTATGTGTATATGTTTGCAAAATGGCCGTTTATATAAATTCTCTTTGACTGGCTTCCTGTATGATTGCACAAGAACCCAAAATTCATTGTACTTGTGTATTTACGCTAACGAGGAAAAAAGTTATTTTTTGAGTCCCTATATCAGTAAAAATAGGCGTTAATAAAATTGTTATGTGCAGATTTCGCAATATCTACTCACGTTCCTGATGTAAAGTCGTGAAACAGTATCCATACCACCAGTAGAATTGCATTCGAGTTTATAGAAAACGTGACTGAAACTCATTTTTTATTGACAGATACCATCCTGTTAGAAAAAAGATAATGCCAGTCTTATATAGTTGGTAGTGCAAGCAGCAAATGTGCATGAGATTTGGAAACTCCACTCAACAGTTTCATATTAAGAACTTACTTCTTACGCCAAATTTCAAAATCTGCTGATAGACGCAACATTTCCGACAGCGCCCAACGTGGGTTCATTTTTGGATAAATCTACCAAGTCTTAGAAAAGGGTGTAAAATATCTCATAACAGATCCATAAATTGTGATGCTTTAAGGTAAAATGTTATTTGTTACATAACTATGAAAAAAGAAGAAAGCTGAACAAAACCGTTGAGCTGATAATGTTTTATGCTTGTTTGTGGAAAGTAATTGAACATTTCGATCACTATGTGGGCCCTGAGTGCCTAATAGTATAAATATCATAACCGCTGGCAGAAACGTTAGATGATCATGAAATGTTCTGAACGTAGTAATGTTAAGTAACCCTGTGGCTATGGCAGGCACTTGAAAATAATCCTTCAAATCATCGACCATTCTGAAAAAATTTTACTTTTTGGCCAAAAATGTATTGATAAATATAGGGTGTCCCAAAATTTACGCAAGATTTGAATTAAGTTGAAAGCTCCGTTTTTTTCATTTGTATGTCTCTTTTTATTGAAACATAATATACATAGTATAGGGTTTTGTATGGAACAGCATCTCGGGCAAATGTCTTCCACGGCTTTCCTGGCACATACGCACTCTTTTGTCGAAATTGTCCCTGACTATTTTGCAGAAACATGGCTGCATTTCGCTGATACAGCGTTGAATCTCCTCCTTCAATGCACGGGTAGATGTGGGCTTGTTCACATAGACCTTTGACTTCAAATAACCCCACAGGAAGAAATCCACGGGTGTTAAATCACATGATCTAGGGGGCCAATTCTGATCACCAAAACGAGAGAATACACGACCAGAAAATGTCTCATACAGTAGTTGGATCGTTTCACGGGCTGTATGGCATGTTGAAACTACTTATCGTCCACATCAATATCACTTAATTTAGGCATACAGCGCTCCGTTATCATGTCGCGATATCGAGCACTAGTAATAGTAACTGCTTGACAAGCCTTATTTTCGAAAAAGTATGGTCCAATGACACCTCCAGCCCAAAATCCGCACCAAACAGTGATACGTTATGGATGCATTTGTTTCTCGACAAGCAAATGTGTATTCTCTGAACCCCAAATGCGACATTTCTGACGATTAACGAAGCCATCAAGGTGAAAAAGTGCTTCATCGCTTGAAAATTTGCTCGAAAAATCAGCATTCACTTTTTGTTGCTCAGTAATCCATTCAACGAACGCTCTTCGCTTTCCATGATCATAACAATGCAGCTTTTGTGTCAATTGAACTTTGTAAGCATGGAGACTCAGATCTTTAGGAAGTATACGCTATAGAGAGCTTCGTGAAATTTGCAATTATTGTCCACGACGCCGAATGGATGTTTCTGGACTTTTACTAACATTCTCACGCACTGCTTCAATACTAGGCTTGTTTTTGGACGGCCAGTGTATTTTGCGTCCTTAATTGACAGTCTCCCTGAATTTTTCAATTACTCTCTTCACAGCTGGCGAAGTTAAATCAATATTCCGACCATATTTTCTACGAAATTTGCGCACTGATCCAGCCAAACTTTCATTACTTTTTAAATATTTTTCAAAAATGAAATCGCGTTACTCTTTCGTGTATGAAGCGCTAAACTAAACTGTCAGCATCCAAATTATTTTGTTTTTTCGGTTGCCAAAACTCTACCCGACAAATGGCAACAAATTCAAATCTTACGTGAGCTGTGGGACACCCTATATTAGCTTTTGTCTAAACTTCAAAATTCCGTGTAGCACAAGAACGACAATTCATCATCAGATTACCTCTATTCGGAGCACGTGGAAGTTCTGTTCACGAGAATTCACGATCGGATTATCAGATCGATATGAAATTCACTGGATATGAAATTCACAGTCCTAAGTAGGAGAAAGGCTGATCGCATTGATTTTAAAATTTGGGCAAATCTGGGGCAGTGGTGGCATCACGAAAAATCACTAAGAAAAAAAATGGTTTTTGCTCTATTAATTCGAATCCAGTCACCAGAATTTAACGAAATGCACACAGTAGCTTGACCTTATTTTAAGCCAAATTTGGTTGGAAAATTAGGATAAACCTACCAGCTATGGTAATTTTGATCTCCCGAATCTTGAAAATTTGCCAAGCAAAAAAAAACTTTTTGCACTATAACTTCCGGTGCACTCATGAGTTCAAAACGTATTGTAAATGAATCTTTTGGTAAGCCAAATGTGTCATTTCTTTAATAAGCGAAATCATGACATTTTCGAATGGCAATGATCTTGTAGTGACAATAAGTAGCATATATTCGAATATCGAAAATTAAAAATGTTTGCGGGTGGTAACCCTTAATTTTTTTTACCCGTGTAACTTCTAATGTTGTCATTAGATCGAAACAAAGTGTGACTGAATTGGGCTCAACGTGAAGTGGATTTCGTATACTTTTGGGTTTAGTGTTAGCTAAAGGTTACCAGCACTCGAAATTTTCTTATTTTCATATCAGTAAAGGCTAACATTTAGTATTCACATGGCGATCGTATACAATGCCAATAAGTAACCAATGTTTACAATTTCCAAGTTCCGGAAATTTTTCGGATGGCAACTCCAAGCATCGTTGGAAGTTTCGAGGAAGTCATGAAAAAATATGCACTCAACATCTTAAGTTTCCTCTACTTTTCTTCGAATGCTAGTATTTCTAGCGGTTTTGATGCGCTAGAATTTTTGCTAATTTTCGAAGAAAATTATTGAATGTTCTTTTCTGTGGAACAAAATTCCCGTTGTATAGCAAACAGTATCCATAGCTCCCATTTTCAAATCAGAAGTTTCAATAAGCTCCTACTAGGTAATTATTGTCCCATCAGTTTTGTCCCAATTTGATGTATGTACAGTCGAATAGCTACCGATGTCATATGCTTAGACTTTTCTCAATCATTTGTTCACCAAAGGCTACTGCGTAAGCTTGACCACAACGGGCAATTTTCGAGGCAATTTACTTGTGTGAATTCATCACTATCTCTCTGATAGAAAATTTTGTATAATAAACAGTTTTTCATCTTTTAAATGGCACGAGCAGAATGCCTCAAGGATCGGGTTTAGGTTCTTTGATCTTTCTGATACACGTTGCGGACATATCTTGCTTCGCTGATGAAATAAAATCTATGGAAACGCTTGAAGCAACTACCAAAGTTTGCAGTTGGATTTGAACACATATCATCGTGCTGCAAGCGTGCTCGTTAATCTTTGTACCTTTTACGTAAAGTTTTTCCAGCTGTATCGTTCTTCTTTAACACTGTGCTCTTGTCTGGAAGATTTTACTAATTTCGGATCAAACGCGCCGTGAAAGTGTTCAACGTCTTGCTACGCGGATGACATTCGGCAGGGACAGCTACTAAATCATCTACTTTTTTCAGAAGACGGCAACGCAGTGATTTCATTGTAACTTTCGGAGCACCAAACTGTTCATTTGGAATCGAGTTTGAAAATGTTCAGTCTCCCATTTGCACTGCAAATTTTTTTTTGAAAAACGTTCGGAATCCGCACAAGGCAATCTTTCTTTTCAAGAAGTGTGTTTGACGTCTGGAACCACATACCAGGAGATGTGCTTACTACAACTAAATTGAATATCTTTGAAAACAAATTGGTCCTTTGGCTTCGGAATCCAGCGTAAATGTTTTATAAAATTTTGCATTTTTTCAGTATTGTTTGCATTATTTTCAATTTTTCGCTTTATTGGTCATGTTACTTTAGTTTGGCATTTTTTCACTTTTGTTTGTATTAACTCAAGTGCAACGCAGAGAATATGTTTATGTTCCGGCTGTATAGAAATTTCGTTTCTCAGCTGGAACTTCTTGTAATAATAAAAATAATAATAATAATATTTCACGCTCCCCTAAATATATTTTCTTGTATCTTTTTGTGGACTGCGTATTTTAAGCCTCTGTAAAAAATGATTTCGACTTTGATTCTATGTTTTTCGCTTGAGCAAACCTTTTGTTTTGCTGGTTTGTGTGTCTGATTGCATTTATATATGCTCTAACTTAATCAATTGTTCTATTACCACCATATTGGTGCAGGTATATACTGCATTGCTATTGCTATAAACTGCACTTTCAATACTGGGAAAAATGTTGGCTTTTGGAAGTGTAGTTTCTGGGCACATATCCTTTATTTCAGCCATAATTGATGTGTATGCTGATCAATCCAAATTTAAATGTAAAATGCTCTTTGAACATTGAACAAAGCAATGGCCAACAATATTCAGTACAAATTGGCTTGCAGCTCACTGAAGCAAATTTGTATTTTTTAAGTCTCAAACGATTTCACAATTCTATCTCTAAAGCTTATCCCGTCTGATTCAAAACTACTTTTTACTTGACCCAAGTACGTACACTATCCTGCAACATAGCTTGCTTCTTGTGAAATGGAAAATGACTTATAAAATGGGAAAACCCAAAAAATATCTTACTTTCTGCAATTGGCAAGGTACATGAATAAAAGTATCTTATAAAAGTAAATACATGTTCACGTACTATCACTGCATTACATGTAAGCCTCGAAATCAAAAGTATAACGACCATCATACCGTAAAGTAACATGCTCGCTACACTTGAATAACGTCAAAGCTTTAATACACGACATATATTTTATACAATTTGATTATGTACCGTCAGTCTTTGCGTGTATTGCCGTACCCAACAGGAAACTTTAAATGGAAATTCAACATTTTTCTCCCCGAAAAAAAACTACAGTTCTACTTTCAAATACACACCGCGGGAAAATCCAATGGAACGCAGAGTAGGGAAAACTATTGTGTTACAGCAACTACTACTGCGTTAACAATAGTGAATTGCTCAAGCAAAAAAGACTTTTACAACTGGTGTACAATAAAAGCAACCAACGAATAAACTTTCTCTTGGCTACTATCAACGCAGAGAAGTGCAAAAATATTCACATAAATCCTCTGCCAAATACCAACCAGAAGCTGCAGCTTCAACTACGTTTCTAATAGTTCGTTTGCCTTCACTTCTCAGCCAACCAGCTGAGCGACCTTCGACTATTGCAAAGCGATTTCGAAATTTTTCCCTGAAAACAACTTTTCTCATTCGTTTTCCCGACTTTTACAGTTTTTTTGACCCCGGCAAGAAAAATGCATGGTGCGTGATATATGTGGCATTTTGTAAGGCCCAAGATAAATGAGACTTGTAGGAAAGTTTACATAGTTGATTTTACACAGTGGCTGCATCCGTAACAAGTAGCTTTGATTTGTGCTTTGTGAACTGCAGTTTAGGAACGAGGGATTTTTTTTCAAATAGTTTAAGCTGTGATCTTGTAGTTTTATCTGAAAACATGTCAATTGATGTGTCAAAGATTCTAAATACGAATTAGTTAGCTTTCGTGTATGCCACATATTTGCATATCTAGAATTTCAATTCTAAAATAAACTTTAAATACTGCTTGAATAGCCGTTGAAATGTTCTATATCGTTTCAGCATTGAACACCAGTACGAATACTACAGGAAACGGTAATGCCAGTGGTGGATCTACGATCAGCAGTAACTCGAGCACAGTAGTTACAAGCAGTAACGCTGGCACGAGCTGCAACATTGTTGGTAGTAGCAAGAGTCCGGCTACCGTTTCGGTCGGGAGTGGTACAACTAGCAACAGTAGCTTGTACTCGAATGCCATCACAAGTACGACAAATACAAGGAATAGTCTAATACTTAGCAGTAACAATAGTAGTAATAGCTGCAGTAGCGTCAGTAGTAATAGTAGCAGTTGTAGCAGCAACAATGAGAGTACAACAGTTCCTGTATCATCACTAGCGGCGTCTTCGTTGTCTTCGTCGTCGTCACCGTCGTCGACATCTTCAACGTCACCGAATCATCCACCGATAGTTGTAAAGAAAACAAGACCTAAAACGTCGTCACCAACGCGACATGGTCCACAACAGTGCCAGGTAAGATCTATGTATCAATATTCTTGTACCAGATATAATAGGTTATCCCCGCCATGAGTGGTGAGAAGATAACTATGTCCAATCCCTGCTGCAGTGTAGGCCTTTATTAAGTCTTTATATATTAAAACCTACTTCGGTTTCCATTGCCGCCCACACTGGGCGCAAAATTTTCAGCTGTATTTTTTGTTGAAATGTGGAAATAATTGAAAATTCGTGTCAACATTTGAGTATTTATGAGTCACTCTCTTAAATGGATAAATTATCGATGATCAAATATCTAGTTTCTCAAAACTAATAAAATTTTTAAAGATTGAATGTGAAGGCATATGTGGCGGAATGTTTCCACTCTAACAATTTTATATATCAATTACATATTTCAATTTTACAACTCGCTCATTATCCATATATTTCAATGAAAAAATAATCATGGTGTTAATTATTTATACAGGATGCAAAATAATTAATTATCCGGTGGAAATCATATATCTTTTAAATTTGTTTGCAATGCTATCCGACAAGAGAACTATCCTCAATATAAAAAGAACTACAATCCAATTATTATAATTGTAACTGTACAAACAATTAAAAAGCATCGGACTCGAAGACAAACAAGCATACATTTCTATATATACTCAGTCAACACAGATATGGTATCACAATCATCGTAGGCCAACATTCATTAAATCAACTGAATTTATCTCTGCAAATTTACAATTTGGTTTTCGGCAAATAAACTTCATTAATTGCACAAAATTGAAATAATATTATTCGTTCGTTCTCATCCCAATGAGCAAATGCGGTCTTCTCAGCAAAGCGAACTGCTTTTAAGTTGCATGGGAATTTGTGTTTGGAAATTTTCGTTTTACCATTCCATCCGGTCTCTTGTACACTTATACGAAGAATCTCATTTCCTTTTCATTGCATTTGTAACCAAATTCAGCTTCAAATCACTTGCGGGCTTACATCCAGTAATGGAAAGTTTAACCTGTTACTGTATCAAATGTAGTGGTTACCTCATTAGTCGTAACAATATGCTAAGAGATTTTGAGAGTGCTTCGCATCCCTTTGCATCATATTGAATTAACGTGTAAAATTACAGTCAATAATGATTTTTTTCATTTTGATTGTTGGTATTTACTTAACTAAGTAATTACAGCATCGGAGGCATGCTTATGATAGCATATGTGTGTTAACCATAATGAGCATCATTATATTCAGGATGACGCACAGCATGCTAACTTTAACGTAGTCAAAGTCATGCCAGTGCCAGTAACAGTCATCACTTTTTATCACAGCTGAGACTGTTGATTGAGTTTGATGCCGCGTTACCAACGTGAAATTGCTGTGAAGTGAGTTTGCCCACTCTTATGCTCTCAAGCCTTTTCACATTTCCTCCTCTTCTCCTAATCAAGCTGGAAAATCTGAGCTGAACCTCGGGGTAGAACCCACTTTTAATCAAGATTCAACATTTTAAAATTTTTGCATATAATAATTTTTAACAGATGAGGTTTATCAAAGCTCTTATTATACTGTATTCAATTTTACTTGTATTGTTGGAGAAAACCCATCATAGACCATTTAGAAGTTTATTTTAACTGATAATTTGTTCTTTTGACGTAAATTTGACTAGAAACTGTAATAGAAAATCGAATTCAAATATCTAGCGCAATAAATGATATATTGAATTTGAAATTCAGAGAGTTACGAAAAATTCTTCTTCTCAAAACATTACGAAAAAATCTTCTCGATTTCGTTTTTAAGCTGAACTTGGAGTTTACATGGACCAACTTAATACTCGGATTGGTGTGTTCTGTTAGTCCTATTCTTCACCATTTTATGAGCGATTTGGAAATTGTATGAAATAACTGAACTTTAACAGTATTAAGCAGCTCAAATATTCCCAAAATATCAATGATGCAGGAATTTTGACACAAATGTGAATGAAGAAAATGAAAACGTCAAAAAGTTAATGGCATGCAAATCAAAGAATCCGACTCCTTCCGCTTCACTCTCACCTTCCAAAAACGCAAGTAAAGCTGAGCCTTGACCGTATTTGCGTTGGCGTTTAACCATTTTTTTCAAATTTCGGAAACCTCTCATAGGGAACAGGCCAAATCTACTCTGAGGTTCAACGAAAGCTAATGGAAGACAATGCAAAACACGCTCGATTGTAAACAATTTTTCGACTTTGATGTAATTATAATGCCTCGCTTACACATCTGGCGAGCGTTTCATCGAGAAACTTGGAAAATTACTTCCCAGAACATTTGACAAGTAATCAAAGTCCTCACTCAAAACTGCCCATTTAAGCGATAGGCCTTTTTTTACCTCTTTACACCACAAAAGTTGTCCTGTCCGCATTGAGAAGATTTGAAGAGTGTGAAGTTTAAGTGCACAGATGTGCATGTGGTATCGGTAGGTAGTATTTGCTCTATTCAAAAATTTGTTGTACCTTGTACCCATCCGAAATCATGCATCTTGCCCATGATTTCGTAGGCAAATCGATTTCTAAATATCAACGGAGTCAGCATCAGACCTTTTTTCAAATCGCTTTGACTCGATATGTAAAACCGACAACATTTCGAGCGGCTTTGAGCTAAGATGAGACCCTAATAAACGCTCAGAAACCCTCATAAAACAGGTTGGCGCCGGGGAAAATACCATTCAGACTCTCGTGCTTACTATGGCTTGGCATATGTGTAAATGGAGAAAAACAGACGAGATTAGACGAGGTGACCATTTACGCTCTCGAGCTTGGTAACATTTGCCATATCTGGGGAAAAGTGTAAATACGGCATAACAGATGCCGAAGTATTTGTCTCAAGTTTTCAATGTAATTTGCAAGGATCATCATGGTGAACTTTCCGATGTCTCAGAGGGTGCTAGAGTTTTACTTGCCATACTCAACACTGGTCAAAGATCAACAATAGTGGTAGCTAACGTCGACAATTTCGAGTTTATTTATACTTGTGTGAATTCAGGATTACGAAAATTATATCTTGCAGTAATACGCATTCCGCAAGACTCTTCACATGCAATATTTGAGCTAACGTACAATCCTGTCTGCTACATATATGATATACTGGACGCAAACGACGATCTCATCATCATGAGAGACTATAATTTGCCGAAATTTTTTTGGTGCGCATCTGACAACAGCATCTTCTTAGTACCAGTTTGTGATCCTGTTACTCGTCGCCATATGGTAGACTTAAAATTGTTTACAATGGATATCAGTTACCGTTTCTGAACGAACTAGAACTTGCCATAGTCCACACTGAATCTTTGTCATCTAAAGAATTTGGTATCTAAAGCATGGAAGAAATACTGTGCCATGCTTTCTGAAAGATTTTATGATTTTCTTAGAGCTTCAATATATTTTCCAGTGTGAAAGCAAATTAGCATATAATTTTCATAAGCAGCCAAGAAGATTTTGGAATTTTGTTTGTTCTAAGGGGTATCAACCTGGCTCCAGGCCCTGGTGGCATCCCAAATTTCATTTTGAAACGCTGTCTTTTTCTCTGTCGCCTGTGTTATCGTACCTATTTAACCTGTCTGTGTCTGGGGCATTTTCCCTTCAATCTAGGATCACTCAATCGTTACACCTGTACGGAGGAGTAGGGATAGAAATACGGTTTATAATTACCTTCCGATTGCAAAGCTACCTATAGTCACCAAACTTTTTTAAGGAATAATAACTAATATCTTAGCGTTCTATTGTAAATCTTTCACATCTCCCTATCATCGCAGTTTCACAACAAGAAACGTACCTATTGGGATTGCGTAACATTATTCCGTCCATAGAACTGGATTGTGGACTGTTTTTATACTGACTACATTCGATTGTGCTGAAAACATTATCCACTCGCAACAATAATTTGCTAGCTAGATTGCTTAAATTCATGTTCTCAACTTGTATCTTTTCGGCATGTGTCACCCTCCGAGATCACAGTCTCTTCTGGTGCTCCCCAAAGGAGCCACATGGGCCCGCTTCTTTTAGTCCTGTATATTAACGTCTATCTTGAAGAACTCATCTATATCATTGTATGCAAATAATGCCAAAATCTTCAAAAAGGTATCCAATTTGCACGACTGGCTAAATCTATAAACCTAGCTAATCTTTCTAATAGGTGTAACACGAACCAATAGTTAAATAACATTGACAAATATTCTGTTGCATTGTTCATGTCCGAATCATCTTCTTTGAAATTTAAGTACTCTTTGGAAAGTACAGCTTCAACCCACTAACTGCCTGCCTAGAACTTGAAAACATAGATAAAAGAATCGAATCTAGCCTGACCTAAATTTCACAAAGCAATTCTCATAAATTTTTGCTCTGATTATAAAAAGTTAATAAAAAGCTTTTCCATCCAAACTCTTTGGACAATAGTTGCATCTTTTTTCTTTTGGCGGTTTATAACCAGCCATAAGACTACAAGAGTTTTGATCATTCGATTTCTTTTCTGAAGGATGTGCTCGAATTCGATACAACCAAAATCTTTGTGGGGCAAAAAAGTCTTTTAAATTTCCGATTCGACTTGTTCCTGTGAATGGTTGGGGTGTGAGTAAATGGTAGGGATAAGTGCAAAGCATAATGACAATATGCGTTTTTATTCTCATTTTCTCGTTGCGATATGTTTTGCAGCCTTAAAAGCTAAAAACGCCCTAGCTTTATTCTCTCAAATTTGAAAGAGTCCATATTATAAAGCAAAAATATCGTCAATATGGCGTCAATATGTATCTTTAAATGTTGTGTGTGCTGGTTTTTCTTATTACTGTATAGTCATGACATTTCTATCAAAACTATCAGTAGATATTTTTGTCTCATTGTAAAAAGATCAACTTCAAGTGTTCCAGTTTTTCTAGTTGCTGTGCCATTTTACCAAAAGAATGATACGCTGACAATCGAAGGATTATTTCTTTTCTTTTAAGATAAAAAAAAATGAACTAATATTTTCATATGGTTTAACCAATTCGCACCTTCTCGGTTTTTAACCAATTATCTAAATGAAAAAGGGAAAATTACTAAGCAATGTTCAACTTTCAAAAATCGCTAGTGATGTAAAACAACCAGTACAGGTAACATTTCGTTCCGTGTTATAGAAGGGCTCTCGCATTTTTTGCACATAATTGCATGGAATGGCTTCATCTACGTCTTTTTTTTTGCCGTGTCATTGAACATGTAGTGCATTCGCAGCTGCTAATTGTATCCCATACCAATCCGATACGTGATAAACGGACAGTTATCACGAAATAAATGTAATTGATCATCCGCTGTATGCATGTATGCGCTGTATGTATATCTTTAAAATGCAGCTCGTAACAAGATCTGCAACTAAATCTCCAATATCTCCCAATAAAAATCTCCCAAGTTTCGCATACGTAAGCAAGACGTTTGGGTGAAAGGCACCTGCACCTCTTAGTAAACATGCCAAAAGACCCTTTGTATTCATATCCCCAGCCTACCATAGTTTCCCAGATTTCTTAATTTAAACCAAAATCAATGATAGAGGAAAGTTGTCTATCTTCTGCATATGTCCGACATCCCAGCCACATCATTGATATCTGGGACGCGCAAACGGTGGACATTCACATAGAATATGCTTCACATTTTTAGCCTCTTCTACCCAGGATGAACAGAGTTCATCCTGTGCAACACTTATTTTGTACTTGTGTCCTCTTAGGCAGTTGTGTCTAGTCAGTATGTCAGTATGTCTGTTACGTGCGTACTCTAGCTATGGACGATTCCCGCATTTGCAGTGATAGGATCAAGTCGCGCCCTGCCCATTTGGGCAATATTCAAAGTAGCGACAGCAGCGTAGCTCGACTAACACTGCCAATAACGATACGACATACTGTTTCTTTCGATATTAAACTTTTCGATTAATGGTTGGAGATTGTTTTTGTGGTCGTTTAGATCCCATAGGCTGGTGCTGAGTTAATCGTGAAGCTAAATGTTGACATTCTTTCGAGCGGAAATTTTGGCAATGGAGAAAAGCACAACACTGCGCATTCCTGACGCATAAAATGCCTAAAATTTCAATTTCCGATCGATTTTCTTATTGGAAAGATATTTGCGCAGCTCAATTTTCAAATTCAAACACCAAAGCTCGAAAGAATGAACTGATTGAAGACATATGTCAATGCCATCTGCATTTCATTTCCGAAAGCAACTTTTGATGGAAAGAAGCAACTTTTCACGCTAAGAAATGAGTACAACTCTTGCTTATTTTCGAGCTAAATTTTCGCCGTGTATGAAAATTTCACGTCAAATCGAAGACAGTCCTATGCTTAAGGCTTAAACCACCTCTCTAACGGTGTTCTCGTGAGTGGGTTTGCGAACTCAACGAGAAAAATATTTGCGTGCGAGCAAAATTTTGCTGTCCCCAGTTGGTAGTGGTAGTACAGTTCGATGGGTTGAAGTGTTTTAGAAACTCAACAGAGTCTCACAGTAAAAAATATTTCAGACCTGCCGACATTGTGTTTTACGGCAGGTGTCCGAAGATCACGGACAAATTCACCAGGTAAATTTGAAGAACATAATCATTTCTTTTGCATTTTCGACCTCCATTTTGAACTCACACACACCGTGGGCTATAATGTGAAGTCAAAAAAGCCATGTCTGTACGCATTTCTGTCACTTCAAAGGACCTTATTTTGACATTTTACAATGTTTAGTTTCGCAACAATGTTGTTAAAAACAATTTGATTAAGTAAGTTAGTAATTTTAATTAATTTATAAATTTCCCGACTTTTTATTTGATTTTTCAATTTTCTCAGTTTCTCTGTTTGGCTGTGCTGTTTTGCGTCATAAAATAAATGTTTCTATTAACTGATTTTACCTTTTTGTCTAATAATCCTATTTGTTCTATGTCTGTTGTTATTCTTACAGGTGTTTTCAAAACTTCGCTATACAATTCCAAAAAACTCCAATTTGGATAAGACTTTGTTCGTTAGCTTTAATTCTTACCTTGCGTATTAAAGATTGTTGAATAGTCTAAAATATTAACAAAATTAAGTATTGTTAATGTACTTTCATCAAACTTCATTAAGTGGACTAACCATGAGCCAAAAACCGCTTGAAAAAGTGCTGCAAACTATTTTCATTCCATCTCTTTAAAATTTAAAAATTTCAAGGACATTATGAGAAGGAGAAAGAATTTAAGTAATTTTTCAACCAATCTGAAAAGTTAATCATATCTGGATATAAAAAAAATTCCGAAGGAATTTTAAACGCAATATTGAAACTTAGTGAGCCAATATTAGAATCACATCTACCGTCTTCAAAAGAAACTGGCTTTAAAACCATAGCCGATACACTCTACCTCACATGCACATTTATTATATTATGGGAGAAATCAATTTCATACCTTCAAAATGGCTAAAGATTAAATTCAATATGGACACTTTTATTTATGGATAGAATGGTAGTTGTGTCGTCTAGTGTGTAGGACACTGGCTTCTAGTGAGTGAGATACCTGGTTCGAATCACGACTCGGACGAGGAACCTAGCTAGCACCTAGCTTTCAGAAAATATCTGAGTTATTCATGGATCATGTGAGTCGTACAAATAATCACTCCTCACTATTATTTAGTTTCAGCTCCTAAACCCAACAAGGGCTGCCATGGGATTACTTAACTTTACAGTAGATAGAGCTTTTTAAAACTACTTAAATTTTCGCAATGTGTTGAAGTAGCAATATATATTTCATTAAAACCTTTTTATCGTTTTCCAAATCATATAAGTCATAACTATCTACTTTACGCACATTTCATACATTTAATACATTTATCGTTCCTTAAAGAAATGGACATGTTATTTCCCCAAAGATTTTTTGCTTTTTCGTTCGAACGACAGGTTTTCACATTTTTTTGAAAAACTGATTTCATCTACAAAGATATTATCACCCGAATACGAAGAAACAACACAGATGTGGAAAAAATTTAATATTTCCATAATATGATTTTCTTCTGATATTGCTATTTAAATATAAAATCTTCCCAGTTGCTGTTATCTTTGTCAAAATTTTCTATCGCATTCTAGCCTCCTCTCAACAAATCGCTCCAAGTCGCATTCGTTCCACCATTTTGTATCTTCGTCGTTCGATGGCGTACATATTTAAAATGCTTTTAGACAGCTTCGTCATTCACATACTATCCGAGAGTTTATGTACTACTATCCAATTTTCAAAATCACAGCATAACTTGGTGGTGTTTCAAGTACTCAGTCGACGCTTTCGTCGTTGTGTTAAGGTCCCACTCAATTCTTTGCTTGCTTCTCCGAGATACATTCAACGAGGGATGTCCTATATTGTTTTTTGTTTTAATGAAAGTAAAATTGAGGGAAGAAAATTAATGAAATGAAAACAAGGGAAGATTATTAAATTTTATTGTGAGACTGCGAATTTTCTCGTCTTCGTACTCTTCGCTGGTGTCGGCCGCTCTATAAAGTCCTCGACAGATTTCAGATCGGAATATAAAGTGACTCTGGTAGGTCATGATTTCCTCTTGGTGTTGGGGTGGTTGCATACTACAAGCATCGTAGACGCTGTTGAAACATTCGAATTTGTACTTTTGCCTTGTAGATTTCGAGAGTGAGGAAGAGCCGTGAAGCAATCGTTTCTGGGCAATGGTACAACAATGCCAAGTACCGCTACAATACAGATTCAGTAGCAGAGATTTTATTGCATTTGTCGTGACAAATTTGAAGGAAATTAATAAACAAACGAACAGCAGAGCTTTTGGATACGATTCTAGGACAGACAAGTTGGTTTCGATTCTCTTTGATTAATGGATAATGATTGGTGCGGAATTGATGAATGGGAAACAACGAGCAGAACGAGATTGACAAGAGGGTGAGCACAGCCTGGCGGCTATCGCGCCAGTGAGCAATACCTACAAAGTTATCATCGTTACCGGAAATTTATTATACTTCAGTGAACTGGAAACAGTAAGAAATTGTAATTACGACATGGAATTTTATTTGTTTCAAGCGAGGTTTGATTCCCGGAATATTTGAATGAATGAAGATATCAGAATGCATTTCTCAGATGTGACTTTTGAGCTGAAAATATGTGTGAATCATTGTCGTTAGTTTGGCCTCCAAGAAATTTAGTTTGTTTTATGCATTTAAAAAAGAGAACTATTAAATTATTTGAATCTTCCGTATGAATCGCTTTAACAAAAGGATATTAACAACAAAGGTGAATCTGTATTCAGTTTAATTACGAATAGTAATTTAGTCTTAGCAAATATCCCTATTTAACCCTGTTATGGTACGGTAAATTTTTGCATGATTTTAGGTACATATTTTTACTAAAAAGATGGCAACAATAGTATTATGTAAATGTTCTAGCCTCATGGCAGTCGGAGTGGCCAACTGGCTGGTGCGCGACGAAATGTATACCCTATATGAGTAAAATTTACTCATCGGTACCATTCTAGGGTTAAAGGGGATCTCGCAGCGAAAACGTGCTAGACATCACTCTACACAATGGTTCCAATGAGCAATTAATAGAGAACTAGAATGTCGCCCATCATTCTCTTACCATCGACACATTAGTTACAGTCTAAAATTCAAACCAACTCACATTTGTCAACAGTTTCATAGCCCCGAAAACACTTGAAACGGGCAGCGACTAAACGTTTGAGTCCTTCTCCTAGGATTGACTCTCCAAATGCAGTCAGCAGTAAACACGCTCACGGGTAAACTCGTGAAAGTTTAAGCCACCCTTATGGAACAAGAACCTGGGTTGTCAGAGAAGACAAGTACGAGAGCTGTTCACATTAGCCAAAGTAGCTGATTGCAGGGAATGTTGGGACGACTAAAAAGGCGCAACCAGGCTGTTTAAATCAGAAGTAAAGAATGCCAGACAGAGCTCCTGAAAGGAACTGTGCGGTAGAATTGAAACCACGTCGGAAATGGCGAAGCTTAGAAATCAGCTGGCTAAACGACCTGTTACGCCAAGCCTGATATATAAGCCGGATAAGAAGTGGACCAGCAGCAGCTTGAAAATGGCGAAGATTCTCGCCTCTTCGGCTGTTTGGATAGCTCCACTCCTTTCAATGGAGAGAAAAAAGGCATTTGCGACGCAGTCACCAAGCAAAAGATAGTCTGGAAAATTGACACCTTCAAGCCTCTAGGTCCGGAGAAGATTCTGGCGGCCATGCTTCAAAAGACAGGAGTGCTTACCATTTCCTAGCTTATACAAATTCTAGTGCTAAGTCATGTACCTGTAGGCTAAAGAGCCGCTAAGATTGTGCTTATACCCAAGGTAGGTAAAATCAACCATGAGTATCCGAAGGACTAAAGGACAATTAGCCTGACTTCATTCTTCCTTAAAGTTTTGGAAAGAAACTGTCTCCGCCACGTATGAGAGATACACCAGCCAGTGCTCACCGAAGCAGCGCTGCCTGGTTTTCCTCAGTACCGAGAAATCACATAGAAGATGCTGGATTGTTTCTGAGCCTACCGACTTCCTTCAGGTGTCACTGATTAGGAGTCCGATTTCCATGACATCTGCTGCTACAGGACAGTGGCCAATAATGATGCCGACCAGTCGTTTGCAGTCAGTTTGCGTTAAGTCGACCAAATATTTATTAGATGCGATATTGTATGACCCCCACATGATTTCCTTGCATCATTTTGAAATCAATCGAGTAGTTGACCGTTTGAATAGGAGCTGGCTTTTTAGCAATCCTGACAGGAGAAGACTGGCCCCATGCTTGGTTAACGCATCCGCCCTCTCATTTCCATCAATGCCTTTGTGACCGGGAACCCAGAAAATGCTAACTCTTCTGTTGTTGCCCAGTCTTTTCAGGAGCTGAACGCAGTCGAGTACACACTTCGATTTATATGTGCGAGACATCAGAGCTGGTATCGCTGCTTGACTGTCTGTAAAGACATTGATCCCCTAACTTGTAGTATATTTATACTAGATCTGCGGCTTTACGTATCGCAAAAACCTCCGCGTGAAAAATACTACAGTGCTTAAAAAGCCTAAAGCTGCTTTCATAGCTGTATTTGAAAAATATGCTGCAGCACCCAATCTCGCAGCTGTTTTAGAGCCACCAGTGTAGATGCTAAATGTCGAGGTGACATATTAGTTTAACTGTTCAAAGCTAACGACACAAAAATTGCTAACAAAGTGTTTGCGCCCAATGTGGGCATAACAGTCTTATTTAAATATTTTTGTTGATATAAAACAAGTACGTATGAATGAACTGTTTCTTCAGCATAATTACAGAATAGTTACTCTTGGCCATAACTTGGAAAGAGTAATGATCATTAAAGAAAAATTGAATAGCAGAGATTTACATTATTGTTTTGTGCTAAAGCTATAGGCCAAAATAAGGTGAAATTACTTTTCATTCGGTAAAGTCACCGAACGCTTATATATGATCTGGCTAGTACTTTAATTACTGATATTTTAAATCATTGATTTTCTTGTTTATTTTTGCCTAAAATTTAGCCTTTTTTCAAGGATCTTTTGTTCACCTAAAGCGGTTCTACTGATTGATAACACTTTTTCCTTTAGTTTCCTCGTACGAAGTGAAGGCAATAGTCATGGACTAGTAAATCCCTGCCTCTGAACCTAATTTATTTGATTTCTCCCAGGGACCAAAATTTAATACGTCTGAATATAAACTATTAAGGAAATCATGATCATCAATTATTGGTACCAATAAAGACCATATGCTTGAAGCTATTGAAAAAAACACGATAGAAAATGCAGCTTTAAAAAACAACAAATCCCATTAAATCACTAAAAACGTTACTTTAAGTTACCATAATTATAAAGAAGGAATTCCAGTAAGCGTTTTGAAGTCGAGTATGCAAAGAAGTCCATGCTATCTTCCCTTCAAAATATTGGTGGTTTGGACAGTGTCCATACAAAATAGAATAATTTACCAAACAGATAATCAAATAAGTATTCGCTAAAATATGTAACCTGCACATATCTAAAAGCTCGAATATCTACATGTTTGCCTCAGATTTATTTTTAATTTTTCATAATGTCAATGTGTTTTGCACAAAATTACAAATTCAGATGCATTCCAAAACTGAAACGTTAAAGTTTCTCGACCCGCGCACTGAAAACTTATAACACATTACATTCAAGTTTCATCCATTATGTGCTACCAATTGACGTATAATTCGAGTTCTCTTCCTATTTCCGTTCTTCATATACATGCAGCAAGCACAACTTCAATGCGAACTCCATTCATCCATCCTTCTATTTTCGCTCCTCGACATACGAGAGCTTTATTTATCAATGCGACCCAAAAAAGAATAAATAAAAGTTGAAACGAAACCAAAATTCAGCTCGTATTCGTTCAACATGGAAAATGTATCAGAGGACGCAAAGTAGGAGCCGGGAACACTCTGGAGGAATGATCAGAGACGGATTGTAAATGGAAAATGGATGGGGCGTAACGGGAATTATGTTAAGGCTCCCTATGTGTGTACCACGCATTACAACAATCATGCATGGCTGGGTTTGAAGCTTTAAATTAATGAATTTCTTGCTTCGGTTGCCGTTATTTTAGTAGCATACATGTTGTGCTGATGGCGCCATTCCCAACACAGATCCTGCTGCTATTGAAGGTTCGCACTTCCATAGTCCGTGAAGATTGCGCTCCCGATTCAGTAGATAAGAGGGTTTTACTCAGGGCACGGTAAAATCGGAATGCAATCGGATCGGTATGAGTAGAGAGCTTGAATATCTGATTATGAGTAGAGTGCTAAGGATTATATTTTGAGGATTGTTCACTTCAATTAGTTTTTGGCCTGATGAAAATGTCGAAATAAGTCGGAGAAATAAGGTCATGGACAAATTTTATTGATTGATTTCCATTCAAAATCTGTTTCAGATAACTTTTTGATAGAGTTATGCTATAATTTCGAAATCGGGTATAAAATTTGATTCTACGCTCACATAATTTTCATTTTAACTCAAGTAAAATATGAAATGCTGTTGCAATGAGGCAATTCATATGGCGCTGGTTTGAGTGTATCGATAAGAGACATATTCAAAAATCCGAACATTCACAGGACCGAAGTCTTTACTGCAGCACTTCAAATCCTCGTCGTCGCAGAAGTCGATCGAGGTAAAATGGGTCGTGTGTGCAACTATTTGCAGCATTGCTTTATTTTTGAAGCGTGAATTTATATCGTTTCAGTATTGAAAAACTTCTGAGATTTGCTTGAAACATGTTGAAACTTCAATGTCCAAAACCTGCCTATTGCTGAAAAATCACTTCAGATTTTAAGCTAGAAAGTCGCAGACACGTTCATGATTGATTAATTATTTCAACCAAAGAACAAAGGAAGAAGTGAATACGGTAAAGGATATTTTGTGTCTCGACTTGTTTTCGTTAAAAAAAATCACCTAGATCATCCCAATGACTACCTCTTGCTGGAATTGTAGTGTCTACTGACAAATAAAGATTACTATTCGAAATTATTGTTAACGTCATTGCAAATGCACACAGACAATACACAGAATTAGTCACATGGATTCCGTATGTATTTTCAAAGATTTAACCATCAGACGTGAAAAAAGAACGAAGGAATTGTGTAGATTTCGCTTCATATTTATTATGATTATTCTTATACTGCACAGCATATATATATATATATATATATATATATATATATATATATATATATATATATATATATATATATATATATATATATATATATATATATATATATATATATATGTATATATATATATATATACATATATATATATATATATGTATATATATATATATATATATATATATATATGTATATATATATATATATATATATATATATATAGCATCTGAAAATTTATTGACAGTATTTTTAAATCCAAGCTGACGATGACTGTATTGCAAGCTATATGATCAGACAAACTTTGAGACCTACCAACCTTGAAAATTTGATATGAAAATTTTATGGTAGCATCTCTTTGTACAATAGCGTCAAAATGACTGATTTTGGCAGTCGTTTGCTAATACCGATCAGGTCAGTGCTGCTGGGTTGGGGTTTTCCCCCAAAAAGGGTATTTTTTACTGCTCGAGAGTAAAAGTAGGGGAGACAGAAATTGCAGAAAATTCTGGTTTTTGTCAAGCTTTTAGTAAAAGCAAATACGATTACATTATATTTTAATAAATAAATAAAAATTTGAATGAAATTTCACTAACTATGTATCCTTGATAAAACCGATACCGTCTTTCCTTGATATAATCGATACCGTCATAGAATTTACTAAGTAATGTGCCTAGTACCGAGACGATTATTTTCGTTTATTGCAAAATTGTTTTAAATGATTTGCTATGACTTTCATATGCGAAATAAATGTCAGAAAAGTTCATTCTATGGATTTTCTATTGCAGTGGACACATTCGACGTCCACATGATGCGGCGCTGAGGTGCCAAGCATAGTGCGAATTGGCTTGATATTACCACTAAACGTGGCCTCCAGAGGTAGCGCAGCGTTCAGAAACTCTCAGAAATTTTCGTCATATGAGTCCAACATTGCATTGGACTCATTTGACGTCCACACAATACAGCACAGCGCGAAGTTTGTCGCAGTAAAAAACTTGATATTTACAACCACAGAAATTTGAATTCGGCATGAAATGAACAAACCAGGGCCTGAAAAAGCACTTCTTCATCAGGTCGAATAGTATAAACTGAGCATTACTGCAGTCCAGGAAAGAAATTGGCTAGGCTGCGAGATCAACGACAAGAAATCGCACACAATTTTTACAAGTGGCAAAACGTCTTGCCACAAACAGTTTTGAGTAGCATTCATAGTGAATAAGAAGCTCAAGCTGCACGTTACTGACTTCAAACCCGTGAACAAAAGGCTTTGTGCGATTCGGATAAAGGCGCGATATTTCAACCTCTGGCTTATCAATTTACACGCTCCCATTGAAGTTAAAAAAGACGAACTTTATGCCTGCCTTGAAACTCTCTTCCACTCATTTCCATCAAACGATGTAAAAATGTTGCTGGGGGATTTCAATGCAAAAGTCAGGAATGAAAGTTGGCATCGCCTCCACGAAGAATACAACGATAATGGCCAACGTCTACTCGACTTCGCCTGCAGCTGGAACCTTATTGTAAGGCCAACTTGCTTTCCACATCGTCGCATTCATAAGCAGACCTGAAAATCTCCGTCAATTCGTCAACCAATTCGACCTCGTCCGGCCGTGGAGCTTACGGCGACTCCGATAATCACCTGGGGAAAACAACTTACCGGTGCAGAGTTTCCAATCGAGGTTCAGCCTCTCCAACATTTTTCCGGTTGAGAATCTGCTGAACAATGATAGTAAATGATAGTAAACGAAGTTGATCTTGCCTTGCGATCACTGAAAAAGAATAAAGCGCTGGGTGCTGATGAGATACCAGCTGAGCTACTGAAGTCTGGTTGGATGGGTTTATTAAGTACGCTACAGGAACTACTACTGCGAATATGTAAGACTGAGATGATCCCAGACGATTGAGGCAGACGCAGCATCTATCCCAAACATAAACTGCGGTGTAATAATTACAGAGGCATCTTTTTAGTCTGTACGGCCTATGAAATTCTGGTAAAAATCCTGGAGAATAGAATTAAACCATTCGCTGAAGAAATAATTGAAGAACAACCATGCAGGCGGCCAGGGCCCGACATCGGGCTGTTGTGCCACGATGATGAGAATGATGATGAAATTAACGGAGAGACACTGCAAAGACATCTTCATTTCCAAAGAGAAACTTTTTTTTTCACACAAAAATGTCGTCCCATTTTGGCGAAATTTCAGGCTTAATTTCAGCCGAAACTAATTTCATATGAATTTTTGTATGAAAATTTAACGCGATCCCAAAGACAAAGGTACTTAATATAAAAAAATCACTTGGCCGATTTTTCATGAATTGCAGTAGCTTTTGGGGTATTTCAAACAATTTTGGGGTATATAGCGAGAAGTGACCTGTTAGCCCTCGTACGGAGTCTAAAAGTATTCCGAATCTGCTTCGACGTTTTGACGTTTTAAATGATAGTACAAAAGCTGTCGATATATTTCAGATGATGCAAAGGACAAATGAATTTTATTAACATATTTTACTTAATCAATATTGTTTAATTGAATAATATTTTTATGCACAAATTGGCTTTGTCTCTCCAGACAAAACATCCTAACCTTTGTTATTTTAAGTCTCTTTATATTTTTTTGTCAACGAGGGAACGACCTAACCCACAATTTTTTTTTTATTTAACTATTTTATTTCTTTATTTTGTAAAAAAAATAAATGTATTTTAAATCAATTTAAACTGAAAAAAGTTGTATTTGCATATTACAAAAGAAATAATTCTTTTTTTCCAAACCTAATTATCTTTATTTAAAAAAAATGGACTCAGGCCGCTTTAGTGCTAAGCGCCTCTAATAAGCACTGATCTTAAAATAAAATTTTTAAAGCGAGTAGGTGCTTTATTGCAATTTTCCCATTGAGGATTTCGTTACCATGAGAGCTTCTTCGGCAACTTTCGATTTCAATTACTTGACAAAATTTATTGTGTCTAAATGTTCCTTGCCATATGTCCGAAAATTCTGGAAAATATAACTAACAGTTCAAACTAACACGAAACAGTCACCATTGTACCTATATTTCCGAAAGCAAAATTATTTTCTCGTGTTTTCCAAGAGATAAACATGTATCAAAAGTAAAAGATATTTGCATATTTTTACACTGCCCTTTCGTTGTTTCGCAGGTTTGTAGTAAAGTTTTCGGAAATGCTTCAGCTCTGGCGAAACATAAATTAACACACAGTGATGAGCGGAAATATGTCTGTGCAATGTGTTCGAAAGCATTTAAAAGACAAGACCATCTGTAAGTATATCTTCCAGAAACATTTAGATGTTCCCGTTTGTAATTACGAATTGAGCAAACACATTTTGCGCTAGAACTCTTAACGTTGTACTTAATATCACTTATACAGATTAAAAATCGCCAGGTCTCATGTGAAAATAACTTGATTTTACAATAAATTTGAGTTTAAATATGTTTTAATAGGATTTGATGGGAAATTTAATCTTGTAATTAATGTTAACATTAGCGATAATTGCATCAGAAAAGCATTCATTATCGCACAAACTGTTTTTGCACCAATTCGTCTTTCCACATGTATTTATTCTTGTGTTTTAACTACATTAATTACAATTCACAAACTGACAAAACAAACTTGTCCACAGAAACGGTCACATGCTGACACATCGTAATAAGAAACCATACGAGTGTAAGGCAGAGGGTTGCGGCAAATCGTACTGTGATGCAAGATCATTAAGACGACATACGGAAAACCACCATAGCTCCTCGGCAATGACACCGACAACACCTAATCAATCAATGTCGCCATCAACCGGACCACCAACTGGGCTTAGTTTATCACCAGCAACCGCCAGTGGTAAGAAAATTAAACACGAAATTGATTTATATTGCAACTAGTCAAGTCAAATCTAACATAATGTTTGCATGGAGATATATCAGAGTACGTTTCAATAGCCTGGGAAAACAGACTAATTAAAGTTTTAGGGAGTAGGTCGGGGTTGTTTTCTCAGGTGTACCCACACGAGGTCGCATTTACTAGCAAATTTATGGAGGCAAATCAAACAAAAATATATTCTGCTGTGATGATGCAACCAGCATTTGTGGAAATTTGTTTTGGTTGATTTTTAATTCGAAAAGAAGGCTCATAGGAAATAGCGCAAACATAGAGTTTTTCAAAAATGTATTATAGGAAATTCAAATACAACCGAGGAAATCCGGATTCCAATTTGTCTTCTCTGTTTTGATATTAGTTAGATGAAAATCCACAAAGAAATTGTTTAATTTTTTTTTGTTAAATTTACGTTATATCATATCATATTGTAATAATTATGATTCACTAAAGTAGGTACGAATTCAATTATGGCTTTTGTTTCTGGTACATACAGTCATTTCCACAAGAGCGTATATTTTGTAACTTTTTAATGCACCATTTCTCAAAGAGTGGTGGGGGACTTTTAGTTACCTGCATTTTTATTCTTTTTCGCATTGTATAAATTTGGTCATTATAAGTTCAAGTAGGAGAGTGATAAGACGTCAAGTAAAATGAGTGCGATTTACAAAAAAACGATTCGAAGCTGTGTTTTTAGTAAGTCATCCGAAAGGACCAAAAATGACACCTGCATCGGCCGGAAAGTAACTGAAAGTTTCGACACAGTTTTTGAATAAGTTGATAAAGCGTTTTAAAGATACTGGAAATGTAGACGATCTACCTGTTAGGGGTAAAACCCGAAGCACTTCAAAAACCCAGGATAAGGCCATCATTGATATTTTTAAGAAAAATCCGTTCGTTACCTTAGTGCAGGCAAAGGAAATGTTATCGAAGAAGAATATTTACGTGTCCTTGAATACGATTCGGCGAAGATTACAAGAGGAAAACATCAAAACCAGTTATGCTTTGTTGAAACCATTACTTACCGAAAACCACAAGCGAATACATGTAGAGTGGGCTAAGGAAAACATCGATCGTAATTGGGATAACGTGATCTTTACGAATGAATCAAGTTTTGCTGTAAATACGTTCAGGAGACGAGTGTGGTTACAAAAAGGAGAAGCTGTCGTGAACCAAACCGTTAAACACCCTGTGAAGGTCCATGTTTATGGATGCTTTTCTGCACGCGGTTTCGGAAAATTAATAACGTTTACCGGAATTCTTAATGCTGAAAGGATGATCATTTTGTACAAAAAAGGATAATTGAAGTCTGCTAGGATGCTATATGGCAACGACAACACCGATTGGTTTCTACAAGAAGATAACGATCCGAAACATAAAAGCCGGTTGTGTAAACGCTGGAAAGAAGAAAATAACATTCAAGTACTTGATTGGCCTTCGCAATCGCCGGATGCCAATCCTATTGAAAATGTTTGGGAATTAATGAAGCAGAAGCTTCAAGGAAAGCAAATAAAAGGAGCAGCACATTTAAGGCGACCGTTACAAAAAAATTGGAAGAACTTATCGACAGACTACGCGGAAAAGTTGGCCGAAAGTTGTCACCGAAGATGCCAGTCAATAATCAATAGTGACGGCGATTGGACCGTGTATTCAATATAATTGCGAAAATGTATTTTGTATTTACTTTCAATATAAAATAAAATTTCTTACTTGTAACATTTTGTTTTTATTTTGTGAGTTATACGGTCTTGTGGAAATGACTGTATATAATATAATTTTCATAACGAAAAACAATAAGCTATTTAGCTCTGGCTGGATTTATTACATGCTATTTTTCATGATATTCGTGAGTATAAAATGAAGAGGATAATTTGACATGGAAAATTTAACTCAAACGAATAGTACGTTAAAAATAATTCATAGTACTAGTAAAATATAGTCCACTTCTGGAAGCAATTTAATTGAATTAATTCAGCGAGATCGACGCACATTGGACTTTGAAATTTGTTTAATACATCAAATACAGTCTGATATGACCTCTGGCTTACGCCATTATTGAAATTGACTTCAGTTATTTGACTGATAATCAAATACAACATTTTATGCTTCGAATTTTTCAGCAGACTATCATTCGATACTTTATTTGTTCACCAGATATTAAATACGTTTCAACTGATGTTCCCAATGTATTTTTGACTTTACTGAGCTGCAAGCATATTATATTCATTTCATTTCTGAATCCGAAATTCCAGAGCACCGAAATTATATCTGGTTATAATCAATAATTGCTCGCCCTACCCACTTACGACCTCGCCATCCATCCATCCCATTTAATCTGTCCTTTTGTTTACAGCGAACTTTAATACGAATTTAAACGTGATTCAAAACAATTGTTCCTCTCCAATAGGGGATGCAAGTTCACCGCACGGCGCCACTTGCGTACAATACAGCATCAGTACGACCGGTAATGGAAATGGCAATACTGGTAGCGGAGGTGATTTTAACAATTCAAAACCATCATCACCTGGTTCGCCCACTGGGAGTGGAAATGGCAACGGCAATGAAGGACTCACTCGACAACAATTGGATCTCATTAGTCAAATTATGCAGCAGACCAAACAAGCAAGCGCTCAAGTAACAATTTCAGCAAATCACAATAACGGCATAAAGAGCCATCATCAGCCCCGACCACGAACATGGAACATGCAGGTGAGTGAGTGAATGAGTGAATCGAGGATGAACAGTGGGATGAATGGTAGTTGCTATTCGCAGTCAGTCATTAAATTAACGGGCAAATTAATCAATGGGGGCTTCAAAATGATGTTATTAGAGTGGTTGTTCGAGAAAATAACGATGATGTTGGATGTTTTCATTGTTGCTATTGTTGTGTATTTTTCGATCGAAAATATCGTACCGTAAAAAGACCGAATTTCAATAATGCATAGCTGGACGCGTGGTTCGCATTAACAGAGCTCATGACTTGTTTTTCTGAAAATCTATATAAGCTGTTTATTGTTGGAACAACAGCAACCTGAGCGCCCTAATATCTGAGAACTCGTACAAACTTATCAGTGAAAACGAAAAATACCGAAAATAATCTGTTTAAATTATGTTCAAAAATAATTTGTGACTTGTAATGAATCAATTAATTTTCACAAAATGTACAGGCTGACAGATTCTTAGTATTGTGTAAACAGCCAAGTAAGATCAAATCAATTGCCCAGAGAAAATTTCACGAGTAATGCTTTAGGCGCCAGATTACCTATAAATAAGTTTCTTGGAAATACATTAAGAAATTCAAAATAAAAGCTATATTTACGTGAGGATGACTAGAATTCATCATTTAAATGATTTCCACTTCAGTCAAACTCCCATAAAAATAAAGAATTCCACTAAAATTTTTGAAAAGATTGGAGTATATTGAATTGATTTAATTAGATACTATCTTTTATAGCTTTAAAACCAAATATTTTAATTAAAAGACCAACTTTCCCTTTAGAAGCTAGATCTGCTGACTGATAGACACTAAAGAAGAGAACAGATAACGCTCGAAATATCGATTGCTATCAAAAGCTTGAAAATAATGGCAAAAAAAATGGCAAAATCATAGCTGATATTTTTCTACAATTTTAAAACCATAAAATAAAACAAGAAGAAAAAACAAACGCCATCTTCCAAAACCGCATCCTCTTCGCGTATCTCTTCACCCAGTTTAAACTTTCCCGTCAAACTTACATAGTTTCTGTTCTAAAGAGGAAGAAAAAAGTTTCTTCCAAACTAATTAAAGTACTTTTTCCAATAGAAGAAAAAAATATTTACTAGATTGCGGCTATTTTTCACGTACTGTGCCAAATTGAACCAAATAAACCTCGAACCGGGCAGGGCCAATGCCGTTCATTTCTCGAATGACTGCCGGCCACAGCATCGGTGGGTCAAAAGTGTTAGGCTCCACAACCACATAGCAGCCGGAACAGAAGCCAAAACGCGTCCATTTTGAAGGAGATCTTGTCTCAAAACCTAAAAAATATCTATAAAATATAAACCATCTGCTCAAGTAATCAGAGCTGCCTCTATTTTTACTTCTCTCTGTCCAACACAGAAAACCCAGCCAAAAACATTATGCCTTTAAGCTTAAAATCTTCAACTACCCAAACCAAATAGGACACTATTTCGCCAGCATGGAATGTGTTGAACTTGGTCCTCTGGACTTTTATAACCAGTTTGCCACGCTGAATTCACATTTGATATGGTTCTAGATCCCCATTGATTTTCTGCTCCGGAAATGATTTATCCTTTCCAGAATATAACCCAAAAAAGTGCCATCAGCGAAGAGGACCAGTTTGCTTCGTCCACTATTTGACCGTGAGGGCGCTATGTTTTTATCACGATATCTCAATTCACAAAATCACGTACAGAGATTGGAGAGAAACAGCCAAACTGGGGAGATTTTTACTGTTTCACTGCACAAACTGCATCATGTCTAGACTTCCTCTTCGCACTATAGAGTTTCTCATTAGCAAAGATAACTCCAGGTCAAATATAAAACCGGTAAGGGACAACTAAGACTTTTCTGGCTTCCTTAATTCTATCAAAATCATTATAAAGAGGTGAGATCAGTTTCAGAAACGAGCCAGAATAATTGGCTATTCCATATTGAAGCAGAAACTGAACCGTCTAACAAATTTGATTCGATCAAATCAACTAATTCAAAAACGATCAACGAAAGCATTTTGTACGTAGTATTGCTCCTGAAATGACATAGTTAGTGAAATATGTAAAATATTTTGGAATTAATAATAAGCCAAACATGTCACCTCACCACACATTTTTTGGTCTAAAATACAGTAATCCAGAAACAGCTAAGACGTTTGTCTATTTATTAGAACTTCCAATCCAAGAAAATAAATCCGCGGATAGCAATATTTAAGAAGACGACGCACTGAGCAGGATGCGACTCATTTCTTGCAGAGCAGAGAATATAGAGTAGACTTTATTTCGCCAACCGCTCTTTAAGAAGTAAAAAACTTGGCTCACAGTCTCATCAAGAAGAAAAATCTTTAGATCCAGGCAGTATAACAAATGCGATTTTAGTTTCAGACCATGTCGGATATTATCAATGGTATTTTTTGGCTCAAAATATTCTTGATTGTTGAAAATCGCAAAACACATGTTATTTTCTCGCCGAAAAGAGATAGTGCTGGATAATGAAACTGGAGCTCCAGCTAGCTCGTATTTTTCATCACAGAAGAACAGGTTTCGATGAAAAAAAATTAGAAGCACTGTTTAAAGGCATTTGATAAAGTAACACATCTCAGACTGATAGTCTATCTTAGCGATTTCTTCATCACAGAGACCCATAGTAGCAGGAGTTACTCAAACGCCAAATTTTCTTAGATTCAATAGAGTCCTGTTATGCTGGCGCCACATGAATTGTTATACGTCTACAAAAGCAACAGCCATGACCCCAAATCTTCTTTTAAGGGGTTACATGAGTTTCAGAGAATAAAAAAAACGCCATTTTTAAATGTTTCAAAAATAAAAAATAATGTATTAAATTATTACAAATTATGGTTAACAACTAAAGTAACTCTTGAACTATATGTAAAAAAATTGTTAGACAAAAATATTGATAATACGCCCTCTGGCAGCTATTTTACGAGAAGGCTCGAAAAATGCGGTGCCAACGATATCTTGAGCTGGATTCATCTGAAACAAAAAAATCAAATTGTTTCTGTTAGAGTATGAGTTTGACTTGTACTTGAACGAAGGATTTGTAAAAATATTGAAATCTGAACTTTTGGCAACGTCGCGAGTAAAAAATTTAATTTTTGACCCAAAAATTCAATAAATAATGCCATGTGTATTAAATTCCAATGAACGAAACACAATATCCTTCGTTCAAGTACAAGAAAATACTATTTAAAAGAAGTGTGCAAAATTTGGTTAAGATTGGTGCATTAGTTTTTGAGTTATCGTTGGCACCGACTTGAAATATACCGTTTCGAGAAAAACGCGTTCAAAGTTTAAAGTAAGAATAAAACAATTTTTTTTTGAACTTACATAGAATCATCGATACCAGGCCCATACAATAATTGCCGTTCAAAGTTTAAAGTAAGAATAAAACAATTTTTTTTCGAACTTACATACAATCATCGATACCAGGCCCATACAATAATTGCCCTTCTTCATTGGTTATGTCCAAAGCCTGTAGAGAATAATATATCTAAACTCAGTATTTCATTACCCTACCATTATTATTTTCCCTCCTCGATAGAAAAGAAAGTGAAAGAAGTTGCATGAAATGAGAAATATTACTTACACAGGTGGGATAGATCAAAGTGGGGAAATCGCTCTCCCTTCTAATATATAGCTCGGATCGACTTCAAATTTTCAGAGAGTACTTTCGATGAGTTGTACTTTAAGAAAAAACAAAGAAAAAAAATCGATTTTTTCATCATTCCAAACCCATGTAACCCCTTAAGAAACGTAAAATTAAACCAAATACCGTAAAACGTTTTTCATAGCACACAAAAGATGACAAAACCACACTCTCTATTAATGTAAGTACTATCAAATCCTAGACAGGTCAGACATGGCTAAATATATAAAACTTTACAATAACGAGTTACAATAGACTCCACACATAGCTGATATAAGAACTGCCATGAACAACACCATCAACGACCTCTATCCTCTCCTCAAGTGTCTAAATAACACAATTAGGGCCCTTCTGTGTTGTTGTTAATAATCTTTAACCCTTTGGCGCCGGCGGCCATTTTAGTGATATTTTAAATATACTTATTATTCTGTCAAAATATCACTTTTGCATAAATAACGTTTATGGAATGAATTTCGAAGGTGTTTTTAATGTAAATATGGTAATATTTTTGAAATTTTCAACCCTATGTGTGCGCTAGGCGCCTAAAATGAGATTGGAAAAATTTGAAAATTTTTGAAAAAATGCAAACCATCGACTCTCCTGAAATATTTTCAACTTTTACAGTGAAAACCAAACCATATAGAAATCTTATGCTGTGTTTATACAACGAAAGCAAAACTTTTGAAATTTCGCATCTGAAACCTAAAAGTGTTCTGAAGCATACGGACTTCTGTTTTGGTTATGGCTAAACTGATGAGCTGTTCGTAAAAAAATCCTAGTTCGACCATGTATTCAAAACTCTTGGACTTGTACTTGCTGATTTCCGTCTGAATAAACAAAAAAAAACTTTCAAAAAAGTCATTGGACTCGTCAAACTTTTATTATTTTATTAGTATCGGACGTTCTGAATAGAATGGAAGAACAATATCAAAACTATAAACTATTTCACAGCGTATATTATAATCTAGTTCATAGTGACTAGATCTGTACTTATCTGGTCTAGCTCTCACTCAATTTGTAAAGTTTCCAGGGTTTTTGTCAAAAAATATCGTATTTACTGCTTGTGTGCCTTTTTCATTTTAATACTCGTATCATATAAGATATGCAGTATTGCTTTAAACCTAGCTATTTCCTCGAACAGAACTTTTCTTATATATCTAAGTCTAAGGTCTCAACTTTGTTTCGCTTGTACTGCACAGTATGTGAGAAGGAGTTTTACTTTCACTGCTGCTTCTCGACAGCAGCTGCAGTAGTTGTCCCGCTCCTTCTCTATTGTATGGAGGTAATTTGTACAAAAAGGTGCCTCGTTAAGACCGAATATATGTGAGCTATTCGAGAAGCCAGTGTTTCTTTTGCTGTTTTGCCGTACGTATCAGTCTTCTCAAAGTAACAGTATAGAGTGAGACCCGTGTGAGGAACATTTGTCTCTTATGTGTCCTTTTATATCAGGCTCCGGTGATCCATATCAGCCCAAGACCATTTCGGGTCCCTACTTCATTACTTTACTTTAGTTTACTTTATTCAGGACCTCTTTCGCCTCTAAGAGTGTAACGGATTTTATTTGATCGCAATCGATAGTCTTGAAAACATATTAATCATCCGACATCCGTTCTAGTACTTCTTGCACGGCACTACTTCTTACGGCAGTTAACTTTACTTGGTAATGCCGGCCTTTTTGAGCCGAGGCCTTACCAATCCTGCTCTTAATAAACAATCCATCTTTGAATTATCCGTACACCACATTTGCGCTCGTTTATGCAAGGAGCTGCCTGGCTATAGGCATGGTATGAATAACCCGTTATTCCTTGCCCACAGTTGATTAGCTGAAATTGATAAAGCCACATACCTCAGTACAATCTTTGATAAGAAGCTTCGTTTCATTTTGCAATACTCAAAAACCCTTTTCGGCACGAGAGAACTGCCAGGTTTGTTCGGAACAGGCTGTGAAATTCGCAGTAACAGAATCGAATTCGAACAAAACCATATTAAACCTACTTTCATTTCACCTTTCATATATCACTACTTGCTTAACCTTCAACTGCATTAGAGATATTATTGGTGTTTAGTACTCAAACGATATAGCTCAAAAGACAGCTAGATTAAAGAGAGATGGCCCAATAATATCAGCGCTGACAGATGTCTCTGCACTGAAAAAAAAACTATAGCTCGTAGTCCCATGTATTAAAGCACAGCATTTATGGTCGCATACGCTATGCATGCCAAACCAGATTCCCATACATTTAATGGTTTTTCTCCTATGCACATAGACTCAACTCCTATGTAACATAGCCTTAACTACTATGAACATGGTCTTGGCATATATATCAAACAAAAATATCAAAAGTCAGAATCAATAACTATAACAATAACTTGCTCCTTTGTGCCTTGTTCATTGTCTTGCTTTAGCCTGACAATGAACTGGCTCCTCTGTTGTTCAACTTGACATTTAAGTGTATCATCAAGAAGTTGCCTTTCGACAAAAGGGGCACGGTTCTATATTAACATCTTGCTAAATTTTTCCACATTTACCAACGAACTTCTACTAAAACTTGATCAGGAAGCAAAAAATGTAGGCCTGAAATCAACGAGGCAAAAACAAATGAGATGACACTAATAAAAAACGTAAAATGTAGCTGTTGGTGAATATGATTTAGAAATTGTGGATGAATTTATATTCTTAGAAGTTAAATTGACAAGAAATTACAGTGAAACTTACGAACTAAAATGGATTCTGACTTATAAAACGAATTCTGACAAAGAAAAACAGAGTCTCAAGCCCATAAATCGAATATAAGACCTGTGTTGTACCATGAATAAAAAACCTGGACCCTCACCCAAGTCTCCGCGAAAAAGTTGAACACCTTCGAAAGATGAGTTGGTAAGCGAATAATTGGAGTAAAACAAGAGATCGCCCAATGGCGGATAAGGGCTACGACGAGCTGTGTGAACTATCCAAAGGTACTACTACGATCCAAAGGTTACCACAATCATCAGACTGCAGAGGCTGCAATGGGCTAGTTGCATGCAGCGAATGAATGAGCATAGAATGTTTAAAATGTTATTTGATAGAAAAACTAAACGTTGAAGGCTATTGGAGAAACCTATGATATTGTGGTCCGACTTTATCGACGAAGACAGCTCAAACATCGTAACTGGGAAGCTGCGGTCGTTGAACCGAAACAATTAGAGGCCAAAAAGGCTGTAGTGTTACGAATACGACGACTAGGTATACAGCCAATGAGCCGGTAAACAGATACTGCAGAATATGCAGCAGCATAAGCAAATTTAACTACCCAGCAACTTTTATAACGCTTTGTAAATTTTCTCTTATCTAAGCCCTTTCGACTTCTTTATAACAAAACATTTTCGTAAACAATTAACCTTTCTTTTTGTATAACGTAAGTAATATATGCAAGTCTTGTTCGGTAAAACAATCTTCGAATTTCATTCGGTGCATAGAGACTGATCGCAAATCTCTGTTTGTGGAGATGTTTCTGTTGAGTTGCTTGGTCAACTTTTACTTTTTGAGAAGAACTTCATCCTAAAACTCTGATAAATTTATTACTAAATAAATGGGAAAAATAAAGAAATTATAAACTGAATAACAATAAAAGAATCAATGGAAGCTTATGTTAAGTACCATCTTATATAAAACCATATGTTCATTTCAAACTTTGTTTTCGAATGTTTATAGTAGTTGCAATAACGTTCTCAAACGTGGCAATACAAAATCTTTACATTCCATTAAAACTTTGCCACCGATCCCATCATCAATCCACAAATTGAGGCAACTACTCACCGTTCATTCACCGATAACTACATCACTCATATAAATTACCGATGTTCCGTCATCATAACAAACATTTTTTTTTTGTCCTCCCACCTACTCTACCCGACCAACAATACAAGCGTATCTGTCGCCAAGTTGTCGGCAATTTTTCTCGGGCCACACTTTCCACCACATCGAAAAAAAACTCACTAAAATATTTATCAATAAAGTTATTCCCATCATCAGAGAGAGGCATAGTCGTACCGATAGACCTATCGTCTGCCAAAAACGAAATTGCAGAAAACAGTATACTTGTAGTGTAGTATCGTGCGGTCAATATCAAAAGTGTCAAGGATACTATCCGTCATGATTAATAATTATGATGTATATCTCATTCCCTTGATAGACATATTTCAACCCAATATCTACCAACTGCTGCTGCTCGAAAGTTTCTCGAAAATATTAGAACGACGAGAAAAACTTTATCACTGCCAAAAACGCATTGAAAAGACTTGTGGTACTCGTTCGGTGGAGAATTGCGTGGGCCAGGTTTTGGACTGATTTCATTTGATATGTGTGGATAGTTGCTAAGGCCGTAATCGTTATCACAATAACTACTTAACTAGCATCATTTCTTTTGATTTGCACTATTACTTCGACTTCTCTAGATGGTGTGATTTGTGTTATATAAATAATCATCTGAGAAAATGCAGATTTGAAACCTATTCAAAATTAACTTCTGGCAGCTTCTACCTTTCGAAAAAGAAAAATTCAAAACAAACTTTCATCCTTCGTTTGAGTTTATATTCTAGGACTTCTTTCCTATCGCTATCGTCCGATCTTTCCAGATACCTACTGTTGACTTCCTTATGAAACTCTTTTGGCTTCCTTATCTGGCGGACTCCTTTTCACTTCATAATTTTCTGAAATAAATCACTCACTAATGGGATCGGAAAACACTGACGTATAAAACTCTTCGTTCCTCAATCCCAGCTTATACCTAAATCAGGCAGTCAAAGGGAAATCTGCGTTCAGAGATGACATCAATCCTGCTGGATAAGTATTAAAAACAAATCGTCCTGCACGAGGAACTTGTGGAAAAGTATTCACGAAAGGAAGCAGTGGTACCGAATACACTTGCGCAAACGAATGCGACACAGGATTGTGTAGCAGTTTGATATCAGTCTAAATAATCTACGCTTCTTACGTTTTTCCATGAAAAATTAATATGCTTAAAACATCCTGACAGTTAAGTTTGCTTTATATCTACTTCAGATAGCCTGGATGATCCTATTTGTCTGAGAACTTAATGGGGTGATATCAGTGTTTTTCGCTAACATTTCTATGCTTTGACTTCGTGGCTGTATTTTGCCTGTGATACGAAGTTCGGATACATTCCCTATCCCAAGGTCTCTTCTCTCTGATGGGATTGGAAATGTTTGGCCGGAAAGTCAGTGGTTGATTTTACTGAATTTGCAATGAGAATGAAACTCGTCATTTGCTAGTTTTCGAACGGCGGTAGCTAACCTTTTTGTAGGAGTAGTCTGGAAAAAACAGGTAGCAAAGAAAGCTTTCTGTCATATTTTCTTTGTTAAAATTGAATGCATTGCGGTTAATAATTATTCAGCAGCCTTGTTTTACTCCTATCCTCCCCAATCCTATCCTCCTCTTAGAATCACAACATTTGAACCGACAAACAAACCATTCAAATTATTAGATCCTCCCGGTTAACAGCCACTGCTTCTCACTCCGTAGTGAGCGAGCCGGAAAGGAATCGACCAAATAGAGGTATAAAGATAGGATCAACGCAACGTCCTTCCTTGCCCTCGCTTAGTCCTGAATAATGGTACATTTCGAAATCAATATTTGAACGAAGATTAAATGTAAATACGAGTAAGCGAAATGATATTTATCGATGTTCTTAAAGTAATTGAAACAAGAACTGCTTCGGATTACATCAAATAAGATTGCTACATCAAAAGGACCCAATCCAGCCTTCCGTTCGGCTCCGCACCGAATCGATACACCCAAACATAAATAAGTATTAATACCCTAGGCGGTATGTACATCCTATCTCCCCGTTCCAGCGTTGGAGTATCAGATTTCAATCTGTCCCCGTCCGTAGTCTTCGTTTACGTTACGCTACTCGACATCGTCGTTGTCGACGTTCCGGCTCAAGTACATTAATGAGAACGTAACCATTTCTGAATACAAACTTGTCTCGATTACTCTATTTTCGAAGATAAACACTGAACGGAAAATATATTAAAATGAATGCTTACTAGTTAAACATAGTTCGATGCGAGCAAAGTATGTACTGTCGACATCAGCAGCCCTGAATGGTGCGGGAAGGCAAAGAAAATATTACGGGACGTGATGGGAACAAACGTTTGTTGCTTTGTTTGCTCGGAGGTGGATCTCTTACAAGAAAATATCTGTTTCATGGTAATTTACGATTTGCGTACGTATGTACACATATTCATTCAATTTGGAGCATTGAAATTTCCGGAAACTTTTTGTAAGTACATATTATGTATGCAGATACGTTGGAGTATTCGAGGCCAAGTTACTCAACGCAGATGAGTATGTATTGAGTATATAGAGCGAACAAGTGGTGTAAATTTCAAATTATCGGATAGCTCTCGAAAGCGGTATAGAAGTGTTCATTTCTTCCTTGCAGGTGAATTTTTATGTGTTGATTTCTTCCTCACAGATGAGTTATTATCTGCTAATGAGTTAATTGATTTCATGCTGAGGGCTTAGAGACTTTCAAAGAGTCTTAAATTGCTTAGTTTTTGTTTTTTTGAAAAATTAGCAATTAAGATTTGCTTCTCGTTAGTATGTATTTTATGATTAATACGTTTAAGTTTTGCAAAAAAAAAATGGATCTTGTAGCATAAAATCAAATAATCAAATCTAAGAAAAGATGTAATTGATTTAGAAATCATAAAAGCGCGTTGCGTGCGGTTGAGTTGAATTTGACAGGCTCCATATACTTTCCATTGCGCCATCCATCTTGGTCACCGATAGCCCCGAAAATCCGCCGTAAAACTTTCCGTTCGAAGGTGTCGATCATATTTTCGGAGGCTTGACACAGGGTCCATGTTTCGCAGCCATAGCACAGCACAGGTCTTATGATAGTTTTATAAACGCGGAGCTTAGTCTTTTTGTGCACATAATTCGATTTCATAATGGGGAGGACCGAGAAGAATGTCTTATTTGCTAGTTGTATACGTCGCTTGATTTCGTCAGTTTCGTTGACGTCACTCGATAGTCCTTGTCTTAGATTGCATCATAACTTTCGTTTTGTCCTCGTTGATTCGTAGTCCAACTTCCTTTGCTGCGGTGTCAAGTCTAAGCAGAAGTTCTTCTGCATCGGTCAGTTTTCGAGCCATGATGTTAATGTCATCCGCGTACGCTGCCAATTGTGTGGACTTACAAAGTAGCGTGCCGCTGGTGTTCAGGTTCATTGCCCGAATAGCGAACTCAAGTGCCAAGGTTGAAGAGCGTGGGCGCTATTCCATAGCCCTGCTTCAGGCCACCCAGAGTTTCAAAAGGACCCGTCAATCTGTTCTGGATCCGGACTTGCGAGACGGAGTTGGTCATCGTCATCTTTATAAGTCTCACTAATTTGACCGGTAAACCAAATTGCAGCATGATGCTATATAGAGCGCCTTGGTTGGTGCTGTCATATGCTTGTTTCAAGTCGTGGTATACGTCGACGTCGTATTCCCAGCACTTTTGCAAAATCAGTTTGACCGTGAAGAGCTGGTCGATTGTGGAGCGACCAGATCTGAAATCGCCTTGATACTCGCCAATGAATTCTTCCGCGAACGGTTTAATCCTATGTTGCAGGATTTTGTAGGCCGTACAGGCTAAGGAGATGCCTCTGTAACTCTCCCACCGCAGTGTATCTCCCTTATTATGTATGGGACAGATGATGCTTCTGCGCCAATTGTCTGGGATTACCTCAGTCTCCCATATTCGCAGCAGTATTTGATATAGCGCACTTAATAAACCTGCCCCATCAGACTTCAGTAACTGAACTGGTATATCGTCAGCGCCCGGCGCTTTGTTTTTTTCAGTGATCGCAAAGCGAGATAAACTTCTTTTACTATCGGGGGTCGTTTGGATAGGGGGTTGATCCACAATGATGGAGCTTAGTTTCTGCTGCCAGGTTGTTTGATAGTGGATTCAGAAGCTTGTCGAAGTAGGACGCTCATCGTTTGTTAATACTTTCGGTGTCGCTGATAGTACTTTCATCTTTATCGTTACAGAGGCTAGTCCTGGATTGGTAGCCGTTTTTGATACTGTTTACTAGTCTGTACGCTTGTCTGGTGTTCTTACTAACAAAGTTTACATTAATTTTCAGCAACTGCTCGTCAAAATATTTCCGTTTCTTACGCCTAATTATTCTATTGGATATTCGCCGTAGCTCGTCATATTTTACCTTTTTTGACTCTCGTTGCACGTTGGATCCATTGTCTGTAGGCCGCATTTAATGCGTCAAGTGGGTATCTGCATTTTTCGTTAAACCATTCATTTCGCGCTTGTCGGGCTTTGTATCCCTCTCACAACATTTTCCGCCGCATCCCCCGATGCCAACTTTCATTCCCGACTTTTGCATTGAAATCCCCCAGCAGCATTTTGACATCATTTGATGGAAGTGAGTCGAAGAGAGTTTCAAGGCAGGCAGAAAACTCGTCTTTTACTGAGTCTTCTGTAACTTCGATGGGAGCATGCACGTTGATGAGCCAGAGGTTGAAAATGCCTTAAATGCCACTTGAAAATAAAAATAATTGTTCTCTTTTAAAGGGTTTTGAAGCCGATTGAATGAAGCTCCGGTTTCTAATGCAAGTGGTCACAAGAGCAATCTGCGACGCGAAACTTTTCGCTCCATACTCGTAAAACAAACGTTGATTGTTTATAGAATCTGTACCAACTTGAACTTCCAGACCCGTTTAGGGTTGTAGTTCACTTATCTTACTTGACTTTGGATGACTTTTTACTTTTTTAATTTACTTTATTTACTTTCGGAAATCAAAATGAATAAAGTAAAATTATCTTTTCACATTTTTTTCATAACTTTTTGGCCTAGCAGCTGCACTACTATTAGCAAATATACAATTTTTTTTCCAATCTGCATTTTAGAATACATTCTTAGCACTGGGCTTTATTGTATAGTGTACTAAATCATTCAACTAAACTATGATAAATACAATTTACTCTCTTGCAAACATAACCTTATCCACTTTGGTTTACCACAAATACTATCACGGCGGTGAGTCAGCTAATAAACCAACGAAAAACATCTAATCATCGTTCATGTGCAATTTTCATAACAAACATGTCCTACTTACTCAATGACCCGCGAAGTCCCACTATGTTTACTTGCTAGCTCACTTACGAAAATCAAAATACATAGCCCAGCATCATTGCCGCCATTGCTGCCATCGTCCTCGTGGCATACCATCGATAGCATGTGTAATCCTTTCTAATAATTCACATCTGCGATATACATTGTACTACAACATATCCTTCCCAATCCCATTACATGGCCAGTGCTGCCAGCCTAGAGTAAATTGCAGGCGCATCGGGTTCGCGTATCGTAGACTCGTTATCGCCTGCTGTAATAAAATTCGAGGAACAGATAAAATGGCATTTGAAGTCAGCGTTAGAGATGTGCTTTTCGCTTCGTTCAGCTGGAAATGCGCCATTTCAACCAGCAGCATAAAAACACTTCACGCCATGCCACGCCACACACCAATGGATTCGAGATCTGACTCAATGTTCCGAGCGAATTTCATACTGCAATAAAAGCAATAAAAATACAGACAAGGATATGTGGGTGAGAGCCGGCGGCTGGGGCATAGACGATTGCTAGCCATAGTTTTTCGCAGGATGTAACGTACAGCGGAGTGACTTTATACAAAACAAAAGCAATTTTTGAGTATTGTTTCAAGTTTTGAAAATGCATATAAATCACAATAACAACAAAAGTATCGATGCAAATGAAGTGGAATCGAAATTTTCAGCCCCGGGAACAAAGCTTGGATATGTTTTATGTATTCGATATGTTTCATGTAGCCACAATGGATAATCTTGATTAAACTTATAAGCCTACTCACAAGAACCTTTCCTCGACTGATACAACATTTCTCCGAAGCAAGAGAAATATTGAGACTTGAATTGTTTACATTCAAGGTGATTGGGGTCTGCAATACCACATCATACTCCCACTGGTCTACCAATTTTCTACAGATCCAGGCACCGAATCAATGCCACCGACTTTCGAATCGCCATCACCACCACCGCAAAAATACGACATCCAATATTAGTGGTAACTTGATGAGGATTTTAAAGGAACCGAAGCGGAATTAGTTGAGCGTCATGACAAAAGCCTCGGAGATTTAAAACTTTAATTGATTGCTTCTATTGAACGAGCAGAGAACCGCAACCGGGAAACAGAAAAGTATAGCAAACAGATGCCAAGTCTAGCACGTAAAGCAAGTCAAGCGCAATGAGGGAAACCATCTTAGCTTCGTCCGGTCCTGGGCTTGGTCCTGGCCGAAGACAGATCAGTTCATGGAACGAAGGGAAAAAGTTCAAATATTTCTGCTTCGATACGAACCAGTAGCCGAGCAGACAATTTGGTGAGATTCTGGGTCAATCTGCTACCATTTTGATCGCGGTCGAATGCCTGCTATGTATGCAGTGCAGTTTTCTTCGTTATGGCTCATAATGTTGGTGAAGCGTAAGATTGAATTTAAAGCCGGGTCGAATATGGTGCAACGGATTTCGTTTCGCTTGAAACATATTCACCGTTTAGAGAAGTGAGTTGAAGATTTCCGATCTGGGAAGGACTTAATAAGGTCATTGCGTTGAGCTATGTATGTAGTTTGATTTTGTGTAAATTTTACGCAATTTGATTTTGTTGTTGGAATCGGATGCCTTTTAAAGTCACCTAATTAAGAGTTTGTAGTTTTAAAATGAGACTTGGTTAGCCTTTATATTCTATATTCATCACATGATTATTATAGATGATTAATGACATCTATCAAAATAATTATGTATTTTTAGAAATCATTAATTATATAGCAAGTAATGCCAGCGGTTAAGATTTCTGAGAATCAATTAGCCGAAACATCCCCCCCTGATATGCACACAATCAGCACATAGAGTATAGTTGTTTATCAACATTTGATAAAAAAATTGGTAGACGAAATAGGCGAACTATTTTGTAAAAGTTGTGCGTTTATATGATAAGCGTGCCTTAGAATAAATTCAAATTAAATAAACATTACATTTATCAAGGCTTAGCTAAAATTATATGAATTAGCAACAAAATACTTATGGGAATGATTTGGATATTTTTCAGAGGAAATTATTCGCCACGACCAATACAAAGGGTCTTATGATATCTTGCAGAAGAACTGGATGAAGTTTCAAAACTTTGAATTTGAATTATTCAAATTGAAGTCGGTTTATTAAGTGGTTCATATCTTCAAATTTAACTATTGTTAGTGACTAATCGGGGATAAAATATTATCTTGGAAATTGAAAACTTTTTTTTATTTTTGGCATCGAATTTCGGTTTTTCAGACACAATGAATACCGGATTCTTTTCTACAAGATAATGGTTATTGTTTCATGCACACTCACCATGAGTTCCGTATAAAAAAAAAACCCAAAAATTTACATCCACCTTTGGCACACCTTGTTTGACAAGTGACACCTCAACCCTTTTGTGGGCATTGCGAAATATATTTTCCACCATTTGCAAAGAATTTCAAAAATTTTCATATTCTAAGAGGAATGGCATTATGTTTCTTGATCTATTCACCTTCAACTCTGACATCTAATAGCATGTAAATATAATTTTACTGTCACAAATATCCATATGTGAATTGATATCTTGTGAAATGAGCGTAGGAATTATCAATTTGGATCCACCAGCATACTCGTATTTGCGCGTGGATATGCAATACGATCAGCATAACCGAGCATTTACATATGTTTACTCGTTTCAAGACTGGAACTCCGGCTGGTGTGTGCTTTAGGGGAAACAGTAAGAGTTAGAAATCTGCTCGGAACAAATTCAGCGGATTATATCAGTCCCGGGCTATACAAAAACAAGTTGATAATGGAAAATGTCCTCCTGTAGCAATACTTTAAGATCGATCAAGTTCAAGCAGTTTCAGGGAAAGTGGTAAGCCGCCAAATTAAGAAAATCTCCCCTGCGATCAAACGCTGTACCTACTGTACCTCTCGCACGGATCAATGAAATTATCTGATCTCAAGAAAACTGACTCAGTAAGTCACGTCAGAGTAAAGAGGAGCGCCCAACAACGAAGAGCTCAGCATTCTACTCAGTGCCGAAACTGCCAAGGCTGGGGACACGGAACATAGCTCTGTTTTCTTCCGGCGAAATGTTTAATTTGCGGCAAAGATCATGACAAAACAAAATGTCCTGCCAAAAACACATCGGAAATAGCCTGTGCCAACTGCCGAGGCCCGCATTTGGAGCTGTATCAAGAGTGAAAAAAAATATCACATACATTTTGTAACATTTATTATGCAATGTAGTTTCCGTTATTATTTAGGACTTTTATTCAGCGTGATTGTATAATACTTAACCAAAACCGTTTTTGAAAAAGACACAAGATATACTTGGCTAGCATATGCACCAGCTTTTTAAAATTGGGTTTTTTCAACAAATTTTGCAAGAAGGGAAACAAATGATAAACGGTGGGTGCGAAGTGTGAACAGCTTTCTGATGAGTCACCAAAGCAACAATTGGTCTGACGTTATCATGATATCATATAATGTGCTTCTTGTAACTGATCTACTTTTTTTTGAGTGTTTTGTTTTAACGGAAAATTTTCTAACAGCATCTCGCTGAATCGAGGTTTTCCGCAGCAATGTTTGGTCCTTGAAAGTTAGTAACCGTAAATTGACCCAAAATTCTCTAATTCAGGCTTATGCTTGGTGTACACATAAAAGGAAAGGTTTTTCTGTGGTTGCAGCATGCACTTTCCCTGCGATATGTTTGTAAGTAATAATTTGACATCAGCTAGCATACGATCCGTGAAAAAAATCATTTTTCTTCTGAATATGCAGATACGTGCTTATGACGACATGAATTTGGAAAAAATTTAACTCAAATATAACACATATTTTTCAAACAAGGTAAATCAAACGATTGTCTATAATTTTTCGATTGATAAGATCAAAAATATCAATTTTCGAACAGCGCCCAATGTGGGCATCTCATCAAATTCAAATCAATAAGTATCTAATAATTCCTAGTGGTTCTTATTTACTCATTAGCTTCCATCTGGATCGGTCCTACTTTTTAAACATCGTCCGAAATAGTTTGTTGATCCAAATTAAGCTTTTCACAATGCCCGAAAATGTCGAAAATATGCGTATGAATGTTTTCATTGATGAATTGTAAATGCCTAAAGCGTAATGTGAGATAATGCCTAAAACGTAATTTTGTTTGAACCATATCCCTAGAAAATCAGCGAATGATAAATTTTTGACAAATATTCACTTTTATTCACATTTAGCGGTAAGTTACACATAGCTGTTTGTTTTCATGAGTTGCCATTTTACAAATTCGCACTAGATTCATTTTCTTTTGATATGATATCGATAGCGTACGCGCTTTTAAATAGCTGACATCATTCTTTAGAAATCTGACCACCCGTAACTATCCGCACGATGTTTTGTATGCAAATTATTTTTAACGATTTGAAAAGTGTAAAAGACTAAGATTAGGATCATTATAAACCAGACCAGTGCTATTAATGAAATTGTATATTCTATTTTTGCTTCTTGCTTTTATTAAATATAAAAGAAAACGGACCGTGGTTGACTTTTTGTAATTATTACATATTCAACTTTATTATGCAATCTTTTTGGATATGGAAGAATAAAGTTACACTAACAATAAAAAGATGCAAGCACCTAAATCTGGATCGGATAATTATTGCAAGCGAATGTCTAACTCGTAATTCCCTACCTTGTATTCTATCGTTTAATTTCAACATTTGTTAGCTCTGCATATACATTTATTTCATGCTGAAACATGAAAATATGATTGGCATATGCCACAGAAAATGCAGTGAAGTTTATCCGATTCCCAACATAATTTCCTCACTTTATTCCATTACTGTAGAACAAGTTAAAATCCGCTTAAACACAATGTTGCAAAATGATTTTATAAGTAAATAATCGGATTTCCAAATGAAAGGCTGCTCATACCTGCTTACGAAAAACGAAAATATCACATGTTAAAGGTAGTTCTCAACATACGAAGTTTCCCGAGAATGGAGTAAATTTGCATTAACCATTTCCCATTTTATATTTTCATAATATTTTCTTTATACATTTTAAAATTATATTTTACAAAACGTCGAATTAATCAGCTGCTTATTCGAAGATAATAATACCAAAGAGTGGATTACCTGCGAAATCTTTCGTAATTACTACCTAGCTCATTACCGACTGTAATTTTCTACAGCTATGGAAACAACTCTTAACATAGAAATTGTTCATGAGTGAATGATTTCGAAATGCAAAAACCGAAATACATGTGTCTAGAAGAAATATGATTTTCATACTCTAAAAAAAATATCTTTTGCAAATATGTATATGCTGAAGGAAGCAGAATGAAAAATTTTAGCCCAACGCATAGAGTGAATGTTCATCAATGAAAGAACAACTTACATGTAATGTAATAGGATACTTTAAAATGGTGAATTTTATGCATAATGAATTAAAGTGCTTAGAATTTAATATTAGTAAAATTAATCAAGACATTTAAAATCCGCCCTTTGAAATGATACAGTCAATTATTCACTGCTCTTATGATGTATATAAAACAACACTTTCCAAGCTAAAAGCAATTTTTTGATCCCGAAAGGCAACAACACATCAACAATCTCCACAAAGCTATAGTCATTTTTCTCTAAATCCATTTCTTATCTCCTCCATTTCGAGCCACCAAATACGAAATGAATTACATATCTCGTACCGAAACAGATGTTTTTCATATACACCAGAAAATAAGCATTTGAGATTAATGTTCTTTTTTCATCCAGCATACCGAATACCTTAGGTTTTTATGCCAGTATTATTGTTATATCTTCACTGTGAAATTATATCGCGTTGGGGAAAAACCCAAAATCATCCTCAAAATGCCTTTACTCTGGCATCTCTTACACGACTATATAAAGCTTGCAAACGCATTAAACAATCTTAATGATATTTTAATTATAATCACAACGTCTGTGTCGTGAACAGTTTTGTTGCCTCCATTTTCAGTCTCGTGTCCTCCTCTGATCCTTCACAAAACATCAAATCGTTTGCCTGCCTTTATGTCTATTAAAATGAAATCAAAGAGTGACAAATGAAAGTTCGTTCTGGCCACTTTTATGTTACGCTGTTATTTTTCTCTTTGTTTCCACTCTGTCCTGCTGTTCTGTGCTTGCGAACCCTCAAAGCTAACATAAATTGCAATTAATATTTAATTGTGTTTGAGTAGGAAATATTTAGCAAGAAAGACACAGCCACACAAACCGACTACACTAATTGTAACTATTTGCAAGCGAAGATACTATAATACTACACTTGATGTGCATACTCATGGGATCTACGAGTACAGGTACATTTGGTTATATAGTGAATTGTTCTTGCGGGCCGAAGAGGAGAACATAGATTGAGCGTATTTCATAGGTTTCTGTGGAACTTTCAGAATCGCATCAAGTGAAAAACTGGACTGAAAAAGACTAGCTGCATGCCGGGCGACGGTATGGTTGACTGGTTGGAGTGTTACGCCCTCGGGGGTGGTTTCTTGGCAGAAGATACTGAAATTAATTAAGTTCTGTGCCTTGTTGCTGCTCTTATGCACCTTCTGCGAAGTATTCGTCATCAGAGTCCTTTATTTCGAAAAATTTATTATTGAAAAGAAAAGAGGAATGCTTCTTTGAGGTTCATATTGAATGTGCACATTGTGAAGGACTCAGTCGCTTAGTGACAAATATGTTTGAAAATTAATTAGCTCTTTGTTCCGATGCTGCAATGGATTGTGCAAAGCAAACTGTTTTGTTGATATAATTGGGTATTTATTTTTTATGTATTAAAGAACGGTTTGAAAGTACAATTATCCAGCAAAGTCTAATAATAATACTGGATTTAACTAGGTTCGATTTTTCTAGGATTCAAGATACAAGATTTTTTTGAAAAACCAATATTTTCTTTAGAAGCAAGAAAGATTTCAATTTCTCTACAGATGTCAATATTTCGAGGATAACGTATCCAATTCCTCAGTGCCTAGTCTTGTAGACACTGAATGCCAATAGGTACTGAACAGTAGGGCAGATTAGCATTAAAATATGGAAATCTTTCAGTAAATATATCTAGCTTCTAAAGGAACCTTGGTCTTTTAATAAAATCGTACTCTCAACATCGTTAACTCTAATATAACTTGACAACACTAAGGCAAGCAATAGGGGGCCCGGTAGGCAGGCCGAAAAGCGTCGTGCTACGGGGCATGAGTGTTCGAATCCCGCCAGTGCCATGACTGTAAGTGTGAATGCGTGTGATTGTTTATGAGGGTGGCAGATGGGCCCAAACTGGTGGCCTGATGCTGGCCGCGTTCCCGGCAGCCCTCTTCACTAACCTAAAGCAAACAATATCGCAAATGTGATTGAAGTATCAAGTGGGATTCTTTTGATTCACTAAGATATTCTGCATTTATTAGCACAATTGACTGATTTGTTTACTCTTGTGAACTATTTTGCACAAGATAAAGATATTTATGATTGCAACTTCAACAAGAAAGGAATTTATTAAATCGACGGTCTGATTTAGAATGAGGTCTAAACTTGTCGAATCTCATCAGATACTGTGTGATCGAAACCGACAATGTATAGAAGATTTTGCGTCATTTTTCTGTATTTTAATTTATTTCAACAACTTTCTGAGGTTCAATAGCAGTGTTTGCGACATTAGCGTGTTTGGTTCCCTCCATTGAATCGCAGCTGTATCACTGAAAGTGCGCTATTTCATATGATGGGCTGACATCGAACTCTTTCGCTTCATCATCTTGCGAAGACCTACACCATCTGATCTAACTGCTCCTTTGCTTTAATTGGCATGTAAATTTGGGATTCAATCCTAAGAAATAATAAGTTTTTAACCAGAAATTTTAATTATTTAATAAATCCTGATTATATTATTGTTTGATCATTTCCAACCAAGGCCATTCTTCTTTTTACGTTTTTAAACTCCAAACTGACATATCAATAATGCCTTCTTTAAGTGTTTATTTGTAATATAGTGTAGTGTTTGTGGAGAGTTGAGAAAAAAGTGTACTTTTTAAGTGTATCTACAAAAAATCTACCATCTACAAACTTTAATCTTCAAAATCCAAAACCCACCAATCCTCGGATACAAGTCCTTTTCCAAGAATTCAATGACATAACAGTCAATACAGGGCTCTCTCAACCCTGCTGACACACCTTGACCACTGACTAACCGACTAGCACCTAATAAGCTTGTGGCGGCTAAGAAATAATTTGATTTTATGCTACATCACGATATATGCCACACCGCAGCTGTGAAGACCACCAGCTGCCGTAGCAGTTGGTCGTCTTAACTTTACATGGCCCGTAAGGCTAATAAGAAATGGTGTTCTTGTGGCGATTAAAGACGCCTTCATTCAATCGTCACGGATGGATATGCGATCCTGATCATATAAAACCTCTATCATGAACTACATAGTAACACTATTTTCTCCACAATAGACTTGACTAAAACCTACCATCACATTCCAGTCGGGTTGAACGATATCCCTAAAACCGCCATCTGCTCACCCTGCGGACTCTTTGAGTTCATCCGAATGATGTTTGTGCTTTACCATGCGACACAATCGTTCCAGCATTCCAAACATGAAGTCCTACACGGACTTAAAATCTGCTTGTTTATCTCAACGACATTTTGGTAGCCTGAACTTGCAAAGATGAGCACCTTGTTCATCTCGATTAAATATTTTAGCTTGGAGAAATGACACTTCCTTCGACCATCAGTTGAATTCTTCTTAGGCTATGAGGTGTCGCCATAAGGCATTAGTCTAATTAAACTAAGCATTAATGAAGCTAAAATTCCTAATGCGGTTAAAGATCTAAGAAGATGTTTGGGGATAGTTAACTATTACCGTCGCTTCCTTTCTCACACTGCTGAGATGCAGCACCGTACAACGCTTGTCTTCAGATCAAAAGCAGATCAAAAGAAGATTGGGCTGAAGCAATTGACTTGTTACCTGAAGCTAGCAAAGCTTTTGCTATTTCAAGACTGGCCTCGCAGAAGCCACTCTCCTGTCTTTTCGGGACTAAAACGCCGAGGTTGGTCTCTTGGGAGACGCCTTTGACACCGTTATTGGGACTACTCTGCAGCAAAAATGTCAAGGCTGTTGGGAACTCTTCGGTTGAACTAAGCGATGCACAGTTAAGCATAGATCATCGGGCCGCAAACTTTTAGCAGCCTGTCTGGGTAACCGCTATTTCCGATACTTTTTGGAAGTCCATAAGTTTACATTATACTCTGACCACAAACCACTAATTTTTGCATTTAAGCAAAAGTCAGAAAAAGTCACACCTCGTCACCTTAGACATCTAAGCTACTGAAGTGAGTTCACTTCTGACATTTGGCATGTCTCTGGTTGCAGCGACGTTGTTGTTGCCACAATAGCTTCGTCTCGAAAATTGGACGCAGAGTGTCAAAAGATCTAAAAGGACTCAAAATACAACTTCAAAATACAACTAATCTTTGGCACGAAAGTCGAAATTTTTATGAAGTGTCTGGCCCGTTCCCCTCACTTTCAGGAAACAGGTGCTCAGCTTGGAACACAGCATAGCTCATTCTGGTATTTGTGTTTCACGCATGCACATTTCAACGAAATTCTTCTGGCTTTCGATGCAAAAGGACATTGCCACTTGGGCCCGAGAATGTCTATCTAGTCAAAAATACAAGTTCATCAGACATGGGAGTAAATATGATTCGACCTTTCCTACGGTCCCCGCGTTTTAAGATCATTCACATCGACATAGTTGGTCCTCTAACATACTCAAAAGAATACACATAATGTTTGACTATAATTAACCGTTTCATGCGTTGGCCTGAAGCAATTCGTTTGGCCAGCATTTTTTCCAATGACTGTGCTTCTGATCTACCTGCACCTGAATTGCTAGATTTGCAGTACCCTAAATCATTGTCACCGATCAGGACAGAAAATTTGATTTAGCGTTCTACGTTGAGCTTGGGACACCACAGACGTAAAGGTCATTCATGAACGTCGCTCAAGTAGAGATGGGCAAAATGGCTCATGGCTCACCACTGATCGTTCTTTTTTACAGTGCAGCGCCTGAAAAAAGAACATCATAGTCTGCGACCGAAAACTTTCGTTTGAATAAACTTAATGAAATGTCCAATACTGTAAAAAAGAGTGATCAGTGTTGAGCCATGAGCCATTTTGCTCATCTCTACGCGCAAGTGAAAAAATTGTCGAGAGTAATGTGACAAATATTCATATATTCTAACACTTTCCTTTTTGGCCAATTTGGATTTGAAATATGTACACATAGCCCATATATATATATGTATATATATATATATATATATATATATATATATATATATATATATATATATATATATATATATATATATATATATGTATATATATATATATATATATATATATATATATATATATATATATATATATATATAATATATATATATATATATATATATATATATATATATATATATACATATATATATAATAAATCTGCAAGCGCTCAACATTGAAATCCCCTTAATACAAATTATACCAATATATATACTGCTTCAAAAGCGTTTTTTAGACACACGCGGCACAAGAAAAACCCTCGCATTAGTCAGTTATTTTGAACCTTATAGGGTTTAATATCTTGTTATATAATTTATTAAATTTTAAGTCTAATTTATCTCGTCTTCCGAATAAAAAGAAGACATATCGACTGAAATAGAACATTTTCTTAGTGAATAACAATTTGGCGATAAAAATCCTCTCCTATATTTAGGGCAAACTGTTACAATTGAAATTAACAAAGACACTGTAAGCCAACAAACAATAATAGCGTGTCTCGATTTCAGCTAGTTGAAATAATAATTAATAATTCACAGCATCTCCTTTAGCCTTAATTATAGCCTTTGCCCTTGACGGCATTGATTCATAAAGCCTACCGATGATATCGACGGTAATTTTGTTGGCCCACAAGTTTTGGATTTCGACATTATCCCCCAAAAGGTTTCTAGGGAAGTGACTTGATGGCCAGGAAAGTGATCGATATCAGGTTCTTCCTTAAAAGTTTGCAAAAAAATGCATTCCATACTTCCTGAACGAACACGGTGGCATGGTACCGAATCATACTGGAAAATAGGATTGGCATATATTGCATACAAATCGTCCTAGGTAGGAAGTAGGCCTTCAGTGATGATCGATTTGTACCTTTCGGTATTAACAGTTTCCCGTAATTTCAAAATACTGCCAACTCCAGTTCCTCCATATGGGGAATGCTTGGTCATTGGTTGAATAAGTTCGTCGCTAGACCGTTCGCCTTTCCTCCGTCGAACTTTCAAGGTTCCATCTGGACCAATCAATTTAAACTTTAATTCGTCGGAGAAAACAATTCATTTCCAGTCTGTAGAGGTCAAATTTTGTCCCTTTTTGCACTAGCTAAGACGCGTTAGTTTTATTTTCTTGTTGTGTAAAGGCTTTTTTTTTGCAGAAATCCCCGTCAACCTCTTTTGCACCGTTCGAAGTGAGCACCGGCTTGATAACGTAGAATTTCTCTCTGCGCGAGGGCTGTGCTGCATTCAGACTTCAGATGATTGTCTTCCTCCTGATTATCTTTCATTTCATACCGCTATCTTCCTTCTTCTGTATGGTTTCAGTTTGGGCATATTTCTGTACAACGCTTCTCACCGTTCAATCGCTACAGCCAATACGCATATTTCACGTTTCGATACGTTTTCCTGTGCCCATGCTATGATTTTCGACTTTTTCTCAACACTTGATTGCTCGTACCTATCCATCAGTTTTCATTTGTTACTAGTTCCTAATTGAATGCTAGCTGCAGACCCATTATTTTATAATTTTTCCAGAGCTAATCCAGGACACTACTTAATAACATCGCCGAAACAATAAGGAGGGATTTCACGAATAGGTTGAGTGAATATTGTTGTCAAAAAAAACCTTCTAAAAGCATTTCCCTTTTATTTTCTTTTTCTACTTCCTCCAATCTGATTCATTATCATCAAAAACAATGTCACTTGAATCAGTCTGTCGTAAATCACCAACATTCTATATCTGGTGCTTAGCATTTTTACGTGATTGAGATGTTTTTTTTACCTCAAACGCTATATCACTGAGTCGCTCTTCATTACTATAAGACGAAATGCCATCATTGTCATCTTGACAAGATTTGGTGATTAGATGGTCAATATTAGCTCAATTAGAGTACAGCATATTTGGAATAATATCAATGGAAATGACGCTAGCTGTAGTAGAAGTGCGGAAGTATGGATCTTCTAGGTCTAAATCACAATTCGCAATGTCGTTTCGTTAATTTTATCCATTTGGTATTTCCATCAGCTCAAGTATCTCTTGTAACGTATATTTTCACTTATAAATCGGTAGCTGAAAATAAAGATTACTATCAGCCATTGAATACCATTTTTTTTTTGTTTTCCGAAGCGAGAAGTAGCAATGACAGCTTAAGAATATCAGAAACGATTTGCTTGCTAGTGGTTTGAAAAGAATTAAATACCAGGCATGTAGCTTATTCTATTTGCAGATTTTCTGCGGACTTTCTACCGAAAACACTCTCCATTACCATTGCGAATGAAAATCGGCAATTAATACTGAAGTACTACAATAGCACACAATTTCATTTCAAGTTCTTCTGAAAAATGACTGCAAAAATGATGGGTTATTCATCATTTTTTCAGTAATTTTTGAGTCGTTTTGCCTCCAACTTCGAAAATGTCTAGTAACAAACAATTTACCAATACTCACGAAAGAGTTGAATATTAATACTCAAACAGCGCCCAATGTGGGCATCTGAAAAAATTTAAATCAGAATTCTTTTATGACTTATTTCGATATACTTGCTTGAAAAAGAAAACATTCACAGCCATAACGTTTTGAATAGCTCTCTAAGGAAAGTCTAATGTGAGATGTTCAGGTTTTAAGTGTTCAACACATTTCGTTGCTAGAAAATCGATTGAAGTCAACAGTGTGTTGGTGTCATTTTTTCTTTACTGTTCCCAATCTATTTACTTGTCCAGGCCGAAGTATTATATACTGAATCGAGAATAGACTTATACTTCTCAGTTCACTGTACCCAAGTCTTTCTACGAAGGCCTCGAAGCTTTCAAACTTTGTTGTCTGCTCTAACCATTCGATTTATCGACAGAAAATCAATACATCTTGAAAGGTAGTCTATTGCTTTTGGGTGGATAAACCTTGAAGATTAAAAATGTTTGTTGTTTGGCAAACAAGTTACTGTAAAGAAGATATACTTCTTAACATATGTTGCTATGCATGTTGATCACAACCGAATAAAAAACTGTAGAAAACAAGAAACAGTATTGGAAAAAAGATTAGCTTCGAGTTCAAATTCAATCCAAGGTGGCTTTTTTATCACGTATCTTATGTGTTTCGTTTACGCTCTTGTTGAAAAAATCTATAATAATAAATCAATAATAAAACAAATCGATGATTTTAGCACTGTGAATAGCCCAACAGATGGTTCTTACACACCCAAGCAGTTTTTCAATTTGAATAGTCAATGAAATAACAGAACTGGATGATTTTCTATTTCAAATGTCATCTTCTACCTGATTAGTTTATTTAAAGTAGAATATGCCTCTAAATTAATTTTTCACATTGCAAATTTCAATTGCAGCCATTCAAACTAAAATTCAATCACTCAATCATGCCAAGGCACAAGATAAACTTTCTATTCAAGTCAAAAGCTACTCGAAATATTTAACTTCCTACTCCTTTGCCCTTCCTGTACCAAAAAACAGGACACAACATTTTCTATAATTCTCCTAATTCGATTACTTTGTTTTCTCTTCTTTTTTTTCATTTAAGAAATTGTCGGTCAATCGATTTTCTTCGTCCCCAATCTGAAGATTATCCTTCTATGACATTTCGCCAACTACATACTAGTTAATAGCTCAGAACATTTTTTATTTCGTCTATGAAAGAGGACGAGAACGGCAAAATTAACACAAACGACGAAGGCATTCGAAAAGAAACTCTGCTCTTTTCCATATCAAATCAAACCCCAATTCGGAAGCAATACCGCTTTTCGTCAAAGTTATGAAAAGAAAAAAAAAAGGAAAACTAATTCCGAGATTTATATTGTACATTTTATTAAATCCTTTTCTTGGATCATGAAAAAAGATACAAAGGCGGTATATTTCATGGGGTTGGTTAGAATATTGTTGAAAGATCTGCTTTTAGGTTTCTTGTCTGTTTCTCATCCGCCTTTAATTTTATGTTTTACGGGTGTTGTTGGCGATTATGGCGAGTCAAAAACCTGCACGGAAAAACCTGAGTCTACGACTAAATACAGAATTTTATTGGATCTACTTTCTGCAAGTCTTTTTTTGTATTAACGCAGTAGTTATATCAAATTTGATATGCCTGGCGTTGACTACAGTATAAAGCTTGTACAAGAGCTACCAAAAACAGTTCCGATCAATAGATACACCCACACCACTGTTGACCCTATTCCCGTTGCGCTTATTGACTCAAGGATCACACCACACTTCAGTCGGAAATCTTATCTTGGGAATCGCTACAATTCTCCACAAGCATACGTAAAACTATAATGCACGCTACAACAATAACATAGTAGCATGGAGTGAAAACGTCTTTAAGCCCTTGAGTGAAATAAGGACGATTCAATACAGCCTTACACTATGGCTTATAATACTTGGGCCACGACGCCATCACGGAGATAGGTTGTAAGCTTGTAACCTAATTGGGAGCCGAAATCCGCTTACGTACAATAAACCCTAACTCAAATATGAGTCCAGGACGAACGAAAACACACTTTGTTCGAATAGGTTTCAAGTTTTCCGAGAACGAGATGAAGGAAAAGAAAGCTGGAAGGCTTGTTATCGAAGTGTCGTATTAGTCCTTCTGTTGGCTGGGTTTTTTTTTCTCTTGTCGATGCTGCACCATGTCCTTATCGTATCCAACCAAACAGTTTGTTTCGTTTGGTATGATTTGTGCTCTTCTATTTTCATGACTGGGTTTGTTTATATTCCTGTGCTGTGTTGCATTGTTTTTTCTCTCTGCTGGTTTTCTGATAAGAGGTTTGCACGCTCTCAGCCAAATTCCACTTTTAATCCATTTATCGAGTCATAGAAATCCTTTTTCGAGGATTTTTTGATCCAAGACAAATTTTCATATCGATTTTATTTCGAATAGCAGCGTATCGTATTGGCATTATTTTATTGGTAAAGAAGACCAAGTGACAGACAGTAAATTTTTTTTGCTAGAAATCGATAGTATGTTGTATGGGTTGTAAAGTAAAGTAAAAAGTTTATATCTATGAAAACTCTCCGAAAAAATTATCTGACATGGATACATGTTATATTTGTTATCATGAACTAGGTTAAGTTAGGTTGTAAAGGTGGCCCTTCGCCAAACTGAATCAGCTAACTCAGCGTGACGGTACTAGCCACCTCTGCTAACTCTTGATAGTAGTAAGAGCCAAAAATCTTGAGGCCGGACAATTGTAGGGAGTGTGCTCGATGGTATCGTCTTCTATCTCACACCTCTTGCATAAATTGCTGGATGTCAGCCCCATTTTGTTCGCATGAGATGCGGTAAGGCAGTGCCCTGCGAGTAAGCCGACGATGGCTCTCAAGGAGTTTCTTGAGCAGCTACCTGCTTTTGGTTAGATCGCGTCGTGACCATAATATCCTGGCTACCATGCAATTCGCCCTGTTTTCCCATTTGAACTTTTATTTGGCCCACATGGCAGCAACTAGGTTACTTGTGGTGTCTATAATTGACCATGGTACAGTGATGCAGGGGCTAATAGTAGCTCCTGAACCTTTCCTCGTCAATTCATCGGTTTTTTTGTTACCTATGAAACCACTATGCCCTGGCAGCCACGTAATCCGAATAGAAATATGCCTTACCTTTTCATTGAGTGCCACTCTACAAGCGTTAACAGTTTTTGATGAACATCTGTCCCGGCTGCCAACACAAATCGTCGTTGGTTTGGTTGATGTCTGTCTAGTATAAGCACTATCAACAAGTTCCAATGTTATTCTGTTGAGCCTAGGTGTGGCAATAGCCGGCACCCTGTTTTTCCTTGTGAAGAGTACATGTTTGGTTTTTGTTGGGTTTGCCCTAAGCTCGGCTTTTCTGGCCCAGATTTGGATACGTTCACCGCCGATTGCATAAGTTCCGACAAAGTTTATGGGAATTCAACCTTCACAAGTACTACAATGTCATCGGCACACGCCATCACCTTAAAGTCACTGAATATTGAATTCTCCAGTATTTCGTGGACTGTCAGGATCCAGAAAATTGGTGATATAATACCCCTTGTGGCGTTTCGGTCCCGACTATTCTCTCCGCTTTGGCCTCACCTGTTTTTAAGCAAGTCCAATGCCTAGGTCGCCAGAGTTCTATCCACTCCATATCGAACTAATGCACCGATGACAAACGCGACAATGTTGGAGACCCCCTCAATGTCTACGAAGGCTGCCAACGTGAATTCTTTTTACTGTAAGGACTTTTCTATTGTACCAACAACTCTGTGTAGGGCCGTCTCTACTGATGTGCCCGCTAGAAACGCGTGTTGATCATGACATCAATCCAGCTCTTGATGTGCAGATCCACAAGCTTCTCTAGTGCTTTGCGCAGAAACGTTGTTAAGCTAATTGGTCTAAAGTCCTTCACGTAATGATGATTCAATCTACCAGTTTTCGGAATGAAGACCAGCCTAGATTTTGTCCATTGTTCAGATACTACACCGAGGTGGAGGCATGCGGTAAAAATACGCTGCAGGATGGAGATGATGGTCCTGTTTGTTTTTTGAAGCATGATAGGCGATATCTCGTCAATCCCTGCAGCTTCATCACCTAAATTGCGTAAAAATATATTTAAAGCTGGAAGATAAGAGATTACCAAATACTGTTATTACCAAATATTGCTATTATATAATAAACAACTTAAAAAACAAGCAATAAAAGTGGCGAAATAAAATTTCGATTTGAACTAGATTGGCAAACTAAACTGAAACTAGATTTAAATCCTCCTGAAAAAACTTACGCTCAGTGAAATTGTCTTTGTGTTTATAATTTTTCCTCACGCTATACATACTCCAACACGTTCTCATTGTACTCGAAAATATCCAACATCCTTACTACCATCGCTTCCTGCTCTCATCCTGGCAACAAATTAAACGGTACTCAATGTGACTCAAGCGAGCGGTAGGTCACCCTTCGATTATACAAAGCTCGGTTGTCTAGAATTGGTGAGTGAATTGCCATAGAAAAGAAAAATCAGTGAAAATATCAATATATTCAATAATACGGGAAAATGATGAAAATATCGAAATATATGAACGAGAGTCGACAGAATATTAAAAGAGAATTGAGATCATAACAGGCAAACGGACGCCTGTCTATCGCACACCCTGGCTTGCTTGTCTGCCCACTTGTTTGTTCAGTGACTACGAACCAAGTGAATGACGCGTTGGCATAGTCTGGTCTCTTGATGGAAGTTCGGATGGGCGATTGAATTATCCGCATAAATATTGATGTGTCCTGATATTAATTTCTGATGATTTTCCAGGAATGCACAGGATAGAATAGTATCTGGGCTGAGGCATAGAGACGATTGTATGCCAAATGAGATGATTGCTATGAGATCGTATTACATGGCGATGATATATTGGCAATTATCTGGTGTTTAATATGAAGATATATTTGCTGGCGATGTAACAGTTGTTTGTGGAATATAATCAAAATTATTTTTTGTTCAATGAGTGCTAAATATTCGTTGCAGCATAGTGAATAGAACAGACAAGATATTTTCAAAAATTTTGGCGCTGTGAAAATAAAATTTTCATAAAAACCTACAAAAAACTCGTTGTTCATATTGCAAAAGGGGATAAATTTAAATTATCTTAGCCTATAAGAGAACTACGAGAAAAAGAGGACGCTAGTAGCATGGTAGTGTACAACTGTGCAACAACTTGTAGCCTGGTCTAAGCCTGCCGCAGAACAGGATTTCAGACATCCCGGCTTTGCAGCACCACCGTCCAGTTCGATGTCTTTAGTATTTTTTTTTTGCATCCTCACGTAAATTATCACTCGATCGACGTCAGGGTCTATCACGACGTCCTTTTTCAATAATCTTGCCCCTATAGACTTCGCAGGCCGGATCTTTCACCCGCGAGATAAGTGTGCAGCCCACTGCAGGCTTTTAAGCTTGATTTCCATTGAATATTCTGTTGGAGCCAAGAAACGTAGCGGGCTCGAATTTTCTACGGTTGGTAAAGACACTAGCCAATTTTTCATTGAATGAAAAGCAAAATAGCCGACTTATGCCGGAAAGTTCTGGTCGGTGAAGTTCGTTTAATTCTTCTACATGTAGTAATGAACAAAGTTTATCAAATACAATAGAAATCCGATCACTTTTATTATGCAAGAAACATTTATCTGCGAGCTGTTTGTTCGTTATGGTCGCCCTTCCTACAGATAAAATCATATAACTGGCAAAGTCACACTCAAACGCAGCTAAACTATATTGCAAATTAAAGTTGTTCTGCAAAGCAATCATAATACATAAAAAGAACAAAAAGATATTCGAACATTGTTTTAAAAGCTTCATCAAAGTTACAACTTTAAATGAAATCGATTGGACACGCTTAAGATACATGCAAAATGATAAAACAGTTAAATCGTTCTTATTCAAATATTTAATTCTGAGCTACATATGTACCTTGGCCAATAAATTCCATCATTGACGATTTTCTTTGAAACAGTGAAAAGACACACTAACAACGAGAAGTGACTGACAACTCGCTTGCATCAAAGAAAAACAATTCCTAATGTTTAGCTATTATATTGACTCACACACAGATAGCCGTAAACAATCCCAAGACTAATATACACATACCCAACGGGAAAAATAATGCTTACAGATATATTCGGTAAGCATTTCGCGTAATGCGTGGAAGCATTACCGAACCATTGCATGTTGTTTTCTTTTTAACATTGCATGTCCTAAGCTGGGAAGATTTATGCAAGGGGAAACTTATGCTTTAAGCTTTGTAGCTTTATGTATAAGAGCTTTTTGGAAAGTAGGACATCCTATTCTCGCATTTCCGTCACACCGGGGCTCGATTGGCAATTTACTCTGCCATTTCCGATGGCAACGACTGTCAAATTTATGGCATGCCATCTGTGCGTGGGCAATTTCATGGCATGCAATATCATTTCGAAAATGCCTCTGAGCGAGAAGGACATGCATTGTATCTGAGCGTCAAATGCTCTTAAGGAGTTATTTGAAGTGCAGAGCGAAGAAATTCCACAATTTTCCAGCATTTCATTCTCTGTAGACTATTTTCATTGCTCAACGAGATCTAAAAATCCCTTTGAATTCAGAATCCCTACATTTTCTTATAAGAAATACAGCATTCTCACGGTTCAGCGCCATTTTGATATCAAGAACTGTCAAAATATTGCCAGGCAAATGGCATACCATATTGCCTACCATTTATGGCAGACCATAAAATATGGCATACCATAGGTAGCCTCCACTAGCAATTTAAAATGTTATGCCATGGGAAATTGTTAGTCGAGGCAGCCTGTCATCTACGGTGAATACGAATTAAAGCTTTGGCCGGCGGCCGATCGTATCTCTGCATGTGTTGTTTTTGCATGCTGAGTGATTGTGATGCTCATTGGAAATTCCAATAGCGCATGCTCTTTGCTACTAGGGGGGATTGGTACTCTTGTTTTTCATACATTTTACTTACCTGTGATGATTTGAAATGCTCCGAAATTTTCATCTTTCCGCTTTATATAGCAAACTAGCCATAGCCGATGTATGCACGCAAGTTCTTTTCCCCTTATTTCTGCGAGTGATGTTCATTGGCCAGTCATGGACTTATAACATATGAGCTTTCTCCCTTGCAGCATTTCCCATGCTCCAAGTCATGTATAATTGCTAGAAAATAGCTTTCTAGCACATTACATTTGCATTACCAGCATTGTTTGATTCATACATTCCCCCAGAATACATTACCGCGATTCCCGTTGGGACGTGACCTATTCAGCTTGCATTAGAAACAAAAGTGAAGAATACAATTTGTTCTTTATCCCAACAAATAATTTCTGTTCTATTCCTGTCAGATTTAATGAAACTTACACAGCAAAATTACAATTCCAAATATTTATTTGCACATAATATCGCCAAGAACTATAATACTCTTTTATGTGCACACACACTCTTTACAACCGAAGATCATAATTTATTCGTCAAAAGAAACGACAGAAATATCAACTCAAACTGGTCCGATTCGACCTACTTTATTGCTGATTCCTCTTCCATTCCAAATGACCGAACAAAAACATGCTGACTATTCAATAAAACAAATCATGCGGACCGCGTTTGTTATGCCATTTCTATCCACTCTCGGCTGCGACCTAATATGTAGACTGTATCAATAGGACATGCAGGACACTAGATTCTCATTCACTTCCCACTCACTCAGTTGCAAAGCTTCGAAATTAATTCAAAGTGGCACAGCAACATTTTTCCGCCATGCCTGCATCCATTGCCGTTGTCTTCCTTGCCGTCGTCGTCGTCGTCGCTGTGGTCTCAAATCGATTCCAACTCGCAGCTCCCGAATGATTTCAACTCCCTCGACCACCACATATTGATGAGGATACCACGTCTATGTCAATTCGGCATGGGCGAAAGTTACGGTAACTAACCAGAAGGAATAATGATTTCCAGCCAAAAAGCAGAAAAAGGAAGTCGCCGGCAAAAAATGGAGAAGAAAAATCCTGAGTAGATCACTGCTGGACGACTATTGGTGCGGAATAAAAATACCAAAATTACAATTCTAGTCACCCGTGTCCTGAGCTCAGATGATCAGACAACTTCAGACTGATTCGGTCCTCCTTTCATGATTATCATATTTATGAGAATTTCACTTAATCTCATGCGGTAGAAAAATTGTCATCGTCATAGTCGTGATGGCTGTTATAGTTTCTATCGATATATTCGCCCACCTTTGTTTCTATCAGCGACAATGTAAATTCCTTTTTGGCTAAGGTACTCTACTTTGAAATTCGTTCTTGAGCTTCTAAGGTTAACTGGAAGGTCATAGCGAATACAAAATAATAGTTTCCGTAGAATGGGAGAAAAAAATAGGGAAAAATTTAAAATTTATAAAAAAAAACTCTAGCGCACCTGAACCGCTAGAAACACTAATGTTCGAAGAACAGTAGAAGAATCGTGCAGGTTTTGAGTGCATATTCCACCACATGTGCTGCTTATTACGACCAAACTGTTTCAAATGCCACGTTTTACTTTGGTCTCAAGAATGCATTATAACTCATATGGTGGAAGGTTTCAGATATTACCACTGGCATGAATTTCAACGTTTATGAGAGCAAAACACGGGTTAATTATATTCGTTATCAGTTGCTTATTTCACATAATTTTGAAAGCAGCATCTCATATAACATCAATGAAGAAAATGCTCAGTACCTGCAGCACTGTAACTGAAGTTGGTGTTTGGGGCTGCGATCCGAAAAATTTGCAGAACTTTGTGAATTGCAACATTGATTATTTATTTTAATTGTAAATGTTTCCGGTATGTATACTAACTGTAAGCGTTTATTGATACAAAAGTAGCACAACCGACTCGTGCTGGCAACCTTCTGCCAGTATCAAAGCAAAGAATATATCACATCTGCTTCACGTTGTTATATAACATTCGAAGTTAAAGGAGTATAAAGAAATTTAGAGCTACCTGCAGCGAGTTTTTTCAAATAATCGAAAGTGTAATATTTGCTGTTTATTGTCACTACAATATCATTACCATTTGAAAATTCTACGATAAAACCGCTCAATAAAGATATTGCAATTAAACACAAAACCAACAATAGCTGGCAACCCTATCGTGGCTTTTCAACCAAATTTGGCCTGAATAATGTTTATGACAGGTTTCATTAATTGTATGAAATTCGTATTGATTTCATGACTGCACTGGAAGTTATAGTGCAACAAGTTTTATTTTCCTGAGCGAATTTTCAAAACCAAAGACACAAAAATTACCATAGCTGGTAGCACCAATCAAATTTTTCAACCAAATTTCCACCAAACAGAGATTAGAGTTAGGTTTAGCTACTGTGCCAATTTCATGAAAATCTGGTAATTTATTCACATTTCATAGGGCAAAAAGCAGTTTTTCTTCTTTGTAATTTTTCAAGATGGCACCACTGGCACAGACTTGCCCACAATTCAAAATCGCTTCTATCAAATCTGGTCTTACTTAAGTCCAATGCATTCTGTAAATTTTAGCTGTATCTGATTATTGGTTCGTGAGTTTCCGTGAACAGAAGTTTTTGATGCTAAAAATATAGGTTAACTGGGAGAGGGTTACCGTTCTTGTCCGACATGAAATTTCCAAAGTTTTATTTTGAACGTGTAGATAAAACATAAGATTTATATACAGATTGGTTTTATTGTAAGAAACGGACATGTTTTTGAATATTCGATGGTTTGAATGTTTTCACTTCCAAATTTTTTTTTTCAAAATGAAGACACCAAAATTATCATAGCTGACAATTCGAACCGAATTTTTCAACCGAATTTCTACCAAACGTGGCTTAAGGTAAGGTCCAGCAGTTGTGTGAGTTTCGTCAAAATCGAACGATTCAATCAGAATTTATAGGGCTAAAAACAGTTATCTTTTTTAGTGGTTTTTCAAGATGGCACCACTGGCACAGAATCGCCCGCATTTCAAAATCACTTCTATCAGACTTGGTCCTATTTAAGACCAATACATTCTGCAAATTTCAATTAATTCTGCTCATCGGATCGTGAGTTTCCGTGAACAGAAGTTTTTGATGCTTAAAATATAGGTAAATTGGGCAAGGGTTACCAGGCGTGCCCGTTATACCATATCTTTTTTTTTTTTTTGGTTATGTAAACAAAGCACAAGATTTACATATGAGTGGCTTTTTTTTGAAGAAACGGCATTTTTTCAAGAGAAACGATGATTTGGAGGTTTTCACTTTCAGTGCCTGCCCTAGCTACAGGATTGCTAGCACGCTCATTAAAAGCTACACAAGTCTACAACTAAATAATATCAATATGTCCTGAAAATTTCGTAATGATTGAATAGCTCTGTCAAAAGTTATCGCAATTTAAAAATTTTCAAATTTTCCCGTCCTCTTTTTAGGCACCCAGCGCACACATAGGGTTAACAAATTCCAAAGCATTATCCGATTCATATGTAAAACACGTTAGAAATTTATTTCGTTAACTTTATTTTTGCGAAAATTATTTGTGCACGAAATAATAGGTATATTAAAAATATCACTTAAATGGCCGCCGGCGCCAAAAGGTTGACAATAACTGACATTTAAAGAAACCTGGACCTATTCTGCATATACACCAATGTATCCTGAAAGTTTCAGCTCAATCGGATGGCGCGTTCCCGAGATTATCTCACTGAAATTTTTTGATGATATATATATATATATATATATATGTATATATATATATGGAAATATGAATTTTTGGCCGAATCGATTTTAATACTAATGTTCTTCGAACATTAGTAAAAATACCGGAGAAAAAAATAGGGAATTGGGACAGACACCACGCTACTGCGGCAGAAGTGAAGAAAGGCCTTGAGTTTAAATTTAGACAACTTTTAGGTGGACTATGAAGATGGCTATATAGCCACATGTATATACATGAAGGGAACAAAAAACGTTTTATAAACTAACGCAACTTGCAACTACACATGCTTAACTATTTTGAAAATGTGCTATGAGTATGAACGGATATGAAGTTTAAACACTGCATTTGATTTTACCCGGACCCTATTGAATCTTCTCATCCTTTCCCTGTTTCATTCCAGACTCAGCTTCAGCAGAATCATACAAAAATATCGCCAAGCTCGAGTGAAATTACGAACACACTGGGGAGTACAGTGCTGGCTGCTACATCCATGGTAACGGCATCCACAACTTCTGCTAGTCAGCAGCATCAACAACAACAACAGCAATTACACGAGCAACAACAGCACGATTTGTTGAGTCAGCAGCAAAATCAACTACAGCTCAGTCAGCAACAGCAAATCATTCAACCCCACCAGACAACACATACTCTGAATATTGTTAAAATTGAACAAAAGCCCGTCGAGTGTAATTTGTGTCATCGGAAATTTAAAAATATTCCAGCTTTAAACGGGCACATGCGTTTGCATGGCGGCTACTTCAAAAAGGACACCGAATCGAAGAAAAACGAGAAAAAGGAAACACCGGGCCCACCACTGCAGACGGCTAGTATTGGAGTTAGAGCCTTGATCGAAGAAAAAATTATTAGCAAGAGGAGTAAAGATTTGAAGGTAAAGGTTTGGCTATAAAAAGGCAAAGTTAATTGCATTTCTGATTTGAATAGTATGTAAAAATAAAAAATCATTAGCCCGAAATCAAGAAACTTGTTGGAAATTCAATTTTCCGGACATTAAATTTGGGATTGTTTTTTCCATCTTTTTTCATTATGTTCGTTTATTTAAAGAATTGTTATGCAAAGTATTCAAATCATCAATGTGAATATACAATCCTGTATAATAAATATTATTACTGTAGGGTGCCTTTGTTGTGCCTGCTGCTCCGCTAACATCAGCTGTTCGTCGCCTGGCGGCCGAGGTTGAAGGCTTCCTAACACCGAAAGCTCCCACTGTCTTAAGTGCATCGGCCTTTAACAGTGCCGTCTCAAACCATGTAACGAATGCCACTTCAAATAATATTTCCACTGTCAACATTTCACAAGGCACCACGACGACAACAACGGTGGCAACATCTATGCAAGTGCAGAAGCAGGTCATTCAAAAAGTTGCCAGTCTTAATGGTGCAACAATCACCACTCATCACCAGAGCACAGGAACAGACACTAAAGACGCCACTCTAATTGAATTACTCAAACGTGGTACAAAAGTTGCAGTGAAGCGCACTTGCTCTGACCCGGGCCAACTTTTTACCACTACTACCACCACAAACTCAAATGCCAATACCCAGACAGTCATCATGCCTCCCGACGGGTCACTTTCTTCACCGAGCACGCCAAACTCGACTCCACCCTTAGCACTATCATTACCCGGAGGTGAGACGGCTCCAGTTGCTCTCACTATATCGCAGACACAAAGTGCTTCAGGAGATGTATATACACTGACATATGCCACCGACTCATCCACAGCATTTTTTGGGGACAGTGACATGTACAGCGTCTCAGATACAGCGATGCTCTTGCAAGCAGTGGACTCTATTCAACTACTCAATGATTCTGCTACAAGTTCTGATCAGTTAGACGAAATCGCTTCCCTCAGTGACTACACTCTCACTGGGAGTGCTGACACCTGTCAAATCACTGACGGTAAAGAATATCGGCCTACGTCAAGGCAGCTGCAAGCCGTCCTTAATTCCCCGTTGCCTGAAAGTCTGGCGGAGTTTAGTGCACTTCATTCCAAAGATTACATCTTATACAACTGCACTTCGACCGGGTCGCCAACAACACAGACAACTTCGTCACCATTGCCTTCACCGCTGGCATATCCAACACCACCAGCAAGTCATGAAGGGGTCACACAAGCATCACCATTTCTAGACGACTCCCACCATTTTTCAGATGCTAAATCGTTTTTCGACGAAAAGTCTGATGCCGGTTTTGTGGACGAGAATCAGTGTCAATTTCTAAAGTCCACAGATACCTCGGACCTCACGGAGAATGAGAAAATCCTGAAACTGAAAAATGAGCTCTTCAACGAAAGCAAAAGCGTTTTGGCGGCAGGGCAATTCTTTCGATCAGAAGATAACTCTTCTGATGTGTTTGGGACTGATGTCAAAGTAGAAGATTTACTCAACGAAAACAACAATGAACAATGTGACTTGAAGGATTTCAGCCACCAAAATTTATCGTTTCTAGACGAAACAGAAAGTTTTCTCGACGAAACTCAAAACACCGACTCACCACTGTCTGCATCATTCTTTAACACGAGCGAGGTAGCGAGTGTTGACGATGTCAAACAAGTACTGAACGAGGTCTTACCAGCTGGCGACTCATCGCACACGCTAAACGACGATGTTGATGGCAACCCTTGTCAAAGTGACATCGACTTATATTACTTACCTGGATTGACTCTCCAGTCCCAAATGATGTCCAATTCTGATGACCCGCTACTTTCGTCATCTCCAAAAGACTTTGGTCAGCGAACCAATACCACCACGAATCAAAATGCATCCACCATGGCAGGAATCACAGCAAATAAGCCACAAGTACAAATACCAAACACAACCGCCTTCGACGGACCAACACCGTCGAAAAGAATCCGTTCCTCGCCCATGGTCAACGACATCACTTCGCAGCTGCAACCAGCGCACAGCTCGTCAATTTCCCTAGCAAAAGACACTCAGATCTTCGTGGACAACAGTAGTGCAATGTTGAGTAGCATTGTGATAACGCCCAGCGCATCTCAACTCTCGCAAACAATTCACCACGCAGCCAGTGGTACCCTTCAGCATCACAATTACTCGACGGCAAATTCTAGCACGTCGAATTACTCCAGCGTTGCCATGAAACGAAAATTAAAGTCACCTGTGGTCCCAAGGAAACTGGAAATTTATCGGTCAAAATTGCGTCGACCATCTACTACTCACTACACTCCTCCGCCGCTTTTAAATCCCGATCGAAAATCTTCCGGTCTTTTCAACTGTTTACCCAAGACACAGATTCACGAAACAGCCAGCAAGCTTGAAGAAGAGTTTGAAGAAAACCCAATCCTGTCAGCATTCTTGGACGAATCGAAAGTGAACATCGGTACAGCTTATCAGGCAGCCATCCCCAGCTTGGACACCAGCCCCTTCTGCGACACTGATGATCGAGCGGAATTGATGTGGGACTCGGGGGAAAACTTCGATCCAAACATGCTCACCAGGTTCATAGAGCTGAGCAAATCTTACGCCGTGCCGTCCGGGTACCATTCGGAAGAAATCGCCTTAAAAGCCTTATTAGATGCCCAGGGCCAAACGCATGTCGCCACGCTAACGCTTCTGCAGACACCTTCAAGTCGAGTGCACCTGAGTTGGTGCGCCAAATCCATCGAGATGTTTTTGAAAGGTCTCGAGAATCACGGAAAGGACTTCTACAGAATCGCAAAAGAGGTAAGTAAGAGCTTGGCCATTTGAACGCTCAAAAATATCCCATTCGAAATTTAGGTGGAAGGAAAGTCAACCAGCGACTGCATACAGCTTTACTATCTATGGAAAAAACTCTGTCCAGACTACAAGAACACTATTCTCAAGCTAGATTCCGCCGAGCACGACGAAATCACATCGGCAACATCATCACAGCTGCAATCCCCTCCTGAAAACCGCCCGCACGTCTGCGAGATGCCCGACTGCTCAGCTGTGAGTTTGAGTTACATCTTCTAGACATAGCAATCCAAGCAAGCTTCCAAGTAACATAGAATCTCTGTCCCAATGACAAACCTTCTCTGGCACTGCCACAAAAGTCCATTTAGCAGATTCGTGTTTGCATTGAACTCTGCTTGTTGGTAGTTGATTGTAACAACAACATTAATTAATTTCAAGTCAATTACAGAGTTTTACCTCGAAGGCTGCTCTCCTTGGACACACTCGGATCCATTGCCTCGGTAGAAATTCATCAGCGGCGGCCTTGGCCTCATCGTCAGCACCTTCGTCAGTTTCGTCCTCGTCAACTGCAGCATCTGCATCTTCAAATGCCACCTCCAGCTCCTCCGGGTATATGTCAGCATCTAACGGCTCGAACCAGAACTGTGCGACCGGCCCTTCATCCTCTGGTGCTACGGTATTGCAACAACAAAAAGACGATTTTCCCTGCAAGGTGTGCGGCAAGTAAGATCACCCCCAATTCCTTTTTTTCTCAAAGATCTGCATGTACCACAACATGCTCAGTAATCTGTCTTGTTAGTGGTCGTCGTGTTGTGTCGTAGTGTTAAGGCAATTTAACGATTTGTTAAGGCGATCACGGAGATCGCAAGTATCGTATTTTATAATTATCGTAATTTCTAAATGTACTCGTATTTTGTAATAACTTCTTCGATTGTCTTGTTATTGTTAGAACAATTTTCTTATTTAAAGTATTTAATATCAGTTTAAGAGAACTTATCATTATTGTTCGGAATATTTATGTTGTAGTCGAAAAGTCTAGTCGTAATTTTTATCTATATTTAACTATGGGATATTTAAATCGTTTCTTTCATGTATTGTTTTTGAAAACTGTTTCTGTTTCTCTAGTTTAACTCTATCTTACGATTAATTTTGTTATTTGTTAGCTATTCATTAAATACATGTTTCGAAAACTAAATTTTACGTATTTTGTGTTTGTTATGTTATTTTTTTTCGTGTAATTTAGTTTGGGTAAGTATATAAGAGTTCAACTAGCAGCTTAATCTGCGAACAAAAATCATGAATAAATCTATATACGGTACTTCGGAGTCTATGGTAAACTCTGAAACTATGGTGCCTTTGAAATCTAGAAAAAAAACTGTATGGGAGAGGAGGAGAATGTTCGAAAGGGTTCAAGCTATAAGAAAGGAAGGAAGCTCGTACGAAATGCATCGTATCAACCAACTTATTTTTCAATTTTTATTTATGAGCTACTGTGATTTGACTCTGTAAAACTTTTTAAAATCAAAAAAACTCTAGCGCACCTGAACCGCTAGAAACACTAATGTTCGAAGAACAGTAGAAGAATCGTGCAGGTTTTGAGTGCATATTCCACCACATGTGCTGCTTATTACGGCCAAACTGTTTCAAATGCCACGTTTTACTTTCGTCTTAAGAATGCATTATAACTCATATGGTGCAAGGTTTCAGATATGACCACTGGCATGAATTTAAACGTTTATGAGAGCAAAACACGGGTTAATTATATTCGTTATCAGTTGCTTATTTCACATAATTTTGAAAGCAGCATCTCATATAACATCAATGAAGAAAATGCTCAGTGCCTGCAGCACTGTAACTGAAGTTGGTGTTTGGGGCTGCGATCCGAAAAATTTGCAGAACTTTGCGAATGGTAACATCGGTTATTTATTTTCATTGTAAATGTTTCCGGTATGTATACTAACTGTAAGCATTTATTGATACAAAAGTAGCACAACCGACTCGTGCTGGCAACCTTTCGCCAGTATCAAAGCCAAGAATATATCAAATCTGCTTCACGTTGTTTAATTACATTCGAAGTTATAGGAGTATAAAAAAATTTAGGGCTACCTGCAGCGAGTTTTTTCAAATGATCGAGAGCTTAATATTTGCTGTTTATTGTCACTACAATATCATTACCATTTGAAAATTCTACGATAAAACCGCTTAATAAAGATATTGCAATTAAACACAAAACCAACAATAGCTGGCAACCCTATCGTGGCTTTTCAACCAAATTTGGCCTGAATAATGTTTATGATAGGTTTCATTAATTGTATGAAATTCGTATTGATTTCATGACTGCACTGGAAGTTATAGGGCAAAAAGTTTTATTTTCCTGAGCGAATTTTCAAAACCAAAGACACAAAAATTACCATAGCTGGCAGCACCAATCAAATTTTTCAACCAAATTTCCACCAAACAGAGATTAAAGTTAAGTTTAGCTTCTGTGTCAATTTCATGAAAATCTGGTAACTTATTCACATTTCATAGGGCAAAAAGCAGTTTTTTTTCTTTGTAATTTTTCAAGATGGCACCACTGGCACAGACTTGCCCACAATTCAAAATCGCTTCTATCAAATCTGGTCTTACTTAAGTCCAATGCATTCTGTAAATTTTAGCTGTATCTGATTATTGGTTCGTGAGTTTCCGTGAACAGAAGTTTTTGATGCTAAAAATATAGGTTAACTGGGAGAGGGTTACCGTTCTCGTCCGACATGAAATTTCCAAAGTTTTATTTTGAACGTGTAGATAAAACATAAGATTTATATACAGATTGGTTTTATTGTAAGAAACGGACATTTTTTTGAATATTCGATGGTTTGAATGTTTTCACTTCCAAATTTTTTTTTTCAAAATGAAGACACCAAAATTATCATAGCTGGCAGCTCCAACCGAATTTTTCGACCAAATTTCTACCAAACGTGGCTTAAAGTAAGGTCCAGCAATTGTGTAAGTTTCGTCAAAATCGAACGATTCAATCAGAATTTATAGGGCTAAAAACAGTTATCTTTTTTAGTGGTTTTTCAAGATGGCACCACTGGCACAGAATCGCCCGCATTTCAAAATCACTTCTATCAGACCTGGTCCTATTTAAGGCCAATACATGCTGTGAATTTCAAATAATTCTGCCCATCGGATCGTGAGTTTCCGTGAACAGAAGTTTTTGATGCTAAATATATAGGTAAATTGGGCAAGGGTTACCAGGCGTGCCCGTTATACCATATCTTTTTTTTTTTTTTGGTTATGTAAACAAAGCACAAGATTTACATATAAAAGGCTTATTTTTGAAGAAACGGCATTTTTTCAAGAGAGACGATGATTTGGAGGTTTTCACTTTCAGTGCCTGCCCTAGCTACAGGGTTGCCAGCACGCTCATTAAAAGCTACACAAATGTACAACTAAATAATATCAATATGTCCTGAAAATTTCGTAATGATTGACTACCTCTGTCAAAAGTTATCGAAATTTAAAAATTTTCAAATTTTCCCGTCCTCTTTTTAGGCACCCAGCGCACACATAGGGTTAAAAAATTCCAAAACATTATCCGATTCATATGTAAAACACGTTTGAAATTTATTTTTTTAACTTTATTTTTGCGAAAATCATTTGTGCACGAAATAATAGGTATATTAAAAATATCACTTAAATGCCCGCCGGCGCGAAAAGGTTAACAATAACTGACATTTAAAGAGACCTGGACCTATTCTGCATATACACCAATGTATCCTGAAAGTTTCAGCTCAATCGAATGGCGCGTTCCCGAGATTATCTCACTGAAATTTTTTGATGATATATATATATATATATATATAAAGAAATATGAATTTTTGGCCGAATCGATTTTAATACTAATGTTCTTCGAACATTAGTAAAAAAAATCTAATCGTTAGAAACACTGATTTTCAAAGAAAAGCAGAAAAATAATGTAAATTTTGAGTACATATTCTACCACACTTGCTCCATATTTCCACCAATCTGGTTCGAAAGTCATGCACCTGCATTGAAACTCATAGGGCAGAGAGGTTTTCAGGGCTACCCCTCGCATGAATTTTGAATTTAAGAAAGTGAAACACTTGTTAGTCATATTCATGATAGAACGTTCAACTTTGAAAGCGGCATATCTTCTAGCATAAATTATGAAAGGTAGACTGTACTTATACGAACTTAAAGAGGGCTTTTGGCAAGCTGGATCATTTTATATTTTTGTGTAAACTGTCTTCTTTCAGCTTTTCATTATTTATTTTATTTATTACGTTGATAGTTATTTATTACCTTGATAGCTTCTTATTTGGAATGCCGTTTCCAATGTGTATCTTTCCGTGGCGCCCTGTCATTAGAAATTGATGTCATACCTAGTGTTCCTCGAGGAAGTCATTTAGGACCTTTACTATTTCTTTTAAATATAAATGACCTCTCATCTGTCGTGCAACATTCTCCACTTTTACTCTATGCCAAAAAAAATTGGGAAAGTATCTAATTTTCGTGACTGTCTGGATCTTCAAGGTGGCCTTGATAATTTTAAACCTTGGTAAATCGGAAATTAACATTGACAAGTGCACCGTTCTTCCGTACACGCATGAAATCAGTTCGTTAATGTTACGAAAATTAATTGAATATAAATGATAATTTTTGTGCTATAGAATATACAATATACAAAATATACAAAGAATCAATAGACAAAGTGGTATTGCTTTGTATATCCTTTTGGAAAAAAGATCAACTTTGATTTGTTGTTTGCTCTTTGAAAAGTACTATGAGACTATTAATTTCTGTGCTACCATTTAAGTAGTTACCAAAAATTTAAGCTTCTAGAATATAACTTCCCTTTTGGCCGACCCAAATTTTTATATTACGAGCCGTCACTGTTCTGATGGTATTCTAGAAGCTTTCTCATCGACTTTCACAAAAACATAATCCTATCTCCTGCCAATTTTCCTGAAGTGAAGTATCGTTATATGGACAGATTACTGTCTCAACGAATGGTAGTACCCAATCTAGTAAGATATCAGGACTCTCTTTATAATCCGAACTCAGCAACGTAATGCCCCTGTGATTCTTTTATGTATATGGGACAGCTCAGCACAAGATACCCATCTTTAGGTTTAGTTTTGCGATCCTATACTTTCAAGTATATAAATATAATATGTTACATCCATATTTCATTAGTTCGGCGGGAATTTCATCTTAGCCCGGCGGCTTATTATTTTTGAGATAGTTAATAGCAGCAGCTCTTGTCCATCATCATTTAACTGTACATCCCACGGTCAACAACTCATCAAAGTGTTAAATCTATCGTGGTACTAAATCCGTCTGATCAGATCTCCCTCTCTGTCCCTGCAGGTTAAATACCGCAATATGTGCTGCCGCATTTTGTTCCCTTCGACGTTAAGACGCCCCTAAAACGTCCACCCCTGATGTGGTTTCTTCTTGTATTATACAAATTCAGTACCTTGTGCTGATCTGTTCCATGCATATAGGAGAATCATAGGTTCTAGGTCTAAAAGTCTAGAGTGTTTTCTGATGTATTACTTGGTTGGATATCACCATTCGTTCAGAAAGTGATCAGCCCATACCAACTATACTTTTCCTCCAGAGCATTCTTTTTGGCTCGATGAACCCATTTCTCTGCTCATCAGAGATCGCGACAGTCTCTATGTACGCCCGCATTCCTTGGGATTGCTGCATTGCTTGACTTTTTTTTAAAATAGATGTCGAAAACCCATCAAAAGTGCATGGGTATACGAACCGTCATGAAAATGTCTTTGAAGATAATCCAACATGCCTGCCCATGTTGTCGAGTTAAAAGCGTTGTGGGCGTTCAGCATTACCAGAAACACAATATGTCTAGCCAGATGACATTTGCCCTTTGCACACTCTACAGCGCTAAGAATTTCGTCGATGGCACTTATTGTTGAGTGGCCCCTGCAGAACAGTTTTTCGAGAAATCGCCCACTCTTCGTATAGTCGCCTTTAGCTTAATCTTCAATAGCCATTCTTAAAGTTTCCCCGCAGTATCAAGCATACAAAAGGATTTGTAATCTGATGGTGTGCTAGGATTTCCCATTCACTTTGCAATCAGAGCGTATTAAGCCACTTTCTAGTGTGATGAAGAGAAACTCTTTGATAAACATGCATTATACCGGGGCCGTCATATAGAAGGCCTAACGCGACTTGCAATCTAGAGGCTCGTTTTTGAATTGATTTTACGGACGCAATAAAAAAAACCAGAAATATTTTTGTCATCAATTTTTTGGTCAGTTTTTTACTAACATTTTAAAAGTATTAAAAATGTATTCAAAAAATAAAAAAAAAAAAAATTGATGTTGATACAGGCCGGCGAAGTGTAGGTTCAAAAAAAAACTTGTCTCATGGTTGACATGATTCCAACTTTCCTGGTGGTCTGAAACATACATTTTTGGAGAATTCTGTAAAAAAAATAATGTAAAATTAGTCTGCCGTAGGCGATTTGAAAAACTTTTTTTTCACAAAATGGCGTCCATGTAAAGCAAAAGGCTTTTTTGCCTCATTTTTTCAGCTTTGGGTATTTTTTATCAATAGTAGAAAAAAAAAGTTTCAAAAATCCCTACGTCAGACCAAATTTAATAGTGTTTAGAGGGTTTGTGCGAAATTTGACGTAAAGTAAAGCTTATTCTTAAAGGTGTAAACTTGGAAAATATGCAAACAAACAAAAATCGATTTGATCAAATTTCTAGACCAGAATACCCCCTTAAGCTAGCGAATTGGTCGAGAAAAGTACCGCGACTGGTCGAAATACTAGTAGCATAGGTCGTCATCTTGCATGTTAATAGCTTTTACGATAGGCCTTCTATATGACGGCCAGGATAAAACATGCATAGCAATGTTAATGGCCCAACGGAAAAAGTAATACGTCATACATTCGATAAGTTTTCCGCGTAATGCATGGAAGCATTACAAATCCATAGTCTGTTAATTTATTTTAAACATTGTATGTCCTAGGCTGGTAAATGGTAAACCATAGAGAAGGGGAACTTTGAGTATTCTGCTTTATAGCTTTATAAAAAAGAACTTTTCTGAAAGCCCGACATCGCATTCTTGCATTCCCGTCATCTTTGAGAAATGCAAATTGAAGCTTTGGCTGGCGTCCGATCGTGCCTCTGCATGACCCGGAATGTGTGAATATTGTATGCTGAGTGGGCCTTTCAACACTTGTATTTTTGATGCACTCCTAAAACCGGTTTTCTGGGCAAGAGACGGAAGAATCAAGGGGAATTCTCTACAAGGGAATTGCCCAGAAAATCGGTTTGAGGAGTGCATCAAGAATATAAGTGTGGAAAGGCCCAGTGATTGTGACGCTCATTGGAAACTCCAAAAGCGTATTCTCGCAGCTACTAGGGAGAATTGGTGCTCTTGTTTGAAACATTTTACTTACTGATGATGATTTCAAATGCTCCGAAATTTTCGTCTTTCCGTTTTATATAGCACACTACCCATATTGCCCTGATTCGTATAAACGTTCTTTCTACATTTTCGTCATTTTTAAGTTAACAGCGGAAACTGCATACTCTATAACATCATTCTGCAAAATATGAAAAACATATCTTTTATGGAAGTATGTTAAAATCAATAATGAAAAGTCTAGCGCATCAGAACCGCTAGAAAACTGTTTTTCGAAGAAATTGTTTATTGACAAAACAATGTGGAAAGACGTTATACAGTTTTTTGCAGTATCATATCATCCATTCCTTATCCAAAGCAACAAAGCCCAACTATAACATAGATGATGAAAATATTCAGTACTGGCAAACACTTTTCCAATGATGCAGCAATAAGTTTACCATAACAAGTTCATACTAAAATCAACTTGTCCTTTGAAATTTAAAAATTGGTTCCTTATTCGTATTGAAAATGCTCTGCATATGAGTAAGTGATGGAAGCATCTGTTGGTGCAAATTTTACGAAAATGTATGATGCTGGTTACCCTGTGTTAGCAGCAAAGCAAAAAATATACCAAATCAACTTCACGTTAAGTTAAACCCACCCTTTGAATTTCGTTTCGATTCAATCACTGTGCTGGAAGTTAAACAGGTGAAAACTTTTTCACATTTTCGAAACGTTAATATTTGTTGTCAATTTGTCGTTATCATTGCAGGATTATTCCCATTTGCAAATCTAATCACATGATCGCTTAGTAAAGAAATTCCAAAAATTACAAATATGTTCATAGCTGGCAGTCCTTCCATGATTTTTTTACGAAATACCTACAACATTTGGCTTATATTAAGATCCCTTTACTGCATAAACTTCGTTTTGATTTCACGGCTGAACCGTAAGTTTTAGGGAAAAAAGCTTTATTTTGCTGCGCAAATTTACAAGATTTAGGAGACAAAAATCACCATTGCTGGCAATTCTAATTTTTCAACCTAATTTTCATTAAATATTGTCTAGAGTAAGGTTCAAATACTGTGTGAATTTAGTTAAACTGTGATGGCTGAATCGGGAGTTATAGGCCAAAAAGTAGTTTTTTTCTCAGTGATTTTTCAAGATGGCACCGCTGCCACAGAGTTACCGACATTTCTATCAGACCTGGTCCTAGTTATTACCAACATGTCCTGTAAATTTCATGATGATCGGATTATTCGGTCGTCAGTTCTCGTGAACAGAAGTTTTGAGTGCTGAAAAACGAGATAATTTGGTGATGGGTTGTCGTTCTTCTGCAAATCGGAATTTGGAAAATTTCAATTTGACATGATGGACAAAGGTTAAAATTTATCATTGATCTGAATTTTTTGTCAAAAAACAAAAAATGTTCAGGACGGTCGATGATTTATAGGATTTTCTTCAGGAGCCTGCCGTAGCTACAGGGTTACCCGCACATTCTTCAATACGCAATACGTTCTGCAAATTTCACTATGATTCAATGTTTCTGTCAGAAGTTATGAGAAATCAAAATTTATAAAAAAAAATCCTTGCCTACTTTTAGACACTCAGCGCCCACACACGGCCCAAAATTTCCAATTATTTACCATAGGCAAGCTTAAAACATAATAAGTTTTCAGTCCTAATACTTTTATTAACAAAAACTTACACTGCATGGATATATAGGAGTACTTGAAAATTCATTAAAATGCCCGCCACCGCCAAAGAGTTAAAGATATCTCAATTCTAACAAGTCGTGGACCTACCCACTATAAACATCTATGTCTATCAAAAATTTCTACTTAATCTCCCTTAATCATTTTGCTGATATATATATATATATATATATATATATATATATATATATATATATATATATATATATATATATATATATACATACATATATATATATATATATATATATATATATATATATATATATATATATATATATGTATATATATATATATATATATATATATATATATATATATATATATATATAGGGTGGCCCAAAAGTTTCTCCCCACCTATTTAAGTAAACGCATTATTCATTACCCGTTGCCAAAATTTATTCCCTCTCAGTTTATCAAAAATCCTAAGCGGAAGTCAAATATCAACTCTGCAGCTATCGTAAAGATCATATTGTGCTTAGCTACGACAGTGTTCACATCAATATTAGCTGTACAAAGCGGTAAAGTGCATTTCCAGGAAAAAAAATTAAACAGCGTTTGTCCCTATAGTCAGGCAAAGAGACGTGCCCTTTATAAAGCTAATTTGAGTTACCCGAGTAATTAAGGGTCTTTCTGCAAACCTACGTGTGAAATAAATTTTATAGCTCCTGTCCTCAAGGATCCTTTTTCATTGCCGTGTTTATCGTAAGTAGTGATTTTCCTTAGAACAATTTTTACACGCTGCCTGAAAAATTATTATTTTTGTAAAGTCTATCCTAGAGGACTTCTGTGCTTCTTCATTATGGCTTCGAATAGGATACAAACAAGGATTCAAATCCGAACTCTTGGCGAAATAGGAAAATCCGTTTCCAAAATATCAAAGACACTAGGCGTCGACAGGAAGACCGTACGATTATGGTTAGAAAGGAGGAAAGACGATATACAGGACAAAGGACATTCCGGTAGACCGACAACTCTTTCACCTACAACAAAAATAAAAATAAGGAAGATGGTGGAAAACAAGCCAGGCATCGGAACAAGGACAGCGACCAAAAGGATAAATCAATCCGAAAACTACCAACAACGGCGAAAGACAACGTCTCGATCAACGGTTCAACGGTACATTAAATCGAAGAATTGGGGAAGACATGCCTACGTGAGACGAGTAAAGCCGCTTCTTACTGCAAAGAATGTCACGGATAGACTTAACTTCTGTAGAAGGTTGCAAAGCGAAGGATTCTGTGAAGATAGTGCTCTTGGAAGGTCTAAGAGAGCTAACGTACTTTTTACGGATGAATCCCCAATTGTTTTGCACCCAACGCCGAATAGGCAAAATATGAGAGTAAGAACAAGTGATCCAAGCACTATTCAACTCATACAAAAGCCGAAATTCGACCTCAATATAATGGTTGCAGGAGGAATCAGCTCACGTGGAAAGTCGAGACTTTAGGTTGTTGAGCAAAACACAACCGTAGATGGATCCTATTACCGGAACAGCATTTTGCCAGCTTACGCAGCATGTCAGGATGACAGAAGACAGTTTCCACATAAAAATTTGGTAGTTCTTATGCAGGATGGGGCACGAGCGCATACAGCAAAGGCAACATTGACACTGACAAAATCGATGTTTTCAACTGTTTTTGAAGATTGGCCTGGAAACTCTCCTGATCTTGCAAGAAAAAAATTGTATGGGCAGTTTTGCCAGGTGGAGCTTCGTTTGGGAGGAAGAGGGAGTTAAAAGAATTTGTAAATTTTTAAGACCCACCTGCATTTTTTATGTCGTAGCGTCTGAAATATACATTGATGTCGCTTGATAGAAAATCATTTTGCCTTTCCAATCATATGTCTATATCCCTCCCCCATCAAAAGCTACACGGTTTCAAAGATTTTTAATAAAAATATTTTTTTTGAATTGATAAATTTTCGTTTCCAGATTTAGATTGCCTAAAATGTCACCTTTAATTTGATACCTAAATGTTTATACCTTTTTTCAAACCTGTCAAGTAATTTCCGCAAATGTAACATAGTGACAGAGAGCACTATGAGAGAGAGCACTGAGCTTTTTAATTAATATGTGGTTTATGCATGACGGTGCTCCACCACACTTTTTTAGAGCTGTGCGGTATTACTTAAACGATAATTTCAGAGAAAGATTGATTGGACGCGGAGGATCTGTTTCTTGGCTTCCAAGATCACCTGACTTAAATCCTCTTGGTTTTTACTTATGGGGCTGCTTGAAAAATTCTGTATATAACAGACCTATCGAAACGGGAGCTGAGTTATGGACTCAAATTCAAAGCACTTGTGATGAGCTTCGTACGAACAGGTGGTCATTTGCTAGAGTTCGAGAAAATTTCATTCGTAGGATTGGATTGTGCATTGAAGAGGACGGAAGGCACTTTGAACATTTATTGTAAAAGAATTTTAAAAAATTTGTTGTTTTCTTTTTTCAGGTAAATTTTTTGGGGTACTTCCATAACTTGCTTCCATGTGGTGAGCGCTGCGTAACGCTAAAAAGTTAGAATATAGTTGCAATTAGTCAAATTATTGCAATGAAATCAGGCTAATTAAAAAGCTCAGCTGTTGCTCTCTCACTATGTTACATTTGAGGAAATCACTTGGCATGTTTGAAAATAGGTATAAACATTTAGGTATCAAATTGAAGGTGGCATTTTAGACAATCTAAATCTGAAATCGAAAATGTACCACTTGATGCGATTTTTGCGGGAAATTTAGTGAAATTTGAAAAATTTCAAATAGTATTTTTTTTTGAATTTTTGAAACCGTGTAGGTTTTGATGGGAGAAGGATATAATTAGAAAGACAAAATGATTTTCTATCAAACGATTCCTTAGTGCTCGCAGTAGAATTTATATTACAGATGCTACGGGATAAAAAAGAAAGAAGGGTCTTAAAAGTTTACAAAATCTTTTAACCCCCTCTTCCTCTCAAACGAAGCTCCACCTGGCAAAGTGCTCATACAATTTTTTTTTAAAAAAACATAAATCATTGAATATCTCGGAAGTACTAAAATGTAGATAGAACCTTTATGCGAATCAAGACAGCATAACCGGTGTATGCTCACAAGCTCTTCTCCCCTTATTCTTGCGAGTGATTTTCATATGTAAATCATGAACTTTCTGGAAAGCCGCTTTCAAGCTGCTTACATGTGTATTGCTAAGAATGTTTGTTCTATGAATTCTGCCAGATTGCATTACAGCGATTCCTGTTGGAGGTGTCTCTCCATCACTGCTTTCAGAACTTCTATTGGGTTGGGGTTTTGTCATGCGCGGAGCTTTTCGGATGCGCAGCTCTTCTTCAGTGAAGAAAGGGACATTATCCTGGCGGACCGTGTGATCATTTTCTGCTCTTACTTCGTGCGCTGCAAATAGCGAATCTATAATATGTCTGGATCCATGAGGTCGAGCCTACCGTACTATTTTGTAGCCTTTAATTTATAATTTAATTTAATTTAATAAAATACCATAAAATTATAATTTAATGCTTTGAATATAAGAGCTCTGAATCTATAAATGTACGTATAATAGTGATTTAGAAAATTATCAAATATTTTGCAACAGCCAATCATTGCCTCTCCGTTTCCGTAGATAGTATAATATTGACGCTTATTGACAAGATATGTGCAACTAGTCTGTTTTAAAGAGTTATTGGAAATTATTTGGTGGGGCAAGTTGTCAACGTTAATCAAACCCCCCCAATAATATCAAAGAGATAAAGCATAGTTTAGATGAGAAGTGTTTACCATGGATTACATCCGACTGCAATACTGGGGGAACAATTCCTGAAAATCGTGAAATTGTTTTAAACAATTTTATGATTAACTCGTATTTATTACCTGCTATAAAATCCAACGGTTGTGCATGATATCATTCTACATTTTAAATTCTCAATGTACGAGTATGCATGGCAGAAATAGACTTACTACAGGAAATTAATTGGTTTATCCTCCGAACGAAAAAAAAACTATAGCTGTTAAAGCAACTCCTAATATCTGTGTCCCTCAATTTATTTTCAGATCATTTACCAAAGTGAAAAGCAGGAGCGCTCACATGAAATCCCATCGACCTCAGGACAATGACGTAAATTTAACATCTTGATGAAATCTACCAAACTAAGATATCGCTGACACTAACCTTTCAGCTACCCTGACAGATAAACCATACAGTAAACCAGGCTGTTCACCTGCAATAAGAGACCGTCTGCCCATTTCAGGTTAAATTTGCCAAAATCGAGTCTTTCGTTCATTCTAGGAGGTCACGGATCTTAATAAAAGCTGTTCTTGTTTCTTTGAAAAGAAAAATTAGTATGTTTTAAGCAAAAAGAAATGCAAAACGTATTGTATTTAAATGACAATCGGATATTAATAAATTTATAAAAAATTAATCAAATTTAAACTAAGCTGCACTTAATAACATTTTATATGGTCAAGTGAAAAGATTTTACTAAAGGAAGCATCACTTTTTTAAAGTACCGCAGAAGTCATTGCTACAAACATCCGATGAAAATGCTCAAACACATACATATGCATGTTAAGTGAATTTTAAAACTTGATTTCGACTAAAAGTACTGTACTAGCTTTCAAATTTGGCTACTACAACCAAATTTCACTGAATCTTCGCCGTTTTTGGTTTGCACAGTTTAAATGATAAACACTTTCAAGACATGTATTTTAAAATCTACGAGTGAGAAATAATAAACAAAGTAAAAATTGAATGTAAGTTAATAATTTCCATAACCTAGACGCGTAAGACGAGAAGGCCATAGAGTTTTATAGAGCCCTAAGTACATGCGTAGTGCAATAGGTTTTGAAACTAGCTGAAAACCATTAAGTAAGTGTTGATATTGATATAAATGTAACTCTAGATTCTCAAATAAATGTAAACCCGACAGAAATCTATATATTTATAAATGTTTGTAAAAGATGACGATAGTTGTACGTACATAGCAGAACGACAAAAAAAAACAATGAAACTCTAAACTTACAGTATGCATTGCTCTCCTTCAACACGAACTATATTAACAGAAACACACAAAATCAAAACAGGACAGAGCAAGATGTAAGATTGAAATCTCATCTCTTCGCCGAAACAGAGGAATTTGCATTTAAATTGATAGTTGTTCGTAATTAGTTGTAAGTTAAATATAAACTATGTAAATTAGAGCCTTATTTAATTTCCGATTACAATCAAAATTGACATTTCTATTTGTGAGGAAACAAGTCAGAAATACATACTTGAGCTCAGAGATGATAAGTTGTGAATTTAGTAGATATGTATCATAATATTTCCTGAAAAACTTTAAAAGACTTTTGTAAATTATCTTAAGAAGAAGAATATGAAGAAGAGAATACAATACTGCACATGCAATTGAAAACTTTAAGACAACCCATCGCATATAAAGTGAACTAACTTTTCTCTCGATTATGCCAAAATTTATCTATTTTGATAAAACAAGTTTCATACTATGTTAATTTTGTAGGCTACCTACTTTTAAAAGACAAATTATTTCCGAAACACACCCGATCAAATACAACTTATTATTATAAAATAATTTTCATAAAATCAATTTGATCGATTTTGTTTAAATAGATACGTGATTATGCATGCAACATGATAAGTATTAGTAACGATGAAATTTTAGTGAAAAATAATAATAATGTTTAATACAATTTAAATCTAGTTTCTGCATGAATTCCTAAGAACTTTTTATTTACCCATAAAAACCTTAAATAAGAATCACATGCAGACATCATGGTTGTACTTAGTCTTTAAGTGTTGTTAATAACAAAACATTGAATTGAAGAAGAATATATTGTAAAACTATTACTAAATTATGAAAACAATGCACCGACTTTATGTATGCATACTGCATTTCTGCATGCTGCAAAGCAAGTATGTCCAGTCACACTGAGGAGATAGAGAAGAAGAAAGTAAGAAAGTATCTAGAAGAAAACCAAAAGATTCATAGAGAGAAATTTATTTAATCAAAAACAAAGAAACAAAAATCAAATTTATTCGAAACACAAGAGAATAATGAAATTTGTTATTAGTTGTTAAGTGTTAAATGTTGTTGTGAAATAAGTTCTATAAAACAATAATTTGATTCTGATTGGAACTTGCACTTCCCTTTAGGTAGTATTAATTCTTATGTATATCGTGAGTATGTATATGTATTGGCTTTCGATTATGAATAGAAACCATAAAAGAGCATTCCTTTGCTGCTGAGCAAAGTTTCTTTTTGTTATGTGCTTACTTGAAAATTTCGTTCAATTTTGAAAATAATTATTTGGGTTTAGTTTTTATCAAACGCCCGTATCATTTTAAACAAAAAGATAATTTAAAAATAATAATTTAATTTCGTTTCAAGAGGTAATGCACATTTGATTGGGCAATCAACCGATTTGTAGGAGAAGACTGATTCGAAAATCCATTTTTTATTACAATAAATAAAAATTCAAAACACTTTGGCAATAGAAGCAATGTAGTATTTTAAACTTAACTTCAATTCATATCCAGAAACGAGGGCTTGTGTAAATGAGTAAATAGAACACCGAATGCTGGCGTGTCTGATTCCTAGTTCAAATCCAGCCATGAACGATGAATTGAAATCAAACACCAGGTTTTCAATGAGCCTCGATTGCTGCTCTGAAGAAATTCTGAACCGGTAAGTATTTGTCACCAGATGATGATTGAAGTCGCAGTTAGCTCCACAGTACGACTGAACATCCATCACACTTGACGCCTATCTCTTGCTGATAAAAACGTGGTCGATTTGGTTGATGGTATGTGCGTCTGGAGATTTCCAGGTCTGCTTATGAATGCGACGGTGTGAAAAGCAAGTTGAGCTTACAAGAAGGTTCTTGCTGCAGGCGAAGTTGATTAGACGTTGGCCGTTATCGTTCCATTCTTCGTCGAGGCTGTGTCCTCCAGTGGTTCCCGGATGCCAACTTTCAATCCCGACTTTTGCACTGAAATCTCCCAGCAGCATTTTTACATCGTTTGATGGAAGTGAATCGAAGAGAGTGTCAAGGCAGGCATAAAACTCGTCTTTGACTGAGTCTGCTTTAACTTCAGTGGGAGCGTGTACATTGATGAACCAGAGGCTGAAAAATCACACCTTAATGCGAATCGCACACGGTCTTTCATTCACGGGTTTCAGCTCCTGGTGGCCCGGCGAATTGCCGCTTGTAAAAATTGTGTGCAATTTCTCGTCGTTGATCTCTCTCAATTTGTTTCCTGGACTGCAGCAACGCTCAGTTTATACTTTGCGACCTGATGAAATCACCATCTCAGCCCCCAGTTTATTCAGGGAGCGTACATTTCAGGCTCCGAGAAGATAATCCGTTGTGCGTTTGCGTGGTCGTCGTTGTTGATCCGTCCAATTCGTGGCATTTGTTTCAGGTTTCTTGACGAACAAGGATGAGTTGTCGGCATATCACTCAACCATTTCCATAGGGGCCTCGGTGATAGTTGCTCCAGGAGGCTTGCCTCGTGCCAAAGCTCAAACAACTATGTCGCAGAACTGACAACGTGGCTAATCTTCCCTGAATACCTGAGACGCTTAGGTGTAATTCAGCCATCAGGCTGCAACTATACAAATTTTACTGAAGATAGAATTACCTCATTGCCTCAAACCCTCCTCCTTTCTCCGGGCCTGGGACCGGCATATCACAAGTTAGATTTGCAATCGGTGGAGTTGTCACATTCTATAATTATTCTATATTCGGATCAATAAGAATGTCGAACAGTCTAACTTCTGCTGTTTTTACCTTCTCCTACAAAATCAACACTTCCTGCAATGCTTGCCTTAAGTTGTCGCCAAGGCTGTGTTTTACACCAACCTAGAAAAAAACTGATTGTTCCATATTTCCATAGCTCCTATAAAAATCAAATTTATCCCAAAGAAGCTAGAAGCTGTTAGAGCTTTTTGAAAATTGTTTATCAAAAGTACGATTCCGCGAAGCTTTATCAGTGGCCTGTCTACTTCTAGATCTTAAATTATCTGAACAGATTTATCTCAAGTGGATTTGTCGCCACCACATGCCTTCCTCGTAACTGCCTCTAACCAAGCGTTCTTTATTATTTTTGTCATCGCTACTCGACTTGCTCACTAATTTGGACTCATCTGGCATCATTTTTGGGCCACACCTAAGTTGATAGTTGCTGCGGGCCTCAAAATTATTTAAATGGAGTTTCTTTCAGTAAGTGAAGTTTCTTTCATTTTCTACGCCTCTTGGCAACTCAGACCACAATTTGATCTCGGCCCAATTTAACATCTCTTCTCTGATTAAGACTAATCAGTTTCCTACCAAACGACTGGTCTGGCATTATCAAGGCTGACTGGAATGTGTTTAAAAAATACATCAGAGAAATCGACTGGTCCGATTGCTTTGCAACAAAGAACGTCGAATATATAGCTTCCACCATAAACGACATGATATGGTATGGAATGTACTCGTTTATCCCGCATGCCTCCAAGAACACTAAGCCAACCACCACCTCATGGTTGAGTTACGAATGTCAAGAGGCTATTCGCACTAAAGAGGCGGCTTTCCGAAATTACAAGCTACCCCCGTCTAAAAAATCTAAAAAAAACTTTGCGAAACTGCTCGTAATATTTGTACACCCACTATCAGAAGAGTTAAATTCCAGTTTGACAAAAATATTAAACAGAAGGTCCTTGCAGCCGGAAAGGAAACAAAAGCTTCTGATCACTTGTTAAAAGAATTAGGAACAACTTCTCCAGTTCCTCCGTGCCACCTCTTCTTCATGGTGGTAACGTACTTACTGAGTCACTGGACGAAGCTAATCCTTTCGCTGAGATTTTTGCTACAAACTCTTACTTGTCACCTTCATCACTGAGTTCTCCTACTCCTCCAATGTGCACTTTCAAGCAAAGCCTCTATTTTCCGTACAAGAGAGGTATTAAAAATGCTCGCCAAGCTTGACGTTTCCAAATTTTCCGGTCCTGATGGTATTTCGCCACTCGTACTAAAGTTCTGCGCCTCCACCTAAACCTCTGCGCTAAACCTAAACCTAAACCTCTGCACAAACTATTTTACCTGCCTGTAATCCCTCTAACTATCGACCTATTGCAATCGTTTCGGTTCTGTCTAAGGTATTTGAATCACTCGTGAACTCAAAATTAATGAGATATCTTAAGTTGAACAATTTTATCAACGACCGCCAGTATGGTTTCCGTTCTGGGCACTCCACTGGGGACTTACTTACATTTCTCACTGAGAGATGGAATCGTTGTCTCCATAATTTTGGTGAAGCAATGGTCGTTTCTCTTGAAATTTCGAAAGCCTTTGACAGAGTCTGGCACCCTGCCCTATTAGCCAAGCTTCGCGCATTTGGTCTTCACCCCGTCCTCGTCAAGTGGATTGAATGTTTTCTCGTAGATCGTTCCTTTCAAGTTGTTCTGGATGGACTCAAATCATGTGTCCACACCACCAATACCGAGGCTCCACAAGGTACTGTTCTTTCACCAACTCTTTTTCTTTTATTTATAAATGACCTCCTTTCCTTCACTTTCAATCAGATTCAAAGTTTTGCCGATGACAGCACCATTCACTTCGCATACTCTTTTGACAGGGTGGCCGACTCTCGTGGAAATGCCACTTTTGTTAGTAGAGATCGCATGTTTGCATCGCCAAACAGGAACCTATTAAACATTATCGCTAGGGGCTCTGCGAACCGTGCTGTGTTTAATACGTCCAAAAGCCAATGTTGTCATCTTTTGCTCAAGCCTTACCCTCCCCCTATTAACCACACTATTTCCGTTGATGGAGTGAGTATTTCCGAATCACCTTCGCTGAACCTATTAGGATTTAACATCTCCAGCAAACTAGGCTGGATCGGCCATATTTTTCAAATTGCGAAAAATGCCATGAAATGCCTAGGATTACTTCAGAGAGGCAAGAAATACTTTACACCATCAGGCATAGCGCACATCTACAAGACTCTCGTAAGGCCAAGACTTGAGTATAACTCCCTTATATGGGCTGGGGTAGGCCACACTGCTTTAGCGGAGCTAGACAAGGTCCAACGAAAAGCTTTCATGCTTATTGGCGATGAAACTATTACCTCACGTATTTAATTCCTTGAGCACCGACGTAATGTGGGTTGCCTTTCTCTTCTTTATCGCTATTATTATGGTCTTTGCTCCAATGAAATATCAAGTCTGCTTCCATGTAGAGCTTCTCCTACGCACAACACCCGAGCCTCCTAACGCGCTCACTCTCATACCCTTTTGATCAGTGCCAGTCGTATCGTCAAATTTCACGATTCTTTCTTATCTAGGTCAATACGATTATGGAACAATCTACCATCTACTGTTTTCCCCGCCAACTATGAGCCACAATTGTTCAAGCGAATCGTGCATCGCTATCTTCTGCAAACTCAACCCTTCCTTTCCCCCATTTCCTTAAATTTCCTTCCGCCAAGTCTGTGCTATAGCATAATAGGGCATCCCCTGAGCCTTGGCATCATCATAGAAAAAAGAAAAAAAAGTAGAACTTTTCGAAAAGATTGAATGGTCCAAAAGTTCAAATATTTTCAGAAAAACTAATCTATGACAAAATTACTTCACAATTTCGTTTTATGTGCATTCACCTAATCAGATATATTTATTTATTGTCTATGTTTTCATTTGCAACTTTATAAATTTTTTGATCAACCGTACGCTATTGTATTACACGAAAACTATCTACTTTTTATTCTATTTATTAAATCCAAGCAAAAAAGTAATAATCAAAGAGCACTTAAAATGAAACGAATGATAATAGCTATTAGACATATCAGTTTTTAGATTTTAAATAAGTATAAAACCCTATTAAAGTTATTTTAAAAAAAACTCAACCTTGAAGAAAAACCTAACTAATAAACCAAAATATGTAATAGCTAATTGAACAATAATACTGTTTTAACTTACTTAAGTGAGAAAGAAAATAATCAATGAGGTGAATCTAATACAGAATCAAAATTGACAAACAAGAAAATAAGATGCAGACAGTCAAATATAGAATGTAAATTGAATTAAATACATAGTTATAAAGAACTATGCAAGCAAAAAAAAATCAGATGTTGTGTATTCGTACCTATGTCCAGTACTGTATAAAAATAGCACACTTTGTATTTTTCTATTCAAGCAATGAAACAAAACAAAACCTGAAACACCCCAAACAGCTAATCTGATACTATCTGCATCTGTCTGATACGAACGCATAAGTTGCGAAATTTCCGCGAAGATATCTTTCGTAAATATGGTTCTTGCTTAAAGATTATTTCCTAAATGTTCCATCGAATGCTCGGTGTTAATCGTTTTGATTTAATTGAATCTTTGCTAATGAAGGATATAAACCCCAACATTTAATTCGTTTTCATTTCGAATATGTGTTTAGATAAATTTCAATGCATTTATTTCAAGTACACTCATAAAACTTAAGCACCATTTACTGAAACGAATTCGCATAGAAGGGCCTAATAAACTATAAACGTAAAAACTTCATTTGTAATTTTATTTCCCTTTCGCATTACAGCTATTATGATCTGTAAGTAGATTTCTAGAATCTACGATTTTATTAAGATCGAAAAAATACACAAAAAAAACCGAATCTGAAATCTTTACTCGAACACATCCGCAGAAAACTTTCGTGCATAGATAAAAAAAAAACACAAACAATTTTCACCTTACAGAGTGTACTTACTAAGGCTGTTAAGCGAATTGCATTGAATTCAGACGAATAAGAAGAAGAAAGAATAGAATGAGTAAAAGAAGACAAGAAAATTAATTTAGAGCATTATAAATGAAGATACTGTAAAAAAATCTATCCTAGTGTTGTTTAAATGAGAAACGATAATAAATATGTAATTCAATTCATGAAATTACATTGAAACGATGATAGCTGAAAGCTAATTAGAGAAACGAACAAAAGATGGCAAATAAAGAACATCAAATGTTTGATGTTATTAGAACGGAATATCGTGAAAGTGTCGGGTCAAGTCTGTTAGCATCCTATTAAACGAAATACTTGTTTCGATATTCGCATAAAACCCTCTTATTCTGTACCAGAAAGTGAAATGCAAATAAAATTTCACCAAATGCATTTATCATTTCGACAAGGATAACTCTGAAACCTAGCTATTGTTATTTATTTATAAATTCCGAATAATTTAATCTGAGCTGCTTCCGAAGCGAATTCTTGTACAGACGCTCTTCTACAGAGATGTGTTAATGCAAAAGAATTATTGAGAAACTAATTCCCGTAATTGAATTACAAGTAAAGTTAATGTTGAACCGAAAAGCAAAGGATACTACAGAGTACCGTATAAAGAACATAAAAACAAAATAAAGTAAATTTTTAATAAAAGCCTAGATCAAGGAGAAAATAGATGCTGTGAATGTGAGAAGAGCATTCATAGAGAAAATCAAAGTAAAACGTATAAATGATACACATACCTTTAGATGTAAATTGGAATCAAAACACGAAAAATTAAATTAATGGAAACCCAGCAAGAGTAAAATAAAACCAGAAATATCTAAGAAAGAAAAAAGTATATTTTATCTCATCATGTTTATGAAAAAAAAGTAATTATTATAAATGTATTGTAAAAAATACATGAGAAAACAAGAGCCTATTAAAAACTTAACGTGAAAGTTTCTTTTAAAAACGTGATGTTGTTTTATTTCGGATTATTTTGCAAAAAACTAAATTATGTGCCATCAATTTGTGTCATAATTAACGAGTGAAATGGCGGATCTGAACAATAATCCTTAAACAGTACGTATAATGTCTTTTTTTTTCAGATGAAAAACATTTCAAACGCAGAATCTCGAGAAACGCCAAGTTTGGAGATTTTCTCTACTTTTCCGTGGAAAAAATACTTCGCACATTTTAAAGATGAATCGATTCGCACCACACTAATTATAACACAATCGCCAAACCAAATAAACTAAATCGGGATCATATTCACTAGTTTCTAATGTGAAGTGTTTTGTTTGAAATTTAGATTATTGAGGTAGCTGATATCCCCATTAGCTCAGAATATTGCGCCGTACTTTAGCGTATCGAGATTAGGCAAAAAATTTATTCACTCGTGTGAGATCGAAGCTTTTAAATCAGAATATAATCTGTCCATCATAACAGCCAGCCCTCCTAAATCAAGGTTTATTGGATTGATAAGCACTACAAAACAACTCAACACCATTTTCCTTTGAATTACTGCTGAATCACTTTCGGAAACACTCTTCATATCTGGACTTGTCTTGGCTCACGGAGCTTGCTTCAATATAAATTGTACTTCACCATATCTATGCCAAAAATATTGAAAAAAAAAATAAGACATTCTAATTTCACCATCATCATAGAACCGAAAATATTTATTTGGCAAACGCAAAGAGTCGTGAACCCAGAAAGTTTAAGTCAAGTTCAAAACTCAGCAACTGGTGTCAGAAGTGGGATTCTGTTGCGCTTGAACCTCCACGTGGTAGTAAAAATCTTCATCAGAATCATGGTCGAAAATTTTTCCCGCATGGATGCTGAATCTAGCAGAGCAAGAAAGGAAAAGATAAACGCTGACTGCCATCCAGTTTCTTCTATTTTTTCCTTGGATTTAGTATTTATATAATCTGGGCACAAAAATTTATCCGCCAGCAAGATAGACTACCTAGCGAAGAACAAAATACAGTTCTCAGCAGTGTTACCATTGTGGTACGATCGTATCATTGTGATACACTTTTTTGTAAAATGATGCACGGACTCTATTTGATAATTTAAACATAATTTATTTTGAGATTCAACTACAAATTTTTCTAGTAAAATATTGATATTAAATAAAAATACTTTTCATCTGAGCACCAACAATGTTTCAATTACTACACTGAAACTTGTCTCAATTTTTACCTTGAAACTTGTATCAACTTCAACATTCTGATTCTGTTCCGATTTTGCTCTAATTCTGCTCTGATTCTAATCTGATTCTATTCTAATTCTGTTCAGGTTCTATTCAGATTCTGTTCTGATTCTGCTCTGAGATTCTGTTCTGATTCTGATCTGATTCTGTTCTTATTATGTTCTCATTCTGGTCTCATTCTGTTCTCATTCTGTTTTGATTCTGTTCTGATTCTATTCAGATTCTGTTCTAATTCTGTTCTGATTCTATTCTGATTCTGCTTTGATTTTGTTCTGGTTGTGTTCTGAATCTGTTCTAATTCTGTTCTGATTATGATCTTATTCTGCTTTTATTCTGTTCTGTTTCTGCTTTTATTCTGTTTTGACTCTGATCTGATTCTATTTAGATTCTAATTTTGTTCCGATTCTGTTCTGATTTTATTCTGATTCTGTTCTGCTTCTGTTCTGATTCTGCTCTAATTCTGTTCTGATTCTGCTCTAATTCTGTCCTGATTCTGTTCTGATTCTGCTCTGATTCTGATCTGACTCTGATTTGATTCTGTCCTGATTCTGGGGTGGAATTCTGAAACTTGAATCGAGTGGTCGTTTTTGAAATTCGCTACAAAACCTTCTTAAATATGTTGTTCTTCTTAATAAAATTTTCAATGACAATATATAATAACAGTAAAAAAAATATTTTTTTCTGCAATATCTCAGAAATACGTATATTTTCATTTTAAAAAAGCAACCTCTTCAAAAACAATATATAATCAAAAAATTATTGAAATTATTGCACGGCACTACTTTTTCTATGTATAATGGTACCTGCGGTCTGTCATATGAATTATTCACTTTTTTGCCACAGTAACAGACTTTCGTTACGCCAGGTTTACGCTGTCTACTAACTCGCGTTGTACCAACTATCGCATTGTACAAAAACTGTACTCGCCAGAAAAATGTAATAAAATGTATAAAAAGGGTTGAGAAAACGACATGAAACTACGAAAGCGGAGGTAATTGCCAAATATGACAAGAATGAAGGAATCGAGAAAAATTTTGTTTTTTTTTTTGCAAAATAAAGAAAATTATATATTTTGTTACATATCCGGCTCATTCTTTTGATATTTTTAGCTAATAAAAGCCAAAATTAAAGCTAAACTGTGTTCAAAACTTTCGCTTAGATGTTCATAATGCTGCCGAAAACTCTACCACAAAATTGAAAGTGATTTAAGTCTAGGCTGAACTCTTCTGGCCACCTCTTGGCCGAATTCGAACTTTATACCAGATCCAGTGAAAGGGAAATTCCCATTTCATCACAGACCTTAACCATCAAATTCAAAAATATTGCATTCCCCACACATGATTCGATCCAGCTGAAAGGACTCTCCCCTCCTCAGCCCCACCAAAAGGACATTTCGGTCAATGAACTATACAATCGTACCAACATGCAATGCTGAAAATATCCTCTCAAACTTACCGCAAACACTCATACTCTTCCGAATCAGCCGATGCCGGTATCTAGTCCTCTCGGTGAATAAACGAAATACAGTGGTTAAACTCCTGATCAGCCCATCTCTTAATCCGTTTCGAAAAACAGTGCCATATCTCGTGCGGGCTTCGAAATCAGTGAAGATTGTGTCGTTTCCAATCGGAAGTGACTTTTAAAATTCATTCAGAACGCCTGAAAGAAGGCAACTCGATTTTCCTCTCGTGATTTTTAAGTAACAGCATCAAAATTAACTACTCAAAGTATCACAACGCTATGTCGCTTTCAGCGATAGCGAAGGTAATTTTGTGTTTATTTTGCTAATTACGTGTTCTTGGCGGTGGCTAAAGATGTTAAAAACATATTAAAGGAAATTCCAAGGTGATTTGTTCGAATATTCAGGCTTCAGATTGTGTTAAATTAAGCAGTGAATCGATGTTCGACAATGAACCAGCAAAGATTATCGCTGTCATCGCACTGAATGTCATTTGTGGGGCGCAGGCTCTGCTAAAAATGACCAACCTCAATCGTAAATGTACTACCGGCTTCCTAAAATCAGGGAAATAGCATAGGGTAATGACTTTAATATTGAATGGTATAGATAATGCACTGTCATTCTAGATTTGACCTTAAATGAACATATTCGAGAACAGAGTGGATGTGATCTTATTAGATAGAAAATTATCGGCCAAACCTTGAAATGGTATCTCCATTGCTTTGATTATATTGGCAGTGGTTGTGGAAGAGGGTATCAAGACCATTTCAAATTCATGCAGTGGGAAGTACTAATGAGAATTATTTATGGAGTCTAGAGTATTCTTAGTATATTCGCTTTTCATAATGTTCTGTTTAAATTCTATTTCGTTGTATATTCAAAATATGCGAAGAGTTTGAAGAAGTTCAGTCTGTCTTCATAATAACTCCATACTAAATTTCCACCCTTGATACTTCCATTAGATTCTACATAATTGAAGATAGAATGTCACTGCATTACAATATTCTTTACAAAAAAGGATTTCGTAGAGATATAAAACTCTTCTGGCTGAATGCATCGGTCATCTGATAAATATTGAAAACTGTTTTAACAGCGAAGTATAACTCAAAATGGCAAAAATGTAATGCATACATTCATATCTCCCCATTCGCCTACCACTTTAATAAAATCAATTGAATGAATCCGTCAATGAAGCCAAATTTGCCTACTAAGGATAATGGGGTCAGCGCTAGCCTCGATTAGTGTTCAGGAAAAGTTCTTATCCACTAGCTCTTAAAAATATTTTAATTTAAAGATCAGTTCTTTCTTTAGAAGCTGGATGTATTTTAATTTCTTTGCAGATCTAGACATATCGCGGCTAAATTACCCTTTTCTTCAGTGTCTATTATGGAGACTAATAGGACCTGAAAAAGAAGACCGATTGTCCTCGAAATATCGATATCTGCCAAGAAACTGAAATCTATGTAGCTTCTAAAAGAAAAATGTGTGCTTCAACTAAAATATTTGGTGTTGAAAGCTATAAAAATTATTGTATCTTTTTTACCTGTTGTTAAAGCTATATGTACAGTTACAATGTCACTAAGTGAACTATAGGCTTGCTATAAATAGCTTTTTCTTTTTCCTCTGCTTAATCAGTTTTAAATTAATGAATAGAAACGATTTAAATTCATGAAACGATTTTTTACTATACTATCCAAGTTAAAGAGTCGAAATTTTATGATTTGTAGATGCAATTTATTATTTGAAAAATGTGATTTAACTTAAGGTTATATGTTCTGTAGCTGATAAATATTTATTTTAACACTTTACCAAAGTAAAATTTTATACTGATTATAGATTTCCAGTAAGACCCTCTAAGTGACTTATTACCTTCAGGCAGGAGGCCTTTCACAAGCTGGACCGAAATCCAAAATTGGTAGGGTGTGTGTGACGGCCAGCCATATCAGGGGACCCAAATTATATTCTAGAAATGGCCGTGAAAGCATCTCAGTTCACTTTAAAAGAGCATCTCGATGAACGCTGATTTACCGTGTTCTAGTTCTATTCGAGTGTGTTCTTTAAGATGAGCGCTGACTTGTTCCCACCATAAAAAAACGCGAAAAAATATCGTAACACTAGGCAAAAGTAGCTGCCATGCTTTACAATTACAGATGGGAAAAATCTCCGGAGGAAGCTGTAGCAGCTGCCGTGGCGGCTACTGATTACGTCGTTAAAGGAGCAGCTAAGGTTGCACATATAGTCAACTAGAAAGATGCTGCTGCTCTTGTTGCTGTGACCAATTAAAGTGCATAAGGTCTGGAAGCAGGATCATGAATACACAGCATCAAAGCAGACAAAGAGCTAACCGCTGAAGTCGCAGTAACTAAGACAGCTGGGGAACAAGGGCTTTGCTACGCAACGGAAAGAATCAATAGTCCATTAATATCTTTGTTGGTTGACCCGAATATATCCGCTAGGTAGCAAAAGAATTATTTAATCTGTCGATCGTATCAGTGGCATACGAAGTCATTGATTGTCTTCTGCATGACTTGCAGAGCCAATAAAGACCCTAGCGTTAGCGGATACTGTTTCTCCAACCGAAACTTTTAAAGTAGGCTTGGCCTGTTAAATGAATTTGTCTGATATACTTACAAAAAACATATTGAATTTCTTGCGGTCGTAACGCTTCACACGATGAGGAGGAACGGGAGGCCTGTGATTCGCTGCTTAGTTACTATAGCATTATCATACCCTCTTAAATCGTAAACAAAGTCACTTGTGCCTCGAAATGTTTTCTTCAGTTGTCGAGCTTCCGCCAATGGAGCATTCGTAATTCTATTTTCAAAAATACTTCTATTGAGTCAGCCAGTATATTAGTTTCCAAGGAGTAAAAAAACGTATTTTTTGGATCCTCCGCCGCACATCGTAACGCTTCGACGGCTTTAAAACGTTACCGTTTGCGCGTTGATGGATAAGTCGAATGCAAAACATTTAAAACATCTGATTAAAATTTGGAGGAATATATTAATATTTGATAAGATATGCGATATTCGAATATGTGATTCGATTCGAAAAAATATGGGTTGATCCAAAAGTAATGATAATCAATATAAACCAAGGTGATTAAACTTAAAAAAAATATTTATTTTTCAACATAGTCTCCTAACAAGTTAATACATTCAGTCTATCTTTTTTCAGACCCAAGATACCATTAGAAAATAATGATTTGTCTCTACTCTCCCAAAACGCATCAACAGCGGCCATAATTTCACTATCATCTTCAAATTTCTTACCAGGAAGGTGTTCTTTGAGCCGAGAAAAGAGGTAGAAATCACGGAGAGCTAGATCTGGCGGATAAGGCGGTTCGAATCCTTTCTTGAATGGCAGCCATCGCAACTGCAGTCTTGTGAGCCGTTGCGTTGTCTTGATGAAACAGCACTCTGGCTCGCAGTTTGCAGCGTCTTTTTTCATTAATAGGCTCCCGCAATCTTCTTATTTCTTATAGCCTGATATAGTGGCTTTCTTTTCCAATTTTTAATATTCCCAGCTTAGTCTGGAATACAACCTTTACTGAAATTTTATCGAGGAGCAATATTTCTTT